>CM064913.1:45301333-45303833 GCA_032727855.1 Quercus ilex subsp. ballota | reverse complement strand
TCATACTCAAATACATGCTTGATAAGAGAATCCAACAACTCAAGACTATAGGAGTTTACACCCCCAAACTTAAACCAAACAATGTCCTCATTGTAATTCAAAAGTGAGACAGATTGAAGAAATAAAAGGAACTTCCCTGGTTTTATGGTGAATCTGCATTAGTTTATAATTTTCTGCTCTTTATTCATGCCAGATAAACCTGCATCAAAATCCAAATTATTCAAATAAATATATAAAAAATAAATAAAATAAAAGAATAAAAGAAAGTTTTATGGGCTGCCTCCCATAAGCGCTTGTTTTATAGTCTGCATCCAGACTTTTCAATCTTCATCAATTAGGATTTCTAAGAGGAATAAATGCACAATTCCTCTCCACTTGTTCTCCATAATAGTGCTTCAATCTCTGACCGTTAACTCTGAATATATGCCCTGCCTTGTCCTTCAAGTCTATTGCTCCAAAAGAGGAAACTTTGTCAATTGTATAAGGACCTGTCCATCTTGATCTTAACTTACCCGAGAAGAGTTTTAGTCTTGAATTGAAGAGTAAAACCTGCTGTCCTGGAGCAAACTCACGCCTTAGAATCTGTTTGTCATGCCACTTCTTTGTCCATTCTTTGTAGATCTTTGCATTTTCATAAGCATCGTTCCGGAACTCAGCCATCTCATTCAATTGAAGAAGTCGCTTTTCCCCTGTTGCCTTCAAATCAAGAATAAACTTCTTTACAGCCCAATAAGCTTTATGCTCCAACTCAACAGGGAGATGACATGCTTTTCCAAACACTAATCGATAAGGAGACATCCCGATAGGTGTTTTAAAAGCTGTACGGTATGCCCACAAAGCATCATCAAGCTTCTTTGCCCAATCCTTTCTATTGGTGTTGACCGTCTTCTCAAGGATATTCTTGATTTCTCGATTTGAAATTTCAGCTTGCCCATTAGTTTGAGGATGGTAGGCAAGTGCTATCTTGTGCTTCACACCATATTTTGAAAGAAGGTTGTCAAACAACTTGTTGCAAAAGTGGGTCCCTTCATCACTAATAATAGCTCGTGGAGTGCCAAATCTTGTGAATATGTTCTTATGCAGAAATTTGAGCACTACCTTTGCATCGTTTGTTGTTGTAGCAATTGCCTCCACCCATTTTGACACATAATCACTACCAACAAGATAAAAACAAAGCCAAAAGAAGGAGGAAAAGGACCCATAAAATCGATTCCCCAAACATCAAATAACTCAACCTCTAAGATATTTTTCAATGGTAGCTCCTGACGCCTTGAAATATTTCCCATACGTTGGCACCGATCACAGGTTTTCACCAAAGTATAACTATCACGAAAAATAGAAGGCCAAAAGAAACCACTTTGAAGTACCTTAGCTGCTGTTCGTGTTACTCCAAAATGTCCTCCATATGATGAGGAATGGCAATGATAGAGAATGGCTTGCATCTCCTCTTCTGGCACACATCTCCGGATGATTTGATCAGGGCATCTTTTGAAAAGCAAAGGCTCATCCCAAAGATAATATTTCACATCATGCAAAAACTTCTTACGTTGGTGGTAAGTAAGATCTGGTGTCAATACCTTACAAGTTAGGAAGTTTACAATATCAGCATACCAAGGAAGCTTGATCTCACATGCAAACAATTGCTCATCAGGGAATGCTTCTTGGATCACTAAATCTTGTCTTACTTCCTCTTGCTCCAACCGAGAGAGATGGTCAGCAACTGAATTTTCACTTCCTTTCTTATCTCGAACCTCCAAATCAAATTCTTGAAGAAGAATGATCCAACGAATCAGCCTAGGCTTAGCATCCTTCTTGCCAAACAAATAACGAAGTGCTGCATGATCAGTGAACACTATCACCTTTGTACAAATGAGGTAAGACTGAAATTTGTCACAAGCAAACATCACAGCAAGCATCTCCTTCTCAGTTGTTGTATAATTCAATTGGGCTTCATTCAATGTCTGGCTTGCATAATATATGGCCCTAAACAGTTTGTCTCGCCTTTGTCCTAACACTGCTCCAAGTGCAAAGTCACTTGCATCACACATGACTTCAAAAGGTTGACTTCAATCAGGTACAATCATGACTGGTGCTGAAATTAGTTTCTCCTTGATTGCATTAAAGGCCTGCAAACAAACATCATCAAACTCAAATGCAGAATTTTTTTCAAGAAGATTACATAAAGGTTTAGAGAGTTTAGAAAAATCCTTTATAAATCTTCTATAAAATCCCGCATGTCCCAAAAAGCTTCTGATTCCCTTCACATTCTTTGGAGGTGGTAGTTTTTCTATGGTTGCAATTTTAGCTCGATCAACCTCAATTCCTTTAGATGACACTCTATGGCCAAGCACGATCCCTTCTTGAACCATGAAATGACACTTCTCCCAGTTTAGGACAAGATTTTTATCTTCACATCTCTGCAAAACAAGAGCTAAATTATGCAAACAATGATCAAAAGATGTACCAAAAACCGAAAAGTCATCCATGAAAATTTCCATTA
>CM064913.1:44491333-44558833 GCA_032727855.1 Quercus ilex subsp. ballota | reverse complement strand
TGTTTCGGCATTCGAATGCGGAGGAGATGGGCAAGTGATTTTGGTCTATATATAGAGGGTTGGGTCATGGGTGGGAAGGGGAGTACGCAGTGCTTACGCGGAGGTCATTTCGCCCGAATTTTTTAATACGATACGTGCCAGGCTTTTTATCCTGTATGGCACGTGCATGGAGATCGTAGAAGTGAATCTAGTTGTTCCACGTGGCTGTTGGGTTCAAAATATCTAAACACCATCTTGCAGCAAATGGCTGCATTATGCAAAGGTGGGGTAAGGGATGTTGAGTTGATTGGATTCGATTGCAGAGACGCGATATATATGGCGAGACAGCTGGAACTCCAAAATCCAAATGATACATATATACCGAATTTGGCTAGCTAGTTGCTTCTGGCTTCTGCACAAGGGAACTTAATTCCCAACTTAAAAAAAAAAAATTCCAAAATTGAAATGCAACCATTACATGTTTCTCATTTCATACAGGCAAACAAACAGCATGCTTTTTTAAGTAGAACATCTACTACAGTACTTATCGCCACACAAAACGATGATCCATAGCGCTGTCATAATGTGACAGCATTGGCATTTTTTATTAAATGAGGTGACAGCGTTCGCACTTTGCAAAATATGGGGTTGGGCAAATTAAGGGGTGTTTAGTTCAGGTACTTAAACAATAGTTTTTAATTTTTAAACAATATTATATATATTTTTACATATTTTTTTACCCATACATATTTTTAAAAAATACAAACAATATTATTAGAACAATATTATCAAACGGGCTATAAGTAGTACATTTTTATTTTAAATATGCCTAAGCAAAAAAATTCAACAACAGTAGATAATTATTAACCAATTAGCAAAAATGTTATTTAATTATAGTTGATGAAGCGTAAACTCGTCAGTCAGAGTGTGCAGATAGAAATGGACTCCGGCCTGCAAGAATGTATTCTCGAGGATGGTCACCGGTGTGGTGCCTGCCACAGTGCCTCCAATGCCAAAGTCAGTATCAATTGCTATTTGAGAATGAGCAATGTAAAGATAATAGAGCAAAAAATAATCTCTTAGTGTGTATGTGTGAACGTACCTCCTCTTTGGCAATGTGGGGGCTATATATATGTTGCTGCAGCCTCTAGCCGTTGGAGCAGTTATGGTGGCTTCAATGCCCTTCTGGGTAACGTTTTCTGGCCTCATAATGCTGCTTTAATTTACTCCAACGGCCTGTACAGTTGGCTTTGTAACCGTCTGGGATGTTTACTGGCGGCATTGAATGAGGTGTTTATGATCGTCAGTGGAGTGGATATTCGTCTTGAATGCTATTCTCGTCTGTACAATTGGCCTCGTCTATACTTGATTTCGTCAGTCCCATCAGCTGCCCTCGGACTCCGTGGTCGTCTTGACATGTCATGACGACCAGGGAAGGTGAACAGTTTTTTTGGATTGTAGGCGGTTAGGTTTTCGTGCCGTATTAAATGCGTTGCGGCGGCGCCTTCTGGGTTGTGGCCCACGTGGCACACTTTGACTGGGGGAGTTAATGCTCCACACGATAGGACTATTGGTTTTCCCGCTGGTTCTTTTGTTTCCCAATTCTTGGTTTTAAACTTCCCCTCTTTTCACGTTTTCCTCCTCACTTTTTCGAAAATCCTCCAATCATTGCTCTAAACATCTTCTCCGGCGACCTCACTCTGCTATTTTCTTCTAACGGCGCGGTGGTGCTCTCCTTGTTTCTTGCTTTCTAAAGGTACGCCCACTCTCTTGTTTCTTTCTATGTTTTTCCTTTCTTTGCTGCTACAAACTCATTTCTGATTACTTTTCTCTCATCTTTTCCATCTTTTTCTTTGTTTTGTTCTTGCTTTCTTGGGGGTTTAGCTTATACTGTGTTTTCTCTTCGGTTTTCATGGTTTGTAGTTTTGAGGTTAGAATGGTCTGCCCATCAATTTCTTTTCTATTTGCTCGCTTAGGGGGGCCCTTAGGTGTTTTCTCTCATATTGAGAACTTTGTCTTTGAGGGCAATTGTTTGAGCGTAGCATTGGCCGATTTGTTGCCCTTGCTTCGTCAGTCACTAGATTGGTTTGCCAACGAGGTGGGAGAGCGAAAGAATATGTCCGAGGTTAGGTCGAGTGAGCTCAAGATTGGGTTGTCGTCTAGCGGCGGCCCAGCGGAAGGGGATACTACCATTTCTGCCCCTCTTGAGGTTAGGGCTTTTTATGCTCTGGAAGAGAGGTGTGGGCTGGACGCTGACACACTTAAGAGATTTCAAAATAGGTTTCAATTCCCAGATCGGGTTAGGGTTCGTCTGCCCAACAAGGAGGAACAGGCTTGCCACTTCTTCCCAGGCGAGGTGTGCTTTTACGAGTCTGCCTTCGTCTGTGGGCTGAGGTTTCCAGTCCATCCCTTTTTGATGGAGTTGCTAGACCATTTTGGTATTGCTCCCGGGCAGCTCATGCCAAATTCGTGGAAAATATTAGTCAGTTGTATGGGGATATGGCTGGCTGCCACGGACGGGGATATGCTTAGGGTCGATGAGCTCGTCTATTTGTATCGCTTGAAAGCGTCAAAGGAGCACAGGTATTATGAACTGGTGCCTTGGAAGAGGAACACTAGGATCGTCAAGAAGTTACCCTCGTCCTTTAGATACTGGAAGTCCAAGTTTTTCTTTGTGTCTGGGGACGATTTTAAAACTCCCTCGGGCGAGGTTTGGGGTGATCTCCCAAGGTTGCATCGTCGGTGGGGAACCCCGACCTTAGGTGCGTCAACATTCCCTTTCATGCATTAATTTTTGGCGTGCTTGCCTTTGTCGTTATTGATTCTCCTGTTTTTTCTTTTGTGCAGTTAAGAGACGGCCCAAATTGAAGAGCAGGTATAGGAAACGGGTTCAGAAGGTGATTGAATATGCGCAGACGATCGAAAATTGGGACGACCTCGTAGATCCTAGGACACTTGACTTCTACTGTCTTGGGCCAGAGCCGTCCAGTTACGTTCTGCGAAATCTTGAGATTGAGGGAAAAAAGAGTAAGTATTGAGTTCGTCAGTATTTAGCTTACACCTATCTCTTCATTTTTTTTAACAAGTGTTTCCTTCTTGCAGAGATGACGACAAAGTTCAATAAAGACATGTATGCCAAGATGAGGGCCAAGAAGGACGAGCCTCTGTCAAACTTGGGCAAAAAGATTGTGCGCGTCACTGGGAAAAGTGGCTCTGTCTCTGCCCCTCCCGTTTCTTCCGTCAGCCCAATTGTGTCAGGGGTTGCAACGACGAGGACCGCTTCTCCTACGACTTCGGTAGAGGAGATTGAGGGCACTCCCGTTTCCAAAAGACTGAGGTTGTCCGAGAAGGAGAAGGAGAAAAGCGTTCCTCGTCCATCCATGCTCTGGACTGATGAGAGGCTAGCCGTGGATAGGGCTCACGAAGTGGTGACTGCTGCGAATCTGAAGGTTTTATCCGGTGTCCCGTTTAATGACGTGGCGGCTCGCCACGTCTACAAGCTTGTACAGGTTAGTTCGTTTGTGCCACCCTCTTTCCTTGTCTTCTTCTTCATTTTATTTCTTTCATTGACGACTCGGGATTTCTTTCTCCAGGTACTGGGAGAGAGCATCCATATCACTTTCGAATTTCTGACACAGGAGACGAGGGTGGCATCTCTGACGTCCAGGATGGAAACTCTGGAAGCAGAGAACTCCACGTTGAGAAAGAATCTTATTGATTCTATGGGCGAGTCTGCTTCTTTGAAGGAGAAAGTGAAGACACTGGATGACGAGCTTAGGGTTGAGCGCCAGTTGACGCATGAGAAGGATGAACAGCTATTAGGTGCTAAGGAGATACTGAAGACGATAGCTGCAAGGTCGGTGGAAGCATTCCTGACTACCGACGAATATAGCACCGTCTTGTTCAGTTGGTATTTCAAAGGATTTGAGCTCCTGAGGAGGTACCTGCTGAAGCATCCTTCTGGGGTGGACGTGGAGAAGTTGGACCTGGAGGAGGTAGACCAGGAAATGGCTGTTGACGAGGCCGCCCAATCTTCTGCCATTGTGCCCTTCACTCGTAAGGATGTCCCTGCTAGTGACGCTCCAGCTGGTGAAGACGATGTTGCCAACGCTTGATGCTGATACTTGTGAAAATTCCTTTTTCTTTTGATGGATGCCCGTCATGTTTTTGGGCCAAATTTTTGAACAATTTCTGGTTATCTTATTTTGATAACAATGTTGGCAACCCAGTGTTTATGGGTTTTTATGTAAAAACAATGGTAATTGCCCTTGGTTTTGGGCTTTAATTAAATTTGTCACATACTTACTTGCACTTCGTGATTGTCCACGTGTTTGTTGAGTTCTGTCTAGCTCCATACGTTGTGCTTAGTAAGAGTCCCTTGCTGCGACTCTCTTTTCTCTCGTCGGTAGTTTTAGCTGTTTCATTGCAGCTAGAACTCCTTTGGTTCAGGCAAATGAGCTAGGCGCCCGGGTTCAATTCGTTGTGATGCTATCGTCGGTAACTTACACTCGCGATAACGGAATTTTATTACTTTGCCACCTTTTTGATTTAAACCTTTTTAGGGGATTTTGTCGTCTAAAATTGGCTTCGTCTGTAACTTACATCCGTCAAGGCAGAATCTTGTTACTTTGCCATTTTTTTGACCCACACCCACTAAAGGGATCACCTCAAACTTTCATTGGCTTCGTCTGTAACTTACATCCGTCAAGGCGGAATCTTGTTACGTAGCCATTTTTGACCTATATCCACTAAAGGGATCACGTCAACTTTAATTGGCTTCGTCCGTAACTTACATCCGTTAAGGCGGAATCTTGTTACTTAGCCATTTTTTTCCTATACCCACTAAAGGGATCACGTCAAACTTTCATTAGCTTCGTCTATAACTTACATCCGTCAAGGCGGAATCTTGTTACGTAGCCATTTTTTACCTATATCCACTAAAGGGATCATGTCAACTTTAATTGGCTTCGTCCGTAACTTACATCCGTCAAGGCGGAATCTTGTTACTTAGCCATTTTTTACCTACACCGACTAAAGGGATCTCGTCAACTTTAATTGGCTTCGTCCGTAACTTACATCCGTCAAGGCGGAATCTTGTTACTTAGCCATTTGTAACTCGAATGGCTTTATATATCTGGCCAGACCTGTTTGCACGGAGAAATTAGTTGAATAATTCATTTATTGACTTTAAGAACGAATACATTTATAAGCTACATCTATTGATGGTATTTCTTCAAATGCTCAATGTTCCATGGCTTTGGTAGTCTTTGTCCGTCGAGGGTCTCCAGATGATAACTGCCCTGTCTGGAGTAGTGAACGACTCTGTAGGGTCCTTCCCATGTGGGGTTGAGCTTTCCTCGAGTGGAGTCTTTAATAGCCGTCGTGACCTTGCGTAGGACGAGGTCGCCTATGCTAAGTCGCCTGAGCTTTACCCTCCTGTTGTAATAGTTAGTCATTTTCTGCCGGTAACCCGTCATCCTATTGGAAGCTTGGTCTCTTATTTCATCCAGACAGTCCAGATTAACTCGTAGAAAATCGTCATTGGCTTCTTCGTTGAATGCCTCTAGTCTGGTGCTGGTTACTCCTACGTTGACCGGGATTACCGCTTCAGTACCATAGGTAAGTCTGAAGGGAGTTTCTCCTGTTGGGGTTCTCGATGTAGTTCTGTAGGCCCACAAGACATTGGGCAGTTCTTCTAGCCAGGTCCCTTTTGCATTGTCCAGCTTCATCTTGATGATCTTGAGCAATGTCCGATTTGTCACTTCCGTCTGCCCATTCGCCTGTGGATGTCCTGAGGACGAGAATTGATTCTTGATGCCTAGCCTTGAGCAGAAATCCTTGAAGCCTTGGCAATTGAACTGTCGTCCATTGTCTGATATGATCGTCTGTGGGATCTCGAACCTGCAAATTATATTCTTCCATACGAAGCTTTGGATTCTTGCTTCGGTGATGGTTGCCAGTGCCTCTGCCTCAACCCATTTTGTAAAGTAATCAATAGCAACTAATAAAAATTTTACTTGACCTTTGCCTTGTGGTAGCGGGCTGATGATATTGATCCCCCATTGTGTAAAAGGCCACGAGGACGCAATCATCGTCAGTTTCTCTACTGGAAGCCACTGAACACTCTCGAACCGCTGACATTTGTCACATTTCTTGATGAACTCTGTCGTGTCCTTCTGCATAGTTGGCCAGAAATAACCTGTTCGGACGATCTTGCTCACTAAGGATCTGGGACCAGCATGATCCCCACAAACTCCTTCATGGATCTCCTCTAGGATGTACTTTGCTTCTTCTTCGTCAATACACTTCAAGTAAGGCATGGAGAAGCCTCTCTTGTACAGGGTGCCATTGAGGACTGCAAATCTGGCTGCCCTCTTTTTGATCTTCCTGCCCTCGTCTCTGTCCTAAGGGAGCCGTCCGTCTTGGAGGAAAGACAGGATGGGCGTTATCCAGCTTTTTGTGCTTTGGATCGTGAAGGCTGAGATTTCTTCAATGCTGGCGTTCTTCTGGACTTCCATCATCACGTCTGTGCTAGATTCTCCTTTTTCTGACGAGGCTATCTTTGAGACTTCGTCGGCTACCACATTTTGACTCCTGGGGATTTGCACAAACTCCACTCCCTCAAACTCCTGAGTCAAATGTTTCGTTAGCCTGAGGTATCTCTGCATTCTTTCTTCCTTTGCTTCATATTCCCCCTTGGTTTGCCCAATTACTAGCTTCGAATCGTTTTGGACCAACAGGTTCCTGGCTCCAAGCTCTTTTCCGAGCCTCAAACCTGTCAGAATCCCTTCGTACTCAGCCTCATTATTGGTGGCAGGAAATTTCAGCTAGACTCCATACTTTAGTATTTCTCCTTCGGGGGTGACTATGACGACCCCTACTCCCCCCCTTTTTTGGGCTGACGAACCGTCGGTTTGTACTGTCCATGGCCTATCCTTACTAGTGAGGTCGTCTTCGTCAGGGGGGCAGGTAAACTCTGCAATGAAGTCTACCAAGGCCTGTGCTTTAATGGCTGTCCTAGGATGATATTCAACATCAAACTGGCTGAGTTCGATTGCCCATTGGACCATTCTCCCTGCTGCCTCCAGTTTGCTCATGGACTTCTTGATGGGTTGGTCCGTCATCACCAAGATTGGATTGGCTTGAAAATACTGTCTAAGTTTACGTGAAGCTACGATCAATGCGAATGTGATTTTTTCAATTTTTGGGTACCTGGACTCAGCTCCTTGGAAGGCTTGGCTGACATAATAAACTGGAAGCTGTTTCCTATCTTCTTCCCTGATCAGGGCTGCACTGACGGCTGTAGCTGACACAGCTAAATACAAATACAAATTCTCACCCTCTTTCGACGAGCTTAGAAGGGGTGGGTTGCTCAGGTAGCGTTTGAGTTCCTGGAAAGCTGCCTCACATTCGTCGGTCCACGCGAAAGCCTGTTTCAAGGTCTTGAAGAAGGGTAGGCATTTGTCCGTCACTCTAGAGACAAACCTATTTAGGGCCGCAACCCGTCCCGTTAGCTTTTGGACCTCCTTGACAGTCTTGGGCGATGTCATGTTGATTATGGCTTGTACCTTCTCTGGATTTGCCTCTATTCCCCTTTGGGACACCATGAATCCCAGGAATTTCCCTGAGGCTACACCGAAGACACACTTACTTAGATTCAGCTTCATATGGTATTGCTTGAGGGTAGCAAATGTCTCTCTGAGGTCGTCCAGATGAGCAAGTTCCTTTTTACTCTTGACGAGTATGTCATCTACGTACACCTCCATATTCCTGCCTATCTGCTTGCTAAACATTCTGTTCACCAATCTCTGATAAGTGGCACCTGCGTTCTTCAGTCCAAAGGGCATTACCTTATAACAATAGAGCCCTTGACTAGTGATGAAGGTTGTTTTCTCCTGATCCTCGTCAGCCATTTTTATCTGGTTGTAACCGGAGAAGGCGTCCATAAATGTCAGCAGCTTATGTCCAGCTGTGGAGTCTACCAGCTGGTCTATTCTTAGCAGAGGGAAGCTGTCCTTTGGACATGCCTTGTTCAGATCTGTGAAGTCTACGCACATTCTCCATTTCCCATTTGCTTTCTTTACCAGGACGACATTTGCGAGCCAGTCTGGATAATATACTTCGCGGATGAAGCCTGCAGTCAAGAGCTTGTTAACTTCGTCAGTAATCGCTTGGTCTCTTTCGGGTGCGAAGACTCTTCGTCTCTGCTTGACAGGCTTCTTTTCTGGGTCCACATTCAGCCCGTGCTGAATGACTTCTAGAGATATGCCTGGCATGTCTTCATGGCTCCAGGCAAAGACATCCAGGTTTTCTTTAAGAAATTGGACCAGCTTCATCCTCATTTCGGGACTTAAAGTCGTCCCTATCCTGGTTGTCTTGTTGGATCCTTCGTCAGTTAACTCTACTGTCTCCAGGGCCTCCACCCTTTCTTTCTCTTTTTCTTCGATCGTCCACGTATGGTTCTCCTTTGCAACCACGACGGCCTGGTAGCACTCCCGAGCCAAAACTTGATCTCCTTTGACTTCGCCAACCCCATTCTCCGTTGGGAATTTTACCTTCAGGTAGTAGGTTGACATGGATGATTTCCACTTGTTGAGTGCTGGTCTTCCAATGATTACATTGTAGGACGAGGGGCAATCTACCACCAAGAAGTCCAAATGACTCGTCAACTGTTTCGGGTAGGTTCCTACTGTCACCGTCAGTGTCACTATGCCCTTGGGGTATACTCTGTCACCACTGAAGCTGACGAGGGGAGAATCAAATGGACGTAGTCTTTTTGGATCTAGTTTCATCTGTTGGAACGCAGGGAAGTAGACGATATTAGTGGAGCTACCATTGTCCACGAGGATCCTTTTTGTGTTAAATCCTTTTATGGTAAGTGTTATGACCAATGGGTCATTGTGAGGCTGCTTCACTCCCCTAGAATCTCCTTCGTTGAAAATCATGTCCTGATCAGTTCGCCTGTACTTCAACGGGGGTGTTATGTAAACACTGTTCACCTGTCGTTGATATGCTTTCTTAAGGGACTTGAACGACCCTCCTGCGATGGGTCCTCCTGCGATCGTCTGTATTTCTCCTATCACATTTTGGGGAGGTTGGAACTGATGGTCACTGCCCCCAGATGAGGACTCGTGCCGGCCCTTGTTTCCATCGCGAAACCTACTGAACTCCCCTTTCTTCACAAACTTCTATAGCTTCCCCTTCTTTATCAACTCCTCTATCTGCTCTTTGAGGTCCCGACAATCTTCGGTGTAATGGCCGTGGTCTTTGTGGAATCGACAATATTTATTCTTATCACGGATGTTAGGAGATGAGTGCAATGGTCGCGGCCATTTCAGGTAGTGCTCGTCCTTAATCTGTGTTAAAATTTTATCAACTGGCATAACAAGAGGGGTAAATTTTACTGCTGTCGGTCCCTTATCGTCCTTCCTCCTCATCCCTTCATTGGTCCGACGATTTGGGCGCTCCCGCTTTTGCCCCCTACGATCGTCCTCTTTCCTTTCTTTGTCCCTTGGTCTTCCTGTATCCCTGATGGCTGCTAGCGCGTCTTCAGCGTTCATGTACTTCTGTTCTTTAAGGAGCATCTCGGCCATTGTTTTTGGAGGATTCTTTGCAAGTGACGAAACGAGCTCTTTGGACCTCAATCCTGCCTTGAAGGTCGTCAGTTGAACTTTATCGTCCGCTTTGTCTACCTACAGTGTCTCGCGAGTAAAGCGTTTTACGTATGACCTTAGGGTTTCCTTTTCTCCTTGCCTGATGGTAAGTAAGTGGTCCGCAGTCTTCTTTGGACGTTGTCCTCCAATGAAATGACGCAGGAAGGTGTTGCTCAACTGCTCGAAGTTATTAATGGACGATGTTGGCAACTTTGTGAACCATTCCCTTGCAGCTCCTTTGAGGATAGTTGGGAAGGAACGACATAGTATTTTGTCTAGGGGCTGCTGGAGCCCTAGGGTCGTCTTGAAGGTGTTAAGATGATCCTAAGGGTCCTTTAGCCCATCGAATGGTTCAAGCTGGGGCAACCGAAACTTTGACGGTACTGGACATTCAAGGACTGTTGGAGTGAATGGCGAATCCGTCGCCCTAACCAGTCGGTCTACACTCCGCTCTGTTTTCTCCTTGATGGCGGTCCTAAGTTCGTCCATCTCCCTCCTCATCTCTTGGAGAAGATTTGAGTTGCGCTCGGTTGGAGTGGCGGGCCTTTGATGGTCACTTCTTCTATGGCTATCTCCCTCGTCGTCTCGGTTCCCTTTAGATCGATTCTCTTCCTGCTGAAGTAGTAATTTCATTTCCTGATTTTGCCTGGTCAGTTCTTCTACAGTGGCCGCGAGAGCCTGAACTTGCTGAGCCAAGGATGTGGAATCTTGATTGGACTCCATCTGATAGTGATTGCTGATTGAAAACTATTTTTTCGAGATTGAGAACGAAAATTCCGTCCCCACAGACGGCGCCAAACTGATGAAGCGTAAACTCGTCAGTCAGAGTGCGCAGACAAAAATGGACTCCGGCCTGTAAGAGTGTGTTCTCGAGGATGGTCACCGGTGTGGTGCCTGCCACAGTGCCTCTGATACCAAAGTCAGTATCAATTGCTATTTGAGAATGAGCAATGTAAAGATAATAGAGCAAAAAATAATCTCTTAGTGTGTATGTGTGAACGTACCTCCTCTTTGGCAATGTGGGGGCTATATATATGTTGCTGCAGCCTCTAGCCGTTGGAGCAGTTATGGTGGCTTCAATGCCCTTTTGGGTAACGTTTTCTGGCCTCATAATGCTGCTTTAATTTACTTCAACGGCCTATACAGTTGGCTTTATAACCGTCTGGGGTGTTTACTGGCGGCATTGAATGAGGTGTTTATGATCGTCAGTGGAGTGGATATTCGTCTTGAATGCTATTCTTGTCTGTACAATTGGTCTCGTCTATACTTGATTTCGTCAGTCCCATCAATAGTGTTTTCTAGGAGCATACACACAGGCTTATGCAAAGAAAAAATCACCTTTAATTATCATAATATATGTTCAACTATAGGAAAATAAATTGTAAATCCTTTTGTAAGTGATAATATATTACATACTCACCGTTGACAGCTTCAATAAATTGTAACAAATGATGTGGTTCCAAAACAACTATTATGTAAAATAGTATAAGAGTCCAATATGCATTAAAACACCCATATTGGCTTATCTACATAGTAGCAATGTTATTTAGCTATAGTGCTTCTCTAAAAGTATTTTTAGAACATTATAGTTTAGGTAAACTCTCTTACAAATGCTTGAGAGATGTCTCTAAGATTTTCATCTTAGATCACTCCGTGCGATGCATAAGAAATCCATTAGATTCACGTTGCTGGATCTCGGATGCAATTTGGATCTCATCATTGGATTCTTCAGTGTTGTTTAGATGGTAAGAGCATTCGCATCAGGAAATTCTATCACATCCTATTTTACCATTTCAAAAAGTTACTTTATCAATTATACCATACCATTTTACAATACTCTCAGCATCCCAACTTTTATTTTACAATACAACACATTAAAATAATATTTCTACACAATAAAATAATATATCCCAAAACTCAAATAAAAACAAAAACCCAAAATCCGGTGAGAGAGAGAAGGGAATTGATAAATTTACACAATAAAATATTAGTTTTTTTTTTTTAAAGAATTGAGCTACAGTGCAATTTTACCTTTAGAATTGCACGGTAGCACTATTGCAATTTTTTTTGCAATAGTTGGTGAATACAAGTCCGGCTGTGGGCTACTTTTGGGCTGAATTGTAAATTAGAGCTTACATTTGGCATATCCAAGTGCCAGTGTGAATGCTCTAAAGATGTGGGGGCTAATAGTTTGGGCTAAAGTCATTTCATGGTGGTGGGGTTGGTGGTTTTGCAGCTGGGTATTTAAACAAATAGACACACCACACATGCTTGTTCTAGAACCACATATTTTATAAATTCTCTAATTTTTTTTGTTTTTTTGTTTTTTGGATAGTCAAATTCTCTAAATTATTTTATTTGTTAGTGTTTGAGTTATTTTATATTCCCACCAAAAACTTTGTAAACTTTCAATTTGGAACAATTATTAAAATATAAACCCACTTCTCTTCCTTCTTTGCATCCATATCACAGTCTATAATATATATTTTTAACAAATGATGCTATTAAAATTGGAGGTTCTTTTTTTTTTTTTTGGCACTTGTGTGTATTAAGAAAAATTAAACTATAAACTAGGAGATTCATTTTATTGTGAATTTAAAATTCAAAATAACATACAGCAAATTGATGAAGTTACCATATTTATTTAATCCAAAGGCTCAGTTGTTTCTTTTTCTTTTTCTTTTTTGAATAGTTAGGAAAGAAGGGATTTAAACTTGAATATTTTCATTGAAAACACTAACAAATGTTAACTAATTGAGCTATAAGGCTCTTAGATTTGTAATGGTCATTATCATATGTTATACTCATACTTTCTTTTTTTCTGGCTTAATCAAAGATGCTAAATCCATACTTAAAGATGTGTTAGGGATGGATTTGGGAAACCATTATGCAGTAAAAATTAAATTGACATAACTCACTTGAGAGCATGAATGAGACCAGGTCAAAACCTTGTATGAAGAAGATAGAGTTTGTATTAATCTTTTATCAGGGCAGTACGCTTGTACGTAGTGTCAGTACTTTTGGAACAACCGCCCGGTTGCTTAGCTCCTGCTGGCTGTTGAAACGGTCCAAAATGTCCAAACCAAATGCACAACTTTAAACATGTAAAATTGAGCTACTGCCATACTGGCAATTCTAAAATTGAGCTACTGCCATTCTGGGCCCGCCACCGACCTTCATGTGTGAACAAATTAGAAGTTAGAACACACACTTCAGCTCACCTTCTCTTTTCCTCTTGACCGGTATTTCTAGCTTCTCTCTCTTACACTTTCATTCCCAAGTCTCTCGCGCAAAAAGAACTCTCTATTGTCGACTAGTGAGATTTCTGTGACTGTTTGTAGTATCGTAATATCATTAAATTCAGCATTTTTTTAATAGTTTAACATTTTAGGATATTGAAAAATAGACTATATTTCTCATTTTGAAAAATGTTGAATAACCAATGCTTGAAGTCCAAGCTTTGTTTTAATTTAAACTCATTGGAAAATAGTTTTTACAGTACTATTCAACTTTGTAATAACTAACCAAAAAAATTTCTTGCCCTAATTTAACATTTGCTTGAACCTCCTATCTACTTTTCAAAACATTTTTTTTTTCACAAACATACATCGAAAGAAAAGGTTATGATAGCAAGCCCCTCCCCAGCTAGAGAGCTCCCAGGACAAGGGGGCGGCGGTCAACTATCCACTCTCTAGATTCATATTAATCAATATATCTTTTGCGTCCTGCTAGTTTGCTAAGTAAGCTCACGGCCATGGGGCAACAAAGGCTAGAACTATTCCTATAAAAACAATAGGAACCAAGGACGGATCTATTTACTGACTAGAGGGGCAACGGCTAACCCCCCTACCCCCCCCCCCCCCCCCCCGCGCCCCAAATTTAAAAAAAAAAAAATTTAGTATATTAATAGGTACTAATTTTAGTAATTTTATTCAATAAAATTACATTTTGTCCCCTTAACAATGCCATAAATTCTTTTAAGAGTAATATTATAGTCACACTTTTTTACAACATTTTTACAAACTATTGAGGTAACAAATTTTTATTGGTTCGCACACTTACATCACTTTTTATTTTTCAATAACTACTCACTACATTAGCAATTTATACAAATTTTGTAGTTTTAGCATTTTCCAACTATTAAAGGCCATAAAAATTAATAGATTAAATCTAAACAAAATATACAAATCCAAAAAAATTAGCCCAACAACAAAAATTACTAATAATAAAGCTAAAAAAAATTAAGCTCAATCAATCTATTTTATCCAAAACAAACAACTTGGCCATTTAAAGAGTTTTAAACAAAAATCCTTAGTGATAAAGTAGTAAAGTTAAAGGCCGAAATTGCCGCACACAGCTAGCAGCAAAATCGCTCCCCTAACTCTAAGTTCTGGCTTCATCCTAAATAGAAACTTACCTCTTATCCTAAGAATTAGCTTACGACTCTTAAAAAGTTGGCAACATAGCATTTCTTAAAAAATATTAAAAAATCTAAAATCAAGCGAATAAAAACCCTAAACTTAAAGATATGTAGAAAATTACAATTTGTTAGGTTCTAAAGGTTTAGGAATTTATGTATTTAGAACTCTAATTTGTAATGTTGGCAAACCATGATCAAAACAATATGTTTAGTCTTCTTTAGGCTTGCTCAAAGTTGATTAATTATTGAAAAGTTGGAATCGAGTGGCTACAGAATGCATTGGTGCATTTCGGCCTGGCTCGATCGATCGAAGCTTAGGCTCAATCGATCAAATCTCGGGTTAGATGCGTTTTCTGCAGAATTTCCAACTCAGCCCTAACTCATTAAAAGTTTAGGGTTTTATGTTTTTGCCCTAGGTATATAAGGCAAAACCCTAGCCACGTTTTTAGAGTTTCTCCTCTTGTATTGTTGCTTATACATTGCTGTTTTGTGTAAATCTCTTGTGAGATCTAGAGGAGCTTTTCTTTACACAAAGCTTAGGGTTTTTGGGTCAGATGTGTTTTCTGCAGAATTTCCAACTCAGCCCTAACTCATTAAACGTTTAGGGTTTTATGTTTTTGCCCTAGGTATATAATGCAAAACCCTAGCCACGTTTTTAGAGTTGCTCCTGTTGTATTGTTATTTATACATTGCTGTTTTGTGTAAATCTCTTGTGAGATCTAGAGGAGCTTTTCTTTACACAAAGCTTAGGGTTTTCAAGGTAGAGATTACTTCAACATCTTGATGATCAACTCGGTTGCTGCCATTGGAGCTTAAAGAATAACAAGCGTGGGTGCTTGTAGCTGATTGAAGAATTCAAAAAAGAATGAGTCTGTGGATTCGAAACTTGCACGTAGTCGTGTCAGTAAGTTCTACTGGTAGGTAGCATTAGGAAGTCGAGCGGGGATCTTGTAAATCCTTTTGTATGAACTTAGATTCTTTCATAGTGAATTCTGGTTTGCCTTGAGGATCGGTGGGTCAAATCCTCCCCAGGTTTTTACCGTGTGGTTTCCTGGGTGATCATATCATTGTGTTCTTTATTATTCCGCTGCTTTATATTCTTGATATGATTGTATGCTTGTGATAACCTAAAATTGCATAAATTGACTAAGTTAATCACTTGGCTAATTAACTAGGTTAATTTGGTTGTTTTAAGGGGTCTAAAACCTTTCAAGTGGTATCAGAGCGGGTAGCTCTTTTCTTAAAGATCTTTTGATCTCTGAGCTGATCCTTGACCTCTGTTGTCATGGAACACAGTCACTATCTTGTTGTTCCTTCTCACTTTGATGGGAATAACTATGCTTATTGGAAAGTAAGGATGAAAGCATTCCTGAAATCCATTGATGAGAGAGTTTGGAATTCCGTTGAGTACGGATGGGAGAAGCCCACTACTCTTATGAGTGAGTGGCAAACTTCTCAAAAAGAAGCAGCTGGGTTCAATAGCAAAGCTATGAATGCCATTTTTAATGTTGTTTCCATGGAGGAATTTAAGAGAATCTCTAATATTGAGGTTGCTCATACTGCTTTGAAAACCCTCCAAACTGTGCATGAAGGCACAAAGGCAGTTAGGATAAACAAACTGCAGCAATTAACTTCTAGGTTTGAGAGCATTAGAATGTCTGATGATGAATCCTTTGATGAATTCTATGCCAAATTGAATGACATTGTTAATTCTACTTTTAATTTGGGTGAAATCTATGATCAATCTAAAATTGTTAGGAAGATACTTAAATCTTTAACTGAAGACTTTAGACCCAAAGTGACTACCGTTACTGAAAGCAAGGATGTGGACTCCATCCCAGTTGATGAGCTTGTAGGATCACTTCAGTCCTATGAGTCTGACCTACCCAAAGCAAACAAATCCAAATCAATGGCTCTTAAGTCAGTTGATGATGTTGAGGTTGGTGGATTTGATGATGAGCTCTCTGCTACAGAGATTGCTTACCTTGCCAAGAATTTTAGAAACTTTCTAAGGAATACTAATAGAAGGGCAAGAAATACAACCACTGCTGAACCTAGAAACTTTAGGAAGAATGATCCCACTAAGGTTAATAACTTTGAAAAACCTAGAGAAAAAGTAGGTCAATCTTCAAACAATTCTTTGGGTGCTCAGTGTTTTGGTTGTCAAGGGTATGGTCATGTTAAATCTGAATGTCCTACATTCTTGAGGACTAAGGGTAAAGTTATGGCTGTAACCCTTAGTGATAATGAGGTTTCTGATGATGAGTCTGGATGTGACGAGGATGGAAACTTCATTGCTTTCACTGTTACAGCTGTAGTCAATGAAAGCGTGTCTGTTGAGGAGAACCCTTCTGATGGGAAACTCTCTGAGGATGCAGATCTTCAAGAGGCCTATAATAAACTTTGCAAAGTTGCTGCAAAGGATGCTATGAATGTTGAACTTGGCCTGAAGAAAATTGATTCTCTTGAACTTGAAAAGAAGAATTTGCTTGTTAAACTTTTTTATGCTAATGATCTTTTGAACCATGTGAAATCTGAGAACATGCTTTTGCTTGATAAAGTTAAAACTTTGGAACATGATTTATCTGTTGCTAGATCTGCTAGTTCTAAACTTGATCACATGCTGAATGTTCAAAAGTATCTTTCTGATAAATCTCGGTTGGGTTATGTTGAAAGCATCTCTGTGTCTACTCCTAATTCCATAAACTTTGTTCCTTCATCTTCTTCTGAACCTACTGTGAGTGAAACTATCAAACCACCTGTGAGTGAGGTTGTCAAACCTGTAGAAGTTTCACCTCCAAGGATTCAATGTTTTCGCAAAGAGTGATCGGGATTTTGAAGCAACTCATTGCAAAAGTTGGGATTGCCTGGATGACTGCTTTGAGGAGAATTTCTCGCCCCGCTTGAGAAAGCAGTTGCTCCTTCCAGCCTTGAAGTTTTGCTAAAACCCTTTCTTTGATGAACATCAGACTTGCTTTCTTGTTTTTTCCCACAAGGGATGGGAGCCCAAGGTATTTCTCATACTGTTTGATTTCAGGAACACCCAGAGAACCTTTTATTTGTGCCAGGGTGTTTGGTGGGGTGGATTTGCTAAAGAAAATGCTAGTTTTATTTCGGTTTAGCTGCTGACCCGAGGCTTTCTCATAGCTGTACAGTAAGGCTTGAACTTTCTGACATTCGGCAAGAGAAGTTGTGTAAAAGACCAGGCTGTCGTCCGCAAAAAATAGATGGGTCAATCTTGGACCCTTCTTACAAATGGAGACACCCCGAATATGACCTGCATCCGCCTCTTTTTGGATTAAGCCATGAAGACCTTCAGAGCAGATAAGAAATAGGTAGGGGGACTGTTAGGACATATATGTTTTAACTTGTTTAAGAACATATGTCACTTAGTTATGTAAATTGGCTAATCCTTTGACAAAACGCACTCTGCTTGTAATTGGGTAGTTCTAGGTGTTTTTAATACTTCAAGAAACCATGTTTCAAGGTCAAGTATTGAAGTCATCAAGTCTGTCCAAGAAAAAGCAAGCTGAAGTGCAATTTCATTAAAACTCGACACCTCTCGATAGCTACCTCGACACCTGCTATCTGTCGAGATTTAAAAAGTCAGAATTCCAATATGATTTTCTTGGGATCCGTGAATATGTTTTTGGGCCTTCTTTTCTTCTAACCCTAACATATAAAAGGATTATTTTGAGAGCCGTTTTGGTGGACACAAGTTGCATTATCATTGAGCAATCCTTGTTCAAGCAAATTGTGCTCAACAGACGAAATTCTTGACCTAGTTCATCTTCCATCAAGAAGTTGCTGTGTATTTGCACCATAGGGTTTTGTAACCAAGCATCTTCCTGCTATTCATCAAGTGGATGAACTGAAGAACTTTGCAGCCAACCATTCTTCCTCAGTTGGTGTCCTGAAGCCGCGTACTGGGATCCGCGCATCAAATTGGTTAGTCACGTACTTGGGAGCCGTGCATCAAAAAGGGGAACTGTCGCTACAGATCAAGTCCAATTGGGTATTGGGGTAAGGGTTCAACTGTAGGTTGGTAAGGTACTTGGGATTCCTTTACTTGTAACCGCTTGATTTGATAATAGTGGAGTTTCGGGAGTGGTAACCTGAAAATCACCGGGGTTTTTGCCGTTAGAGTTTTCCCCATTCGTAAACAAATCACCGTGTTATTTATTTTTCGCTGCATATCTAGTTGATTGGTGATTTGTTTGTGCTTCCATAAAATTGTATGATTAATTGATTAATTAATTACTTGGCTAAATTAATTAATTAGGGTTAATCACAAGGGGTCATTCAGATTGTGACCAAACAAGTGGTATCAGAGCAGGCACACTCTAATTAGGATTTAATCTTTGCTGTGTTGATCCATTGACCCCTGTTTGTCATGGATAGAGGACAATCTTTAATTATACCTCCTTTATTTGATGACACTAACTATGCATACTGGAAAGTACGCATGAGAGCTTTCTTGCAGTCTTTAGATGAAAAAGTGTGGCAAGCTGTAGAGATTGGCTGGACTAAGCCAACAGAAGATCCGGCCGATTAGGATGATGCTAAGATCAAGGCGGCCAACTTCAACAGCAGAGCGCTGGATGCCCTTTTTAGCGCAGTCACCAATGAGGAGTTCAAGAAGATATCCTCTACTGAAACTGCTAAGGAAGCTTGGACCATCCTCCAGACAACCTATGAAGGAACAAAGGCTGTCAAAGATTCAAAACTTCAGAGGCTCACTACAAGCTTTGAAGAAATCAAGATGGAGGAGGATGAGTCTTTTGATGAGTTCTATGCCAAGCTCAAGGACATAGTGAACTCAGCCTTCAATCTTGGGGAAACCATTCCTGAACCCAAGATTGTAAGGAAGGTGCTCAGATCTCTACCTGAGAGATTTCATGCCAAGATTACGGCAATTGAGGAATCAAATGATATAGACAAGATTCCTTTGACTGAGCTGGTTGGAAACTTGCAGACCTATGAGATAGGGTTATCCAGGATTGGCAAGTCCAACAAAGGCAAAAGCATGACCTTGAAGGCGAAGAGCAGTGATACAGATGAGTCTTCTGATGATGAAGATTCCAAAATGAAGTCCTACATCACTCGGCAGTTCAAAAAGTTTATGAAGAATGCCAATGGAAGGAACTTCGACAAGGACCGCAGGCAGTTCAGTTCTTCTCAGTTCAAAAGCCAAGACAAAGGGAAGAAGGATGCTAAGGAGGGCGGTCAGTATACTGTTCCCGCAGGACCAAAATGCTTTGGGTGTCATGGGTTCGGACACATGAAACATGAGTGTCCTACATATCTGAAGAGCATTGGGAAAAGCAAGGCCCTTGTTGTAACCCTAAGTGACACTGAGCCTGAAGATGATTCCGACAATGAGGATGACAGAATCTTAAATGCCTTCACTGCCACAGTCAATCCTACTGAAGGGATTGTTGAAGAAGTGGATGAAGAAGAAGAATTGGTGGAGTCCAAATTTAAGAAGATGGATGATCAAGATGATATCCATTCAGCCTATGAGAAGCTTTACAAGCTCTCTGAAAAGCATGAGAAATTATATAGGCTGGCCACCAAGAAGCTCAGTGAAGTGGAACTCGATCATGAAGAGCTGTCCACAAAGTTTGATGAGGTGAATCAAACTATTGGAGCACTGAGATTTGAGAATAACTTTTTGGCTGAGAAGACCAAGAAGCTTGAAGCGGAGCTGTTTCAAGTCAGAGCTCAACTGGAGAGGACCTCAAGTGCAAAGCTTGATGAGATGCTTAGCAATCAGAAACTTGTTTCGGATCGAACTGGTTTGGGGTATGGTATTTCTCTCTCTAATACTGCTTCTACTAGCAATATTGTTTTTGTTCCTCCTGCTAATAACATTGAAATTGAAAACATTGATGTTAAGACTAAATTAGCTAGTGAGAACTTAGACAAGGGAAAATCTATCTTAGGAGCACCCCCTAAGCTAGACAAGAAAGATGCTAAAAACCCTAGGGCTAAGAAGGCTAACTCTCAAAAGCCTAAACAAAAGAAGCATCATCTCTGTCATTATTGTGGAGCTGCCGGTCACACTCGACCAAATTGCTATAAGTGGTTAGCCACTCAACAGAGCAATGGCATGACAGCATCTGGAAGCCAAAATCAGCTTCAATCCTCTCTTGCTCCTCTTGGAGATCTTCTGAAAGCCCTCATGTTCCTTTCGAACTTGAACGGTTTAAATTCTTCCCCCTCACCGCCTGTTCAAGGATTCTATCAAAGGAAAGGTTCTTCCAAGGAGTGGAAGAAAAAGGACTCTAAGTGATTTCATCACTTTCTTCTCCCTTCTTGTTTTTCTTGTTTTTCTTGTTTGTTGCATTGCTTGTGTGTTTTTCTTTTCTGCTGAGTCAGTCTAGTTTTTGCTTTGCTTTAATAACATGTTTTTGTTTGTTTATTTTCAATTTTGCTTATTTTGTTTTTAAAATAAATAAAAATAAAAAAAAATTGAAAAATACAAAAACAGTGTGTTATGTGTACTTTGGTACTTGTGTACCTTGGATGGCCAATGAAACAAAGTTTTCTAAACTTTGTATCTCTTGTAGCTCAGATGAGCATCTCTATGCACAACTAAGCAAGTAAGCTTTGTGACTCTTGTTTGTGATGAGTAAGATTAGGTTATTTCTTTAAACTTAACACTCATATCACTCCTTTTGACGGGTAGGACTAGAAAATCCTAAGAGAAAGGCATAAATGACCATCTCACCACTGTTGCCCGCCAATCATTGTAATGACACCTGTATGCTTCGGCATAGCAAAAGTGCAATGTCTATACTTAACATCTTGGGTATTTCTTTTCTCTCTTTTACATACCCATGTATGATATGCAAAAATAAAAGAAAATATGCAAAGAAAATAAAAAGCAAAAAGATTAAAAAATGCTTTAAACATGATTGCAAGCGTATTTTCTAGGAGATGTGGGAGTCATAGGATGTACCTTGAAGGTGATAGTCCCCATCAAACAGTTATGATTATGTGTGAGTTAAAAGTTATTTTCTCATATCTCAGATCGTCATAACATCTATACACATATGCAATCTTGCGATGTTTTTCACACACAACACGCAATATTCTTTGCTACTTTTGATACATGTGCAGGTACAATGTGATTTGGCCATCACAAAGGTTTTATATGTGCTAATGTATGCTCACTAAACTGTCATAACTTGTTTTTGAAATATAAAATTGGTTAGACTTGTTTAGTGTGTGTGTGTGTGTGTTTTGCATGATCCTTGTGCTTATTTTCTTATTGAGAGATGTTTTTGAAGAGGTTTAAATGTTGAGTGGATCTTGGTAGAGATGTGTGTTGGATTGCATTCATATCTATGTTTTTCCCTTCTCGAAAAACTGCCTTCTTCAGCAGGCTCGACACCTTCCTCGACACCTCCTCGATACCTGGTCATCTGTCGAGCTTCTCAAGTTGTTTCTTATTGCAATCTCGACACCTCCTCGACACCTGGTGGATCGATCGAGATTTCTTCTGTCCTCTCGATAGATTCTCGACACCTGTTGGATCGATCGAGATTCACTTGAGCTGTTTGTGTCTTCTTTCTCGACACCTGTCTCGATACCTTGTGGATTGATCGAGATTTTTTCTGTCTCCTCGATACCTTCTCGATACCTTGTGGATCGATCGAGATTCTCGTATCTGAATTTCTTCTTATATTTCGATACCTCTCGATACCTCCATCTGTCGACGACCAAATTCTCGATACCTCCCTCGACAGCGTCCTCGATACCTCTCGACACCTCAGCTGTCGAGAATTACTGAGGTATCTATTTAAAGGCTGATCGCGATTTTCTTCATTTCTCACTCGATCTCTCTCGATCTCTCCGTGGCTGATCATCTTCCTTTCACTCTCCTTTCACTCAAATCCTTCAACCCACTTGGATCTTGCTCTTTTCTTGCTCAAATCACTTGGTAAGATCTCTATTCTCTTCATCTTTCATGCATTTCATGTTTGAAAACCTAGTTTTTGGGATTTTTCATAAAAATTTGGGGTTTTTCAAAATTATTGAGTTTTTATTGAAATTTTGGGTTGGGTTTGTACTTAAATGATTTCAAAATGTCATACATTGCATTCCATTTGCATTATAATGATATTTACATGCATTTAGATGTGTGGTTTATGTTTGTGTGCTGCTAGGATTGGATTGGGCTGAGCCCATGAAGTTTTTTTTTCCTTTGCATGTCACATGCTCATGCATTCCCATGCATACGTACTTCTTGTTCAACATATTTGATATATTTGAACTGTGTTGGTACTTTTCTGATTGTCTCCCTCTCTATCTCTTTCTCATTCTTTTACGTTAGTAGTGTCTATGGCACCCAAACGTAAATCCACTCCCGCTCGAAACCCTCTGCGTTCTGGAGCTTCCTCTTCTTCAGATACTACTCCCTTTAACATTCGGTTCCGTGATGGAGATGCTCATAAGGCATTTTCGGAGAACTTTTCTCGACGAGGTGTTCATTCGGAACGCCAAGTCATTCTGGCGGACTTCGCCGATACTGACCTTCCCTCTGTCATTCACAGTAGGGGATGGGGGTCACTGTGTGACATCCCGGTCACTTGCCCTCTCGTGCTGATACAGGAGTTCTACTCCAATATGCACGGGATCGATCTTTTAGTACCTCATTTTTCTACTCGCGTTCGAGGTATGCGCATTCCTGTCACACCGCAGCTTGTTGCGGATGTGCTTAGGGTACCTAGGATAGAGTTTCCAGATTACCCCTCTTGTGAGCGTCTGAGGACTGTGTCCAAAGATGAGCTCATTTCTGCTTTTTATGAGCGCCCTGCTGATTGGGGTGAGCATCAGTTCACATCATGTAGGCATTTTGCTAAAGGTCCTAGGTTCATTAACATGGTGATGACTTTTGTTCTCCATCCTCTGTCTCACTATAACTCTATCACAGAGCCTCGTGCTCGATTTTTGCTTTCTCTACTTGAGCATCTGACCATAGACTTCCCTTCTCACTTCATTTGATCTATCATAGATGTTTATCTTGATTCGGTGTCCCGTGATAAGCTCATCTTTCCTTCTGCTATCACGCGGATTCTACGCCATTTTTCTGTTCCCTTTCCTGTGTCCGACCACTTCACACACATATCTGCCATAGATGCCGCTACCGTAAAACGTAGTGAGGCGCAGTTCAGGTCGAGACAGCCAGGCGCCACTCCTCCCTCCCGTTCAGCACCTTCCAGATCAGCTCCATCTACATTTGCTCCTTCTACCTCTTCGAGCGATGTATCCCTTGGTGATATCATGGCGCAGCTGCAGCGCATGGACACTCATCTTGATACACTCTCTGCTGAGCTGTATCAGGTGAATGTTCGTGTGGGTCGTATTGCACGACGGCAGGCGATCATGGGTGGATTTGCTCCAGAGGCTACTCCTTCACCATCTACTCTAGCAGCGTCAGATTCTGAGGATGATGAGGATGATGATGATGATGATGATGGGGATGCTAGCTCTGCCGATGAGATGTCCACATGACACTCTACCCTTTGTCACTCATGACAAAAAGGGGGAGTAGTTTTGGGCTATGAGAGTAGTCATCTTAGGGGGAGAGTTAGTATAGGACATTTTTGATAGGGGGAGTGTTTATTTTTTTGAGGGATGTAGTGAGGCTATATGTATTTTTTCTTATCTCTTAGATACATTGGTCTTGTATATGAGGTCCTTTGACCATTTTTACATACATTATACTTATCTTTTCTCTTATATATGTTGATGTATGTTTCTTTCACCTCTCTCTTCATGTGTTGTTTCTTTTCTATCTTTATACACATGTTTTTTATACTTGTATGCAATCTATTTATTTCTGTTTCACACAAGATGCCTTGATGAGTTTTGTTTAAAGTGTTTCAGAAATACAGGTTGTCAAAGTCTACTTATCATAAGCTCTCTTCTTGCAAAGTTTTTCAAGAGTTTGTGTTAGGATAGATTTTATTGTAATCAACAAGTGAATATGAGTTGAGTGATTTATGACTTCTCTCATCTGCTCATTTGTTTGTTGTGGTTTTGTCACGGATTTCCAAAGGGGGAGATTGTTAGGACATATATGTTTTAACTTGTTTAAGAACATATGTCACTTAGTTATGTAAATTGGCTAATCCTTTGACAAAACGCACTCTGCTTGTAATTGGGTAGTTCTAGGTGTTTTTAATACTTCAAGAAATCATGTTTCAAGGTCAAGTGTTGAAGTCATCAAGTCTGTCCAAGAAAAAGCAAGCTGAAGTGCAATTTCATTAAAGCTCGACACCTCTCGATAGCTACCTCGACACCTGCTATCTGTCGAGATTTAAAAAGTCAGAATTCCAATCTAATTTTCTTGGGATCCGTGAATATGTTTTTGGGCCTTCTTTTCTTCTAACCCTAAACATATAAAAGAATTATTTTGAGAGCCGTTTTGGTGGACACAAGTTGCATTATCATTGAGCAATCCTTGTTCAAGCAAATTGTGCTCAACAGACGAAGTTCTTGACCTAGTTCATCTTCCATCAAGAAGTTGCTGTGTATTTGCACCATAGGGTTTTGTAACCAAGCATCTTCCTGCTATTCATCAAGTGGATGAACTGAAGAACTTTGCAGCCAACCATTCTTCCTCAGTTGGTGTCCTGAAGCCGCGTACTGGGATCCGCGCATTAAATTGGTTAGTCACGTACTTGGGAGCCGTGCATCAAAAAGGGGAACTGTCACTACAGATCAAGTCCAATTGGGTATTGGGGTAAGGGTTCAATTGTAGGTTGGTAAGGTACTTGGGATTCCTTTACTTGTAACCGCTTGATTTGATAATAGTGGAGTTTCGGGAGTGGTGACCTGAAAATCACCCGGTGGGGTTTTTGCCGTTAGGGTTTTCCCTATTTGTAAACAAATCACCGTGTTATTTATTTTCCGCTGCATATCTAGTTGATTGGTGATTTGTTTGTGCTTCCATAAAATTGTATGATTAATTGATTAATTAATTACTTGGCTAAATTAATTGATTAGGGTTAATCACAAGGGGTCATTCAGATTGTGACCAAACAGGGACAAAGGATCCCCCTACCGTAAACCTCTAGAAGGTTGGATAATATTAGAAGGCTCACCATTAATTAAGACAGAGTAGCTGACAGTAGAAATACACTCCATGATAAGGGTGATCCACCTAGCATCAAAGCCCATTTACTTCATCATTACCTCAATAAAAACCCATTCCACGCGGTCGTATGCCTTGCTTATGTCCAGCTTAAGAGCCATGAAACTAGAATTTCCATGTTGGTGGTGTTTCATATAGTGCAGAGTTTCGTAAGCCATGAGAATGTTGTCTGTTATGAGTCTCCCATCCTGGAAAGCGCTCTGGTTTTCAGAAATAACCGATGGAAGGACCGATTTTAAATCAAGGACTTTGGAAACCAGTTTATAGACCACATTACATAAACTAATAGGTCTATAATCAGACATATATTCAGGGGATTTTACTTTTGGAATTAAAGTAATATTGGTATGGTTAATTTCTTTTGGGATTTTACAATTGTTCAAGCAATCAAGAACAGCAGAAGTTACCTCATCACCAATCAGATTCCAGAAAGTGTGGTAGAAGAGGGGCGGCATACCGTCAAGGCCAGGGGCAGTGATGGGCTCCATTTGATTGAGAGCAGCAACAACCTCCACCTTCAGAAAAGGCATGAAGAGTTGGTCATTCATTTCTTGAGTGACAGAAGGTTTGACAGCCTTAAGGACATTGGACAATTCAGTAGGCTGGGAAGAGGCAAACAGAGAGAGGAAGTAAGCAGAAGCAATGTGCTTGATTTGCAACTCATCGGTGCACCAAGCATTGGTAGAGTTCCTAAGACCCGAGATTTTATTTCTTCGGAACCTATGCGAGGCTTTGCTATGAAAATAGCTGGTATTTCGGTCACCACATTTCAGGAAGAGGGTACGAGCTCGCTGTTGCCACATTAGACTCTCTTTATCCAAAAGGTCATTCAACTCTGATTTCAACTGTTTAGCCTCTGCGTAGTCCTTAATCCCCATGGCCACAGCCTCCTCAGCTTTAGTTAGCAACTTCCCAGTAGCCTCAATAGACTTCCTGATACATCCAAAAGAGTGCTGGCTCCAATCCATAAGCATCTCACCACATTTCTTAATTTTTCCAGCAATCAAAGGCATGGTAGCCAGCCCCGTGGATGAGTTCCAAGCAGAACTTATTGTTTCACTACAACCATTATCCTTCAACCACCTCTGTTCAAATTTAAAGGGGCGATTTGGCCTAGGAGTAATGCCCTCCAGGTTTATAGCAATGGCTTTTTGATCAGATGAATGGGTGTTTAGATGCCTAACCTTTGTGCCTGGGAAGAGGGAGTACCAAGCATTGGAGGCAACCGCCCTATCAAGACGTTCCAGAATCAGACCACTAGCCCGTTTACCCCTCAAAGTATATTTATCCCCCACAAAACCAAGGTCCATGAGACCGCATTCATCAAGGACATCACGGAAAGCCATCATCATAGATTCCCGTCTGGGATTGAGGCCCATTTTCTCATGAGACCAAAGGATTTCATTGAAGTCCCCTGCGCATAACCACGGGAGAGAAAAACAGCGGTGGAGGTCGCGGATCAAGGACCATGTTTCAGACTTCCTGGCCGCATCAGCAAAACCGTATACTCCCGTAAACCGCCATTGTTCGAGCACTGCTTCCCCAACAATGGCATCGATGTGGTTAGGGGAGGACGAAACTACATCGATGTGGACCGAGTTCTTCCAAAACAGTGCCAAGCAACTAGGCTTGCCGGCTCTGGGACTGATCCAGCAATGGTCAAAATGAAGCTCACCACATAACTTGCGAAGCCTAGCATCAGCTGCCCATGTCTCGACTAGGAACAGGGCAGCGGGATCTTGCACCGGAGTGACTACCTCGAGCTCTCGGACTGTGCGTCGGTTCCCAAGCCCACGCACGTTCCAGCAGAGCCAACTCATTGAGATCGACAGGGCAGGAGAGCCGTCGCCACCGTTGGGGTAGAGAGATCATTTGTATTTGCGCCGAGAAGGGCTCTGCCCTTACTGGTGAAGGATATATTTTCGGAATCATGTGGAGAGCGTTTACCAAGTGATACATTAAGAGGCTGGTTATCACTGGAGTGGGCCGACCTTGTGATACGAAGCCACTTCCACCCTGCGTGGGCTTGACTTTGAGATAATTCCAGATCCATGTTTGTTAAATCACCTAAAGGGATGGGCTTCATGGGCTGACTAAATGAATGTTCGGATACTGGGCCCAATTGTTGATCAGGTTGTAAGTTGTCGTCACAAGTTGAGGCGGTAAAAGTGTCATTTGAATTTTGGAAAGGTAGGGCCACTCTGTCAAATCGGTGAATATCTCTGTCAATATCTTGTAGGACTTCCTCAAAAGCTGCAAGATTAGATTGCTTCAGAGGGGAAGCTGTCTTTGAACTGACCGATTTTTCTGATGGGTTTGTTTCACTGTACGTTTTATGCCCCTGAGTTTCGCTATTTGCATTAAATGACCTTGGAGATGGAGCAGTTTGGGTGGTAGAGACCTGGTTGGCCTCCGGTTGTTGTTGTGGCTGAGGGTTGAGGGGAGGCTGAGCTGGGGGGCTTGACGATTTCTTCGCAAAAAATCCAGGGACCAAAACAACCTTTTTTCTGGAGGCTATGAAAGGTGGAGCACGAAGCCAAGGACCAAATTGTTGGTCCTCTGTTTTTAGTGTTCCTTCACTATTAATCCAAGACTCACAATCTCTGTCGTCGTGGGTAAGGCAACCACACCAGTAGCATAGGTTGGGGAGACGTTCCTATTTGAATGAAACCCAGTGCTCTTTTCCATCTTCGAGGTTGATAAGCCTACCGCGGCACAAAGGTTGTGATATATCGACCAAGACTCTCACTCTAATGAAGCTGCCACCATCATAGTCATGAGAATCTTTAGGAGAGAGGATGGTCCCAGCGGCTTCGCATATTTGGGTTGCCACCTCTCTATTTCTGAATAGTAGAGGGATGTCGTAAATTTGGACCCAGAATGGGACCTTTGTGAGGTCAGGTGCCTTTACCGAGGTTTCCTTATCAAACCGAGCGAGAACCATGCCATGTTTGTCGAAGCTCCATGGTTCCGATAAGAGAATCTGATCCACATCCACTTTGTTGTCAAAAGAAAAGAGAACAATGTGGTCTTCAATGAGTTTTGCCTTGAACCCTGACTTTGATCTCCAAAGGGGAGTGAAGGTGTTGGCGATGACATCAATATTAAGGGGACGTCTAGTTAAGAGTCTAGCTGCGATAGCATGCTCCGTGATAGCTTGTTCATTTTTTAAGAATAGGCCAGGACCTTCCTTATCCGAGAGGGATAAGGATTTCCAGTGTTTTGTTAGATCTTCCATCATGGAGGGTAGGAGAGACAGGGCTCACTCTGTGTTTCCCAAACCCCGAATGAAAAAAACCACTAGCCTTGCACTAACCGTGTTAGTGTAAGGGACAGAAAACACCTTCCACAGAAGGGACGACAGTGCTACCTCCTAGTAGAAGTTTTCGGAGAAAACCTTGCTAGCGAAGAGCAACCTACTTAACCCAACTTTCTTCCGCATACACACTTTTTTAAGAGGAGAAACTGCCAAATTTCATATTTCTTTTACAGTTTATATTTTGTTCTAAAAGTGATATTTTAGAGATCCTTCACAGCCATTAGTGTTATTACCAAACAAACGAGAGAGAAAATAAACAACTCAACCATTATTCTCAAGACAAAGAGAATGTCATTAAGGATCATAGAGTCCATGAAAAAACACCAAATTTCATGGGTTTTTATAGTAGACATAAAGATATGGTATACATAACACACCACACAAAGATATTTCCAAATAAAATCTGTCACAACATAGATATGTACTTTCTTATGAAATTTTAGCAAAAAAAAATGAAATAAATCAGTACAGGGAACGAACAACAAGCGCAGAAATCAGGTAATCAATATATATATATATATATATATATAGCTTGTATTTTGCGGAAATGAAGATTGTTGCTCAATATTATGTGAGCTCCACTTCCTAGCTACTTTATCTAGGATGCTTCTTCATCCTATATTCTTACAGGTTGCAACTTCAAAAGTTTTACTTCATTAATCCAATTTTCATACTAGGTGCATATATATCTTTATTTTGAAAGTGAAGTTGCAAATTAATTATCGGCAAGAAAACTTAGAAAATTAATACTAACTCTGGTTCTTAAAGTTTTTGATGTTGTATGATTATCCCTATTAAAATGCAAAGCTAAATCTTAAGCTTTTCTGCTGACAAATATTTCTATTGAAGACTACAGAAACTGTTAGCCTGATTTCTGTACATAATCAGTATTAGCATTTTACTGCGTACTACAATGCTATATTGGTCACAAAAGGTTGTGAAAGGACACCTAAAACTTTGAATATCTTATTACTTTCTAAATCTATAGCAATTAGGAGTGAAGGTGTGACTCCCTAATAGCATGTGTTTGGTTAGCTTTGTGTTATTTTCTTATTTCATTTTGTGCTTATAATGGTTTCAATTATGAATTTAATAATTTAATATAAGAATATTTAGCTTAACATATTTAAATTTTTTTGGTATTTGTAATGGCTTCAATCTAATAATTAAATAATCGCTGAAGATTGGATAAGATCCCTTGTTACATCAATTTTGCATGCCTGAAAATATTGCTAGGCCACCATTAGAGTAATGGTTCATGTGGAGCAATTCATAATGCCTTAGAGGATTAGTTTATATAAGGAATAGGCTAGAAATAATGACAGAAGATTAATTTATATAGAGTAAAAATGAGAGAACCAAATGTTTTTCGCTTCTTGTTCGTTGGGATTGACTTTTGGTGTGTTAAAATATAAATTATTTTTATTTTTATTTTTATATAACAGTGATGCTTGGTGCTCGCAAACAAAGACGAAAGCACAAATAGCAATGAAAGCTGCGAAATCAGAGTATTTGGCTCCAACATTGGTGCCCACATTTGAGCCCCTTTGTCGTTTTGACTCTGTTTCACTCATCTCCAAGTATACATCGTTATTATTATTATTCTTATTATTTTAATAATTGAATTTCATATGATTTCCCGCTCTAATAACAAGTGGAAATTTTTTTTTAAAAAAAATCAATAAAAGAACCGTCATTTCGACTCTATATTATGGACGAAGTGGGCATGAATTAGTGCCCATTTGTTTGGGCGTTTTGAGCCCAATATGCGCGTTTTGCAAAAAGTTGAAGCAATATTTGCGTTTGGTTCAGCCCAAAACGTAACTTTTTGGAAAAAGTTGTGTTTTGGGCCAAGGCAAATAACGCCCTGGGAACGCGCAAGGATTATGGAGCTGAGGAGTTCCATAAACAAAAAGTCTGATGCGGGTTTGTAACTATCCGTTGGCTCTTCCTTCAATTACCAAATTACCCTTGATAAAAGCCCTCAATTCTCACGCCGAAGCTCACTCTCACGCATCTGTTCTCATCTCATCTCTCTGCTCTCCCTTTGCCCTGAAGCTCACTCACGCAATAACCACAACAATAAAAGCAAAAAAAATTCTTGCTCTCATAAAACTGATATAATTTAAACAATAAATCTAAAATAAAAACAACAACAACGGCAGATCAAGAACAGAAAAAAAAAAATTAGAACAACAATAATAAATGATCAAGAAAAAAAAATAGAAGCCGATCTGACAAATTTAAAATCAGAAACAACAACTAATCAAGAACAAGGGAAAAAAAAAGAAGAAGCCAATATGACCCCTGGTAGAAGCCGATAGAAGGAAAGAGAGTTGGAGAAAGAAAGAGTGAAAAAATAGAAAGAGTGAGGAGCTTCTGGAAAAAAAAAAAAAATAGAAGCTGATAGAAGAAAAAAAAAAGAGCGAGGAGTCGATAGAAAAAAAAAAAAAAAGAAGCCAATAGAAGAAAAAAAAAAAGAGAGTAGAAAGACCTCAGAGAGTTGGAGAAAGAAAGAGTGAGGAGCTTCTGGAATCAAGTGGAAGCAAAGAAAAAATAAAAAGGAGAGGATGTACTAATATGGGTATACGTGTGTGGTTGACAAAATGCAAGAGAAAAAAAAAAGAAAAAAAAAGGGAAACGTCTAGATGAACGAAAAGACAAAGAATAAGAAATTACCATGTAAAAATAATACCATAATATTTTCACAATAAATTTTAAGTAATTAGCTAATATTGGTGAGTAAAAATATAATTTCAGTAATGAGTTCAAATTAGAACTAGAAACAATTTTCCATATAAAATTTTGTTATGATTCTTGTGAAAGTATTGCAAAAAATATTGTGAATGTAAATTGAAAAATATAATTGTTGAGAATGAATAGAAAAAGAATAAATAAAGATTAAAAAAGAATAAATTTAATTAAAAAATAAAGATTAAAAATGTGGATAGAGAAAAGATAAATGTCACTGTTGATTATCCAAACGGTACAAAAATTTGCCTAACTTGCTAGAGATACTCTTATATATACATTGTCCTTTTTGGTAATTTACAACTCAAAACGCTACTTTTACAAGTTCTAGCCAAACACTCAGTTTTTTCAAAAAGCACTTTTTAACAGTTTTTACCAAACACTTAGCTTTTTGAAAATACACTTTTTCCTTATGCACTTTTTGAAAACTCCACTTTTTCATTATGCACTTTTATAAAAAGCCGAACCAAACTCACCCTTACTATGACGATCAGAGCATCCTTTTTCCTAAAGTCTACATTATCCGATGCTTCATCTGATTTCCCGCTCTAAGAACATGGTCTAATCATTCAAATCCTTCAATAACTGGTCAAGTTCCTCTGACGAAAGCCAATCCGAAAGCTCATTGTCTTCGTCACTGCTCTCTACCACTTCCACAATCTGTGTCTCGCTCTCAATCATTGTCTCCGCATCAACATTTGGATTCTCTTCATGCTGATCTTGTTCAACTTCGCTTTGCCTTCCCACATAGTCTGACAATGGAAAATTAAGCTTAGCTCTGGGTCCGTGGAACTCGATGGCAGCCTTATCATAAGCCCTGGCAGCCTCTTCCGCTGTCAGGAACGTACCTAGCCACTTGCGCTTCGCTTCCCTCGGGTCTCGAATCTTAGACGCCCATTTCCCCCAAGGCCTCTGCCTCACTCCCCTGTATCTCTTCTCATTGTCATTCTTTATCTTCTTCTTCGAGCTCCTCTTGCTGGTTGATGGCAATGAGGACGTAGCTGCATCAGGCGGGACTGTTTGTTGTTGCATTAGTTGATGGTGTTGTGGGGTCAGACCTTGAATGCCATCAGTGATAACGTGCTTGAGAGCTGAGACCCAAATGTCTTGTTCTTTTTCCTCTGTTATTCTTGCCCTCCATGGACCCCAAATCTCGCTTGCATTAGAGCATTCGTAGCAGTGGTGCTATATAGGTATAATGTTATTTTTTTAGCTCAAAATCACAAAAAACGCCACACAGCAGTGGAGCTAAATCTAAAAGATTTAGCTCCAAAGCTACAGTGCACATCTATCTTTAGATGTGCACTGTAGCTCACAGGTAAAAAAAAAAAAATTATTTTTTTATTACATTTTTCTCTCTTCTCACCTTAAATAATCTTTTCCTATTCTCTCTCTCTCCGACTTCTCTCTTTCTTCTTTCTTCCTCAATTTTTTTCTCTCCAGCTCGCCGGCCACTCCTCGTCTCCCTCATCCCTCAGCTAGCCGGCCACTCCCTTAGCTCACCGGCCACTCCCTCATCTCCCTCATCCCTCAGCCGGCCACTCCCTCATCTCCCTTATCCCTTAGCTCGCTGGCCACTCCCTCATCTCCCTCATCCTTCAGCTCGCCGGCCACTCCCTCAGCTCGCCGATCTGTTCCGCCGACCAAGCTCTCCGACCCACCCCAAGCCCCATTGCCCAATTCGTGCCTCTCTCTCTCTCTCAGTCACTCTCACTTCTCTCGACCAACCCAACTCGCCGACCCAAGCCTTCGCCTCAGCCGCAAGCCACCGCTGCAATTCGCAAGCCACCGCTGCCGCCTATCTCTCTATTCTCTTTGCTGTGATTGAGGTTTTTTTTTTTTTTTTTTTTTTTTTTTATGTATTTTCATATGGGTTTGGTGGTTGTGGTGGTGGTGGTTGATTTTGGCTATGGTAGTCGTGGTGGATGATTTTGACAGTGAGATTGTGGATTTTGGTTGTGGTGGTGGTGGTGGATGATTTTGGGTTTGACAGTGGATTTTGTGTATTTTGGTTTTGGCAGTGGCTTGTTCCTTGGTTTTGTTTTTGTTTTTTTTTTCCTATGTTGTGTTGTGGTGGTTGTGGCCGGTGGTGGTGGTGGTGGTGGTTGTGGGTGTGGTTGTGGCTTTGGCTGTGGTGGATGGCAGTTTGGTTTGGTTTTTTTTTTTTTTTTTTTTTTTTTATAGTAGAATATATTATTTTATTGTAGTGATTATATTATTTTATTGTAGTGATTATATTATTTTATTGTGATGTGTATATTATTTTATTGGGTTGAAAGCTAAAATAGATCCACTGCTGCAGCACGTGTGTAGGTAAAATAGATAAAGTGACTTTTTGTGTAGCTAAATAGCTAAAAATTTGCCACCACTGCTGCGAATGCTCTTAAAACCATGCATCACGTATTGGCTTTTGGAATTTGGAAAAAATGATAAATTTTCCCTTTTTGGAATGTGAGAGAGATGTAAGAGAGTTTCGTGAGTTTCGAGTTTCGATTCGAATTCAGCGATGCTGCGCAAAAGATTTATATAAATAACGGATTGGTAATGTCCACCGTACTACTGCCAGCCTGTGCACTGTGCCAACGCGGTGCATCTTTTGCTGTTGGAAATTGAATGTGACCCGCAGGTTTTTCTTTTGTAGCCATGAGTGTGATGAGTGTGACAGATGGGATAGTATATCATGTTTCGGTTGTATATATTATCTTTCTCACAATAGTTGGATCTCACATAGCTGTGGGACTCAGTTGCTATGAGAGAGATGACATATACACCCGAAACATAATATAATTTTTCGTAATAGAGGGAGCAAAGTTCATCACCAGTCAGACGTTAAAATACACCAACATGTTAACAGACAAAACTTTGAAAAAGTTTGTACACAATTTATTTGAGAAGATTTTTTTTTCCTGGTAATCGTCAATAATTTCAAAATCATTTCAAATTAGCATGCTAACTTACACATAGACCAACCATAGTTTTCAATTTAAATGATGTTTCATGTTAATCAAATTGGAAATGTTGTAGCTTCTTGTTGCATCCATAACTTTACCCAAATTTTTTACTAATTGATGATGTGGTAAATTGTTAGTGAATAAGTAAAAAAAATGAATCAATGATGAGTTTAGATAAGAACAAATAAAAACTTGTAAAATTAACTATTATAAAAAAATATTGTAATTTTTTATGTAGCAATACTCATAAAACTTAGAGAACTTTTCGAAAGTGGGATCCAAATGATTGATAATTTGAATACTATTTGGTATTCATTATTTAGGGGGTCTTGTTAACAAGTGCCCTATAGGCTGTTAGAGGTATATTATCCTATTAGTATAGGTCCAAATCTAATTCTATCTTGTGTGCAAGCTAAGTCTCCTACTCGTACTAAAAATTTATTAGTCTAAGGTTTAGTTTACTATATATACACATGTTATGTTCATTGTAACACAAGTTTTATACTACACTCTCATATATTAAAGATGTAGTCTTTTAAAGTTTCCTCCGTGGATGTAGACCATTAGGCTGAGTCATGTTACCCTTGTGTTCCTGTATTCTATTTTTTATGTTTCTGCTTCCGCATCTACTTTAGCATATTCAATATAGTGTATCAATGCTAATATTTAACACATGCATTATTAAATACTCAATTATGAGCTGTAGGGATAGGGGCCCAAAATTGTATATTGGGCTTTAGTCCTTGGCCGAGGACATTGATTGGTCCGAGAACGGATAAATAGTAGTGATGATGTTAAGTTCAGAATCCTATGAGTAAGATGCAAACGGAAAGACTGAGAAAGGTGGTTCAAAGAGGGTTATCTCCTCGGATGGGCAAAGCACAGATCAAATGTACATCCTATCATTTAAAGTGACCTTTTAGGATGTTCTATTGATAGGGACATGTATTATAAACGTACAAGAGGAATGGAAGCTCAGAAATAACAAAGGAAAAGCTATTGTCACCGCATTGAATGTTCAGCAGCTAACTTTTTGGCCGCATTTATGTGGAGAAGACCCATGAACAGTGCTGTCTTGGCTATCCCAACTCACAGAGGGCTAGAGAGCGTGTCCGATGAGACAAGCACTCAAGTAGTGGCTTGGATGATCAACAAATGGAGGGACAAGATCATTTGTAAGTAAGTAACCGACCATTTCAAAAACTGAAGACAATCCTCAAGTAGTGGAGAAGATCATTTTGACCGCATTTATGTGAAGAAGACCCATGAACAGTGCTGTCTTGGCTATCCCAACTTACAGAGGGCCAGAGAAGGTGTCCGATGGGATAAGCACTCAAATAGTGACTTAAATGATCAACAAATGGAGGGACAAGATCATTTGTAAGTAGGTAACCGACCATCTCAAAAACTGAAGACAATCCTCAAACCAATCATTATATAAAATACTAGGACATGGTTTATATATATATATATATATATATATATAAAACTAGGACGTGATTGATTAGTCAAAGTAATAGCTGGTTTATTTGGGATTCAGATTACGTGTCAGGTGGGCATATGACCACCCAAAGTAATAACTGGTTTATTTGAACAATTAATACAGCCCAAGATTAACATTCTAGCCACTAATGCCCACCAACGCCACCTTTATATAGTAAATCAAATGATTCCAAGAAGAGAGTGCAGGAGTTGGAGAAATCAAAAGTACCGAGGAGGATTTTATTTATGTTTCAATTTTTGATAGAAGTCACAAGTTGTGGACTTAGGACCTCACACCTTCCATACACACTTTTGAGAGGAAAAATTGCCAGTTTCATAATTCTTTTACAGTTTATACTTTGTTCTAAAAGTGATATATATGTTAGAGATCCTTCACAGCTATTAGTGTTATTACCAAACAAATGAGGGGGAAAATAACAATTCAACATTTTTTTTTATATACAAAATAGAAATTCTATTATAGCCTAATATAAGTGTATATGTGTGTGAGTCTGTCTCTTGGAGACTTAAACCCCGGTCCTTACCCCCCACACCCCACAAGCACTTATATTTATGGAGTGACCATCGCACTAATGATGTGTGGTCAAGACAAAGAGAATGTCATTTAAGGAGATAAATGCCGGTACCACAACATTTTAAATACTTTTTGTTATAACTTATCACATGGCGAGTTGTGAGTGGTAAAAATATATATAGATTCACTATTTTTTCTCTACCACTCATAATTTGCCACGTTGCAAGTTGTGGAAAAAATTGTGTAAAATGTTATATTACTAGCATTTCATCACAAAGTCCATAAAAATACACCAAATTGCAGGGGAATTTTATAGGGGACATAAAGATATGGTGCACACCACACAAAGATATTTCCCAATAAAAACTGGCACTATATACGTACGTACTTTCTTATGAAATTTTAGCAAAAAGATGAAAGAAATCTGTACAGGGAAGACAAAAAGTCAATCCCAACGAACAAGAAGCGCAGAAATCAGGTTATCAATATATAGCTTGTATTTTGCGGAAATGAAGATTGTTGCTCAATATTTTGTGAGCTCCACTTTCCAGCTACTTTATCTAGTATGCTTCTTCATCCTATATTCTTACAGGTTGAAACTTCAAAAATTTTCTTTCATTAATCCAATTTTCATACTAGGTGCATATATATCTTTATTTATTTTGAAAGTGAAGCAGCAAATTTATCGGTGAGAAAACTTAGAAAATGAATACAAACTCTGGCGATCTTAAAGTTTCTGAAGTTGTATGATTATCCTGATCTGTTGTACTATTAAGATGCAAAGCAAAATTTTAAGCTTCTCTGCAGACAAATATGTCTATTAAAGACTACAGAAATTGTTGCTGATTTCTGTACATAATAAATTAGTATTAGAATTTTACTGCATACCACAATGCCATATTGGTCACAAAAGTATTTTTCTCTTAAAATTATTAAGTAGAAGATTCATTTTATCATGAATTTAATATTTAAAATAATGTACAAAGATGTTGATGATGAGGTTGCATTACATTAACCATATTTATTTTTCAAGATTTTTTAGTTTAACTGGTTGACATTTTTTAATGTTTCTAATGAAAACATCCAGGGATGATCAAATCCCCGATCCTATTATAATTGTTGAAATTATCAACCAAAAAACCATTTTTATTTAACTTTGAAGTGTGGTCTCTATTGTATGCTAAATTCATATTTAAACATGTATGAGTTTTTTTAGGACATGTTATCTTGACCCCTATGTTATCTTGACCCAAACTCCTACACGGCCCCTATTATGTGAAAAAGACTACTATGTTTTCGTTGTTGTGAGATCCACCTATGCATGCAACAGAAACAGAAAAAACCATCTCCTATTATATTATCTTGACTTTTCACAAAATGTACTAGGGTCGGAATTAAAAAATTAAATTGGGTGGCAGAATTTAAAAGAGGATGCATGAGACCGAGTTAGACCTCGTACGTAGCTAGGCCCCACATAAATCTCAACGAACGTACCCATAACAACTGGATGACATGACATATGAAAGTGAGTTCTCTCGGAACAAGGACTCGGCTGAGATGGCTGACATTGTCCAAGTGTCCAACATGCCCAGAGTCACTGCTTCAAGTGTGAAAATTCAAAACAGCAAAATGGGCCCAGACTAGTTTTGTAAGCAATATCGAAATATCTTTTTCTCACGAGCCAGTTGCATGAAATACCAACTCTGTAATGTTTCCGACCATTTTTTGTTCTTAATAGAAAATTGCAAAATTTTGAAGAAAATGAACAACTCATGATTACATTATGTGCCCATTTGGATTGGACGTCTGTGTCTAAGAGTCTACATTTTCCTCTTTTTTTTTCTTTTTTTTTTTTGGTCGCACGCGGGTCAAATTTTACCGACAAGGTACTGTAGTGGCACTGTAGCGGTACTGTAGCAGCACTGTTTATGAGATCCACATCCACTTTATTCAAAAAAATATTAAAAATGGGTCTCACGGTACTATTCACACATTTAAAAATTATATTACTACAGTATTTTCAATTTTCAGTTTTCAGCTTGATAGGACTGACGAAGTAAGTCATGGAAGAGGTAATTGGACCGACGAGGAAATCCTTCAATGACGAGAAGACACTTTACTGACGGGGAAAACATTTCATTCAATACCATCAGTAAATGACAGGGACGGTTACAAAACCAGTCAGACAGACCGTTGGAGCAAAATTAAAGCCACATGATGAGGCCAGAAAACGTTACCCAGAGGGAAATTAAACCACCATAATTACCCAACGGCTAGAGCCTACAACAACATATATAAATCCCTCACATTCTCCCAAAGCAAAGGTATGAACATATTGAGATTGATACTATTTGATTGCTTATTCTTGAGTGATTCTTGACACTGACTTTAGCATCGGAGACGTTGTGGCAGGCACCACACCGGTGACCGTCCTTGAGTAAACATCTTTGCTAGAGGTTCAAGACCGTCCTTGTCTGCATTCACTGACTGATGAATTCACACTTCATCACAGCTGTATCCAAACGGACCCTATATATACATAAGAGGACACCGACCATCTCAAAAACTGAAGACACTACTCAAATCTAATATTTTAGAAAATATTTATTAGGACATGATTAGTTAAAGTATATAAATAGGTTTCAGTTAGTTCTATTAATAAAGTTTTTAATAGTTAAATAAGAGGTTTAAGATTCAGTTCTCGTTTACACCAAAAATTTATTGATATTTTAGTCTGATGATCCCATTAGTTCAACTGGTAAAAAGTCTTCAATGTAATAGTTGGTTTATTTGAACAATTAATACCATCCAAAATTATCGTTAGGATCTTTAAACTCACAATTGCCCCCTCTCTTCATTGTTTCAACAGTAGAGATATGATTGAATGAGGTATTTTTGTCCCCATGAAGACACCGATTGGCTCTTGAGGCATCTCGATCTGTTTCAATGAAGATGCCAGTTGATTTTTTTGACTTTCGGGTCGAGATCGATGATGCTCGTTTATCTTTTGCATTTGCGAAATTTTCAAACTACATTCAGATAACTATTTCTAGTAATATCTCTCTTTACCGTCTGTACGCGTATTGCGGCAGCTCTTGGTTATCCAGACTCGGCACTTTCCAACCAACGATACTAACGTTGTTTCGGTAGCAGAGTGCGAGGAGTGTAGTACAATAAGGGTCCGTACTTGACTACTTGTGATGTACCAGTTTGGATGGTCAACTACGCATGTTTGATACTTTAGCGTTGTAAATTTGTAATAACAGACAAATACGAAATCAGAAATACCAAGGAAAGCAGCGAACACAGCGGCATGCAAGAACAAAGAAAAATTTCACAAATTAAGATATTATTCTTCTCTTTTGCATAAACTGTTAGCTACAAAGTAGCATTAAAGATTAAAAGAACTTTGATCATAACAAACTTTGCACTCCAACAAAATAGCATAAATTGTGAGTTCCAAAAAATTTGGCCATCGACATTCATTCAAAATTAAGAATTCTGACACATCCATTCAAAGATAGGTAGAAAACACTTCAATTCTACTAGTTGTAGACTCTGTAAGCATTGAACTGATATCATCTCTTTGGAGATTGTTAGGATTCTTAGAACAAGAAAAACGAATATGAGGATTTCTCCTTCCTACTTGACACATTACAGATATTAGCCAAATATTAACTATTAGAAAATTCACATAAGTCTCTTGAAAATTCTCCATTTCTTTTCTTACTAAAAAAAATTTACTGAATTTTCAAAAGTTCCAAATGAACTTTGTTCTTGAACTTCTTTGATTTTCACGATCTCTCTATAAGGCTTTATATCCCTCTTTACAACATATAAATTTTCTTTAAGTCATCAAACCATTTTTTTTTTCTTTTATTACACCATTCTCTACGAATACTAAATTTAAAATTTCTTCCACACTCATTATAGAAGTTATATGCCTCTTGTTCAGATCAAATTCAATGCCATTTGGAATATAATTATAGTACCCAAAATTTGACCAACACCATTGTTTTCCTCTTTCATGTAACTATTAAATATAAATTAAAATGTACAAGAAACATGATTTACCATTGAAAAATTAAAATAAATAAATGAATGATGGTGGAACTTTTGTAGTCTTATATGGTATTTGGATATTAACAATGAAAGAAAACCCCATAGTTTTTTAATATTTAACCTACATAAATTTATTAACTTAATCATACTCATAAAGGAAGACTTAAATTTAATCTGTTAATTATTTTGACATTTCATAAATTAACATAGGATTAAATAAAAAATCAAAAGTAAAGAATACATGATTAGATGTCCTTCTCTGATACTTTTTTATTTTTAATGAATATCTTCCCATACTTTGATAGTTTGAAAAGAGATTTCTTCTCCTTCTTCACTCTTTTTTTTCTTTCTTTTTTCTAAAGATTATACCAAATAGTTTCTGTAGGGACACGTTCTGTGGCCCAAGCCCAAAATGTAGGGGATGTTGGTCCGGTGAGCCCAGTACAATAAATTTGTAGAGAGTGGGTCAAAGAACTAAGCCCTAATGAGTTTAACAACAGCTAGTATGGACTCAGGGGATGATCACGCAAGAACCATACACATAGGATTGAATGAATTCACGGTCCGAGGAGGCAAATCTTATTATAAATCAATAAAACTGATTACAAGTGCATCTTTGATTGCTACAGTATCTTTCCTTGGCTAATTGAATCGTCAAGGTAGTTTTGCGCCGTCAATCTTGTGCGTGAAGGGTGACCTGGAAATCTGGTTTAATGCCTTGCTCATAGCGTCATTTTCCAGGCTTTTGCGTGTCTGACTCTTATGCACATGCTTGTGGTGGTGCTCCTCCTCGTAGGAGAAAGACTCGCTCGGCGGGGTGCGAGACCTTCGTCTATAGTTGACGTCCCTTTCGTCACCAGAAGAAATGTCTGAGTTAGAGGGGGTTCGCCTTCGCCGTGCATGGCGCAACTCCCTCTTCAACCAATCGATCTCTAGTTGCATGCCTTTGTTACTCTTCGCATGGGAGATACGGCTTCCACCTCGAGGTTGACTCCTATCAGTATGTGTGGTATGCACACTTCCTTCGCAGTCACCTCTCCGCTCAAGGTTGACAAAGGGGTCGCCCTGCTGGGATCCCATAGATTCTGCTTGGTGTGGACTTGAACCTACCATAGTTAACTGCTGTACTCATTATCGCACAAGTTCTCCCCACAGATGGTGCCAATTGTAGGGACACGTTCTACAGCCCAAGTCCAAAATGTAAGGGATATTGGCTCGGTGAGCCTAGTACAATAAATTTATAGAGAGTGGGTCAAAGAACTAAGCCCTAATGAGCTTAACAACGGCTAGTATGGACTCGGGAGATGATCAAGCAAGAACCATACACATAGGACTGAATGAATTCACGGTCCGAGGAGGCAAATCTTATTATAAATCAATAAAATTGATTACAAGTGCAACTTTGATTGCTACAATATCTTTCCTTTCTTTTTTCACCCCCATTCCTTCAGGGGTCTCTTACATTATATACCTCATTCCCAGTGATCTTGGCCTTCCATTTGTCAATCATCCAAGCCACTACTCGAGTGTCCGTCCCATTAAACATCCTTTCTGGCTCTCTGTGAGTTGCGGTAGCTAAAAAAGCACTGTTTTGGGGTCTTCTCCACATAAATATGGTCAGAAAAGTAGCTGCAGTGCATTTAATGTGGAGGTAACAGCTTTTCCTTAGATATTTTTGTGTTCCTTTCCTTCTCGTGTGGTCATGAGGCACGCTTCTAACACTGGAGCTTCTATGGAGGTCATTTTCGTTGTTGGAATGCGTATTTGAGCTATATTTGTCATGGCCAATGAGGAATTCCTCATTGGACCGCCTTCTATTCCTTTCTTATTCATGAGACTCTAAACTAGAATCTCTCATAACTAATTGTCCCTCCTCAAACATGCCAATGTCCTTGGACAAGGTCTAAGGCCCAATATATAATTTTGGGCCCTTATCCCTACAATTTCAAATCTAATTTGGCTGGTAAGAAATATTTTTCTCATTAGTAATTTTATTTTGCACTTGTTTAAGATTTAAGCGTTAGTGATGTTAAAAAATAAAGAAAAAGAAAGGGATAATTACACTTTACCTACCTGTGGTTTGTCTCTAATTCGATTTGCCTACCCGTAGTTTCAATTTTGACACTTTACCCACCTATGATTTCCTCCGTTAAGGCTCTGTTACCCATCTCTGTTAAAAAGAAGGTTAAATATGTATTTTTGCACAATTTTTATGTCTCTCTCCTCCCAAAACATAAAACACATAAAAATTCAAGAGAAAACAAGATCAAAATGTGCTATTGGTAAAAAAATATTATGTAATTTCTTAGAACTTCAACTTGTATTTGAACTTATCATCTCAACCACAAATAAACTAATTATTCATCTGAAAGCATGATAAAGCCGTATGAGAAAAATTAGATAAAAATTAAAACTCCTAATCTAACTCAACAACGTTCAAATAAATCAAATCAAATCTCCTGCTCCTTATGTCCAAAAACTAGAAACCCAGAAAAGTAGAAAACCCAGAAAAGTTCAAACAGCAAAAATTGAAACTCCTCATGTCCAAAAACTAGAAACCCAGAAAACACACAGTGAGAGCTTTATATATGCTTGTATTTCTATGTACCTTGTACTTGGCAATGTGAGAGCTTTATATATGCTTTGATAGCTTCTAGCCGTTGGGGCAGTTATGGAGGTCTTAATGCTCCTCTTGGTAACGTTTGGTGCTGTGTAATGTGACCTTAATGTGCTCCAATGGTTCATACAGTTGGCCTTGTAACCGTTCTGCGTGTAATTGCGCTGTATTGAATGGCCTTTCTACCCTCGTCCATGACGTGGGTGCTAATTTTCTCGTCCAGGGATATCTTCGTCTATATCATGGACGTCATCTTCGGTAAATGACTTCGTCAGTCCCGTCAGCTGCCCCCCGATTCTGTGGTCGTCGTGACTTGTAGTGACGACCATGGAATGTGAAGAGTTTTTGGGCTGTAACTGACTCTTGCGGTTCCGCTCCATATTAAATGTAAAGTGACGGCGCTCTTCAGGTTGTGGCTTACGTGGCACACTTTGATCGGTGGAGTTAATGCTCCCACTCATGTGACCCTTGGGTTTCTCGCTATTTTTCAGTTTTCTGAGCCTTTGTTCTTTAAACTTTTCTCCTTCTTATTTTGCTTTTCTCAAAAACTTGTCAATCATTGTTCCATTTCCTTCGCTTTTCTCACTCTACTACACTTCTCCGAACCAGTGTGCGGTGGTGCTTCCCTTGTCCACCATTTTTAAGGTACACCTCTTCTCTTTTTCCTTCTTTTTGCCTTTTTTTCTTTTTCTTTTGTTGTAATGCAGTTTCTAATTTCTTTCTTCTTCTCCTTTCCTTTTATTTGTCTTCGATTTTTTTTTTTTGGGGGTTTGGTTGGTAGAATTTCCCTTTATGTTTTTCTGGATTTCCATGGTTAGTAATTCTGAAATTAGAACAGTCTGCCCATCAATTTCCTTCCTCTTCGCACGTTTAGGAGGGTCCTTAGGTAATTTCCCCTATATAAAGGATTTCGTCTTTGAGGGCAACTGTTTGAGCGTCGCCTTGGCTGATTTATTGCCTTTGCTTCGTTAGTCACTGGATTGGTTTAAGAACGTGGTGAGGGAGCGAGGGGAAATGTTTGAGGTCAGGTCTAGTGAACTTGTGACTGGGTTATCATCTAGCGATAGCCCCATAGAAGTAGATACAGCCATTTCCAGCCCTCGAGAGGTTAGGGTTTTTTATGCCCTCGAGGAGAAGTGTGGGCTAGATGTTGAAACACTAGGTAGATTTGCGGGTAGATTCCAATTTCCGGAACGAGTTAGGGTTCGCTTGCCTGGCGAGGATGATTGGTCGTGCAATTTCTTCCCCGGGGAAGTATGTTTGTACGAGTCTGCTTTCCTCTGTGGGTTGAGGTTGCCCGTTCATCCTTTCCTCATGGAGCTCTTGGACCATTTTGGTATTGCTCCGGGGCAGCTAATGCCTAATTCATGGAGGATAGCGGTCAGCTGCATGGGGATCTGGCTGGCAGCTAATGACGAGGATATGATCAAGGTAGACGAACTTATCTACCTGTACTATCTGAAAGCGTCCAAGGAACACAGGTACTATGAATTGGTGCCCTGAGAACGAAAAATTAGGATTGTCAGGGGTTTGCCCTCGTCCTTCAGGTACTGGAAGTCAAGGTTTTTCTTGGTGTCAGGGGACGATTTTGAGATTTCCTCTAGCGAGGTTTAGGGGGACCTTCCAAGGTTACGTCGTTGACGGGGAACCCCAACCTTAGGTGCGTAATTGCTTCTCTTCGTCCATTAAGTTTTGTTTCGTTTGCTGTTATCTATGTTGATCTCTTTATTTCTTGTTTTGCGCAGAAAAAAGATGACCTAAACTCAAGAGTAGGTATAGGGAGCGTGTGCAGAAGGCAGTCGAATATGCGCAGACGATTGAGAGCTGGGATGATCTCGTGGATCCAAGAACCCTTACTTCCTATTGTCTCGGACTAGAGCCTTCCAGCCTCGTCCTGCGAAACCTTGAAATTGAAGGAAAAAAGAGTAAGTGTAGGGTTCGTCAGTACTGACCTCACACCCATTTGCTCTTCCTTTTTTTTTTTTTTTTAATAACTGTCTCCGCCTTGCAGGAATGACGACCAAGTTCAATAAGGGTATGTATGCGAAGATGAGGTCCAAGAAGGACGAGCCGTTGTCTAATATTGGGAAGAAAACAGTCCGTGTCACTGGGCAGGGTGGCTTAGTTGCTCCATTTGCCTCCGTCAATCTAATGGTTTTCGGGGCTAAAGCGATGAGGACGGCCTCTCCTACAACTTCTGTGGAAGAGAAGGAGAAGGTCGGTTCTACGCTCTAGAGTGACGAGAAGCTAGCGGTGGACAGAGCTCATGAGATCGTGACTACCTCAGATTTGAAGGTCTTATCCGGCGTTCCTTTCAATGACGTTGTTGTGCACCATGTCCATAAGCTCGTCCAGGTAAAGTGTTTGGGCAACTTTTAGTTTTTTTATTTTTTATTTTTATTTTTATTTATTTTTATTGATGATTTTGAACTTCTTTCCAGGTGCTGGGGGAAAGTCTCCATATTACCTCCGAGTATTTTACTTAGGAGGCTAAGGTGGCGTCCCTCTCATCTAGGATGGAAGCTCTGGAGGCAGAGAATTCCAAACTGAAGAAGAAACTCATTGACTCCATGGGTGAGGCTAACTCCTTGAAGGAAACGGTGAAGACTTTGAATGACGACCTTAAGGTTGAGCGTCAGCTGACACTAGAAAAGGACGAGCAACTTCTAAGCGTCAAGGAGTCGCTCAAAACGATTGTCGTCAGATCTGTTGAAGCCTTCCAAACCACTGACAAGTAGAACACAGTGCTCTTCAGTTGGTATTTCAAAGGTTTTGAGCTCCTTAGGAGATTTCTCGTCAAGCACCCTTCCGGAGTTGACATGGAGAAGCTAGATTTGGAAGAGGTAGATCAGGAGATAGCGGCTAACGAGGCCGCCTAACCTTCTGCCAATGTGCCTGACGTCCTTGAGAAAGCTCCTATTAGTAACGCCCCTGCTGGTGAAGGCGCTGCTATTGACACCTGAACCTGATACTTGTGAAAATTTTCTTTTCTTTTTTGAATGCCCATTATGTTTTGGGTTGATTTGTAGATCTAATTTGAGAACAATTTTACTTTCATCTATTTTGAGAACAATATTTTTAGCCCAGCGTTTATGGGCCTTTAGCTGTAACAACGATGGTAATTTGCCTGTTTGTTTTGGGCTTTGATTTAATTTGCTTTTCTGTACTTACTTGCGCTTGTGGTTGCACGTTCTTTGCTTTGTGATATGCTGGTGAAACTTTCCCTTCTTTTCGTCAGTAGCTCTTGTCAATTATTTTGTTAATCTCTCGCTAACGACACCTCGTTGAGGGATTTGGTGAACTAATTCCTCTTTGAGTCCTGTCCTAATTTGTTTGCAAGATTCTTGTCTCTTCAATGGATCTTTTCGCCATTGGTAGCTCTCTATTTGTCTATGCAGGGCTTAGTTACTCAGCTACTTTTGGCTTTCATTATTGGTAGCCTACGTCTGTCAAGGTGGAATCTTGCTACTTAGCCAATTTAGGCTTTTTGTGACTTACATCCTTTTTAGGGATCTTGTCATCGTCAATAACTTACATCCGTCAAGGTGGAATCTTGTTACTTAGCCATTTTTGGCTTTTTGTGACTTACACCCTTTTTAGGGATCTTGTCATTGTCAGTAAGTTACATTCGTCAAGGCAGAATCTTGTTACTTAGCCATTTTTGGCTTTCTGTGACTTACACCATTTTTAGGGATCTTGTCATCGTCAGTAACTTACATCCGTCAAGGCGGAATCTTGTTACTTAGCCATTTTTGGCTTTTTGTGACTTATAATCGAATAGACCTGCTTGCAGAGAAACATTAGCTAAATAACTTTTTTATTAATTTCAGTAATGAATACATTTAACTGTTACGTCTATTGATGATATTTCTTCAAGTGTTTAATGTTACATGGCCTCGGGAGTCTTTGTCCGTCCAGGGTTTCCAGGTGATAGCTACCCTGTCTGGAGTAATGGACGACTCGGTAGGGTCCTTCCCATGTGGGGCTGAGTTTTCCTTGAGTAGGATTTTTGGTCGCCGGGGTTACTTTGGGCAGGACAAGGTCGCCTATGTTGAGTCGCCTGAGTTTTAATTTTCTGTTGTAATAGTCAGTCATTTTCTGCCGGTAGTCTATCATTCTGTTGTAGGCTTTGTCTCTTACTTCATCTACACAGTCCAGGTTGAATTGTAGACGATCATTATTAGCTTCTTCGTTGAATACTTCTCGGCTGGTGCTGGTTACTCCTACCTCGACCAGGATCACTGCTTCAGTGCCGTAGGTGAGTCTGAAGGGGGTCTCTCCCGTCGGGGTTCTCGTTGTGGTTTTGTAAGCCTACAAGACATTGGCCAATTCTTCTGGCTAGGCCCCCTTTGCAGCGTCCAGCTTGGTTTTTATGATCTTGAGTAGCGTACGGTTCGTTACCTCCATCTATCCATTTGCTTGTGGATGTCCTGGTGATGAGAACTGGTTCTTGATGCCCAAGCCTGAACAGAAGTCCTTGAAGCCTTGGCGGTCAAACTGTCGTCCGTTATCTGATATGATCGTCCTCGGAATCCCGAACCTGCAAATTATATTCTTCCACACGAAGTTTCGGATCCTCACTTCAGTAATGGTTGCCAGTGGCTCTGCTTTAACCTATTTCGTAAAGTAGTAAATAGCAACTAGTAAGAATTTTACCTGACATTTACCTAGGGGCAGTGGGCTGACGATGTCGATTCCTCATTGTGCAAACGGCCATGGGGAAGTTATCGTCGCCAATCTCTCTGTCGGAAGTCGTTGACATTCTCGAATTGTTGACATTTGTCACATTTCTTGACGAACTCTGATGCGTCCACCTGCATAGTAGGCCAGAAATAACCTGTTCGAACGATCTTGCTCACCAGGGATCTAGAGCTAGCATGGTCCCCACAAACTCCTTCATGGATCTCCTCCAAGATGTACTTGGCCTCTCCTTCGTTAACACACTTCAAGTAAGGCATGGAGAAGCCTCTCTTGTATAGGGTGTCATTAAGGATCGTGAATTTGGCTGCCCTCTTCCTGATTTTCCTGGCCTCGTCTGTATTTGGAGGGAGGCGCCCATCCTGGAGGAAGGATATGATGGGCGTCATCCAACTCTCTATGCTTTGGATTGCAAATGTTGGGACTTCTTCAATGTTGGGGTTTTTCTGAATTTCCATCATCAAGCCCATGCTCGTCGTCCATTCTTCTGACGATGCTATCTTCGAGACTTCGTCTGCCACCATATTCTGGCTTTTGGGCATCTGTACAAATTCCACTTCATCGAACTCCCGAGTCAGATGTTTTGTCAGCCTGAGGTACTTCTGCATTCTCTCTTCCTTTGCTTCGTACTCTCCCTTGATTTGCCCAATTACCAGTTTTGAATCATTTTGGACTAATAAGTTCTTAGCCTCCAACACCTTTCCGAGTCTCAAATCCATCAGGATTCCTTCATACTCGGCCTCATTGTTGGTGGCCAAAAATTTCAGCTGAACTCCATACTTTAGCACTTCTCCATCTAGGGTGATTATGACGATCCCTACTCCTCCCCTCTTTTAGGCTGACGAACCATTTGTCTGTATCGTCAATTTCTCGGCCTCGTTGGTGAGATCATCCTCGTTCGGGGAAGTGAACTCGGTGATGAAGTCCACCAAGGCTTGTGCCTTAATGGCTGTCCTAAGATGGTACTCGATGTCAAATTGGTTGAGTTCAATTGCCCACTTGACCATTCTTCTAGCTGCATCAGGTTTGGTCATGGACTTTTTGATAGGTTGGTCCGTCATTACCAGGATTGGGTTTGCTTGAAAGTACTGTCTCAATTTTCGTGAGGCAACTATTAACGCAAATGCAATCTTCTCAATCTTTGGGTACTTAGACTCAGCCCCTTGGAAAGCTTGGCTGACATAGTAAACTGGGAGCTGTTTCTTATCTTCTTCTCGAATCAGAGCTGCACTCACGGCGGTATTTGATACCGCCAATTATAGATATAGGTTTTCCCCTTCTTTGGAAGGACTCAAGAGAAGTGGGTTGCTCAGGTAACGCTTGAGTTCCTGAAACGCTGCTTCACACTCGTCTGTCCACTCGAATGCCTTCTTTAAGGTCTTGAAGAAGGGGAGGTATTTGTCCGTCGCCCTAGAGACGAACCTATTAAGAGCTGCAATTCTTCCTGTGAGCTTTTGGACTTCCTTGACGGTCCTAGGTGATGCCATGTTGATTATGACTTGCACCTTCTCCGGGTTTGCTTCTATTCCTCTTTGGGACACCATGAATCCTAAGAATTTGCCTAAAGCTACACCAAAGACACACTTACTAGGATTCAACTTCATCTGGTATTGTTTGAGGGTGGCGAACGTCTTCTTCAGGTCATCCAGGTGTGCGAGTTCCTCCCTGCTATTGATGAACATATCATCCATGTATACTTCCATATTCTTGTCGATCTGTTTGCTGAACATTTGATTCACTAATCTCTGGTAAGTAGCTCCTGCATTCTTTAATCCAAAAGGTATTACCTTGTAACAATAGAGCCCCTGGCTTATGATGAAAGCAGTCTTTTTTTGATCTTCCTCAGCCATCTTTATCTGGTTGTATCCCGAAAAAGCATCCATGAATGTCAGCAACTTATGTCCGGCAGTAGAATCCACAAGCTGGTCTATTCTCGGTAGAGGAAAACTGTCCTTCAGACATGCTTTGTTCAGGTCCGTGAAGTCCACACACATTCTCCACTTCCCATTTGCTTTCTACACTAGGACGACGTTTGCAAGCCAATCAGGATAGTACACTTCCCGGATGAATCCTGCCGTCAACAATTTGTTTACCTCGTCTGTAATAGCCTGGTCTCGTTCTGGAGCAAAGACCCTTTGTTTCTGCTTGAAGGGCTTCTTCTCTGGGTCCACGTTTAGCTTGTGCTGAATGACTTCTGGGGATATACCTGGCATGTCCTCATGGCTCCAAGCGAAGATATCTTGGTGCTCTTTTAGGAATTAGACTAGCCTTGATTTCATCTCACGGCTTAGCGTCGTCCCTATCCTCGTCGTCTTGGTTGTCTCTTCTCCATCCAGTTTCACTATTTCCAAGGCTTCTATTTTGTCTTCTTCTTTCTCTTCAATCATCTAAGTGTGATTCTCCTTTGCAGCCAAGACGGCCTGGTAACATTCTCTGGTCAAGACCTGATCACCTTTCACTTCTCCAACCCCGTTGTCCATTGGGAACTTCACCTTCAGGCAATAGGTGGACGTGGTTGCCCTCCATTTGTTGAGTGTGGGTCTCCCAATAATCGCATTGTAAGATGAGGGGCAATCTACCACAAAAAAGTCTATTTGACGGGTTAACTGCCTCGGGTAAGTCCCCACTGTTACTGTCAACGTCACCATGCCCTTGGGATATACTCTGTCTCTACTGAAACTGATGAGAGGGGAGTCAAATGGGTGCAGTCTCTTTGGATCTAACTTTAGCTGCTGAAAGGCTGGGAGGTAGATGATGTCTACTGAACTACCATTGTCTACGAGGATTCTTTTGGCGTTGAACCCTTCTATAGTCAGTATTATAACCAATGGATCATTGTGAGGCTGCTTCACTCCCCTGGCATTTGCTTCATTGAAAGATATATCATGATATGTCTGTCGTTGCTTGGACGGAGGTATCATGTAGATGCTGTTCACTTGCCTTTGACAGGGTTTCCTAAGGGATTTGAATGACCCACCTAGGGACGGCCCTCCTATTATTGTATTAATTTCCCCAATAATATCCTGGGGAGGTTGGGAGGCTTTACCTTCATCTCTGGATGAGGATTCCTTCTGATTTTTGTTTCCGTCCTTGAATCTGCTAGACTCTCCTTTCTTCACATACCTTTGTAACTTTCCTTTCTGTATTAACTCTTCTATTTGCTCTTTAAGGTCCCGACAGTCTTCGGTGTAGTGACCATGATCCTTATGGAATCGATAGTACTTGTTCTTGTCACGGACGTTTGGAGATGAATGCAATGGCCTTGGCCATTTGAGGAAGTGTTTATCCTTAATTTGCGTTAAAATTTTGTCAACAGGCATTATCAAATGAGTAAATTTTACCGGTCGAGAGCTTTTATCGTCCCTCCTTCTGTTCCCATCATTGGTCCGACGATCTGGGCGCTCCCTTTTTTGTCCCCTACGTTCGTCCTCCTTCCTTCCTCTGTCTCCTGGCTTCTCTATATCCTTTATGGCTGCTAATGCGTCTTCAGCATTCATGTACTTCTATGCTTTTAGGAGCATTTCCGCCATCGTTTTTGGAGGATTTTTTGTGAGCGAAGTCACGAGATCTCTGGACTTTAATTCAGCTTTGAAAGTCGTCAGCTGTACCTTATCATTAGCTTCGTCCACCTCCAGGGTCTCCCGAGTGAAGTGCTTAACGTAAAACCTCAAGGTTTCTTTCTCTTCCTGCCTAATTGTAAGCAAGTAATTTGCTAGCCTCTTGGGACGCTGCCCCCAATGAAGTGACGTAAGAAGGCGTTGCTCAACTGGTCAAAGTTGTCAATGGACGATGTTGGCAGCTTGGTGAACCATTCCTTTACAGCTTCTCTGAGAGTGGTGGGGAAGGAACGACACAGTATCTCGTCAGGGGGCTGTTAGAGGCCCAGCGTCGTTTTGAAGGTATTAAGATGATCTTAAGGGTCTTTTAGCCCATCGAACGGCTCAATTTGAGGAAGGCGAAATTTCGTCGGTACTAGGGCACTCTATGACTACCGTAGTGAACGGCGAATCTGTGGCTTTCACCATTCTATCCACGCTCCGGTCCGTTTTCTCCTTAATGGCATTTCTTAACTCGTCCATCTCTTTCCTCATTTCTCGCAGAAGATCTAAATTCTGTTCATCAGGAGTAATGGGTTTGTGCTGATTACTCCTTCTGTGGTTGTCTCCCTCATCCTCTGGATGGCCCTTTGACCGATTCTCCTCCTGTTGAAGCCGTAGCTTCATTTCCTGGTTTTGCCTAGTAAGTTCTTCAACAGTGGCCGCGAGAGCCTGGACTTGCTGAACTAAGGCCGCGGAATCTGGGTTAGATTCCATCTGAATATAGAAGTTTTATGGAAACTACGTTTTCGAATGTAAACACGAAAATGTCGTTTGCCACAGACGGTGCCAAACTGATGATGCGTAAGTTCGTCAGTCAAGGTGGTCAGATGGAAGCAATCTTCAGCTTGTGTGAATGTACTCTCAAAGGTGGTTACCGATGCAGTGCCTGCCACAATGCCTCCGATGCCCAAGTTAGTATAAGAAATTCTTTGAACAAAATACACTATATCAGAATAAAAGAAATCACTGTGTGTTTTCTGTATCTATGTACCTTGTACTTGGAAATGTGTAAGCTTTATATATGCTTTGACAGTTTCTAGCCGTTGGGGCAGTTATGGAGGTCTTAATGCTCCTCTTGGTTACGTTTGGTGCTGTGTAATGTGGCCTTAATGTGCTCCAACGGTTCATACAGTTGGCCTTGTAACCGTTCTGGGTGTAATTGCACTGTATTGAATGGCCTTCCTACCCTCGTCCATGACATGGGTTCTAATTTTCTCGTCCATGGATATCTTCGTCTGTATCATGGATGTCATCTTCGGTAAATGACTTCGTCAGTCCCGTCATAAAGTTTTTTATTTATAAAAATATATTGATGCAAGAGTCTTCACTCTTCAGAAGGTTTCCTCATCCAATGAATTGTTGAAGTGAAAGATATCTGTGAGTACTGTAAAACAAAAGAAAAATGTATTGAATGGCACTAATATGGTACTGGCCTAAGAGCACCAATAATTAAATCACATTTATCATATACTAAAATACAATTATAACCTGTTTAATCATATGCTATATTTAATAAAGCACATGACTGACAAATGCCTTGTAGCGGAATTGGCACCTCCTCATGCACAAAGTGCTTGGGGGTCTAGGGGGGAAAGGGTTCGAGTTGCGAAGTTAGCAGTATGTTGTAATTATCTCCAAAAAAAAAAAATAAATAAAGCACATGACTTCTTCTTTTAATAACTTTTTAAAATCTAGTATATGCATGTGCCTCTAACTAATTTTCTGTGTAATTTCAAATCTATATATTACTAAAAGCTGAAGCGTAGCATTTAATGTTGTTACGCTCCTGTTGAGCCACATCAGCCGCCATGTCATTTCCAATTTTTTTTCTTGAATTTCTCTTATAATTTTAAAATAATTTTACTAAATTTTTCCCTAATTTCAAAATACTATTAAACAGAAAATGATTTCCAACCATATTCCATCATAAAGCCCAATTTTTATAGCTTCAATTATGTCCACCATAAAGCCCAAAACATGAATATTACATTGCTATCCACCATAAAGCCCAAACCCAACCCTTTATTCTTTTAACGCCAACCCTTTCTTCTTCTTCAGACCTTTAGCTTGACTAACGCCAACCTCTCTCTTCCAAATACAGTGTCAAAACTTCAGACCTTTGGCTTTATAACGCCAACCTCTCTCTTCCCTCCTTCGTCTCTTCTTCTCCTTATTTAAGTGAATTACTCCTTCATACCTCATCAATATTTCCCCTCCTTTTGCTCTTCCTATCTTTCACAATTTCAAAACTTCAGAATTGCGGCTTTCTCTTCCCTCCTTCGTCTCTTCCTCTCCTCATTTAATTGAATCAGAACACTATATATTTGAAGAAGAGCTCAGAAATACTGACAGAAAAAATGTGGATGATTCACTTCAAGTATTTACATAAAAAATTTCACCTTTGCATTTTCTTAGTTGTTAGGACATATATGTTTTAACTTGTTTAAGAACATATGTCACTTAGCTATGTAAATTGGCTAATCCTTTAACAAAATGCACTCTGCTTGTAATTGGGTAGTTCTAGGTGTTTTTAATACTTCAAGAAACAATGTTTCAAGGTCAAGTGTTGAAGTCATCAAGTCTGTCCAAGAAAAAGCAAGCTGAAGTGCAAAGTTTTTAAAGCTCAACATCTCTCGATAGCTACCTCGACACCTGCTATCTGTCGAGATTTAAAAAGTCAGAATTCCAATCTGATTTTCTTGGGATCCGTGAATATGTTTTTGGGCCTTCTTTTCTTCTAACACTAAATATATAAAAGGATTATTTTAAGAGCCGTTTTGGGTGACACAAGTTGCATTATCATTGAGCAATCTCTGTTTAAGCAAATTGTGATCAACAGACGAAGTTCTTGACCTAGTTCATCTTCCATCAAGAAGTTGCTGTGTATTTGCACCATAGGGTTTTGTAACCAAGCATCTTCCTGCTATTCATCATGTGGATGAACTGAAGAACTTTGCAGCCAACCATTCTTCCTCAGTTGGTGTTCTAAAGTCGCGTACTTGGATCCGCGCATTGGTTAGTCACGTACTTGGGAGCCGTGCATCAAAGGTGGAGACTGCCACTACAGATCAAGTCCAATTGGGTATTGGGGTAAGGGTTCAACTATAGGTTGGTAAGGTACTTGGGATTCCTTTACTTGTAACCGCTTGATTTGATAATAGTGGAGTTTCGGGAGTGGTGACCTGAAAATCACCCGGTGGGGTTTTTGCCATTAGGGTTTTCCCTATTCGTAAACAAATCACCGTGTTATTTATTTTCCGCTGCATATTTAGTTGATTGGTGATTTGTTTGTGCTTCCATAAAATTGCATGATTAATTGATTAATTAATTACTTGGCTAAATTAATTAATTATGGTTAATCACAAGGGGTCATTCAGTTTGTGACCTAACATTAGTCATACAGGTCTGGGCCATTTGTTCATGTTTCGTTTGGGAGTGTTTCTTCTGAATGATTAGCTTAGATTGATGGGTTTGGAGCCCTGTAATGGGTTTTGCTAATTTCAATTATTGGCTGCATTGATCTCTCTTTTGTATTTCAGTAATTCAATCAACACTCTGTTTCCTATTCGTATCCTTTTGCGAGAGGCAAATTGGTCCGACCACAGGCCCAAGTTCAAGGCCACCGTCAACTTTAATGGCGAGGAGTTGTTAGCTACCTCCTCTGTACGAGCTGTCAATATCTACATCAGCTACAAGGTCTATATATCAAGTTAAGGTATACTTAAATTTTATTTTCTATGTATATTTAAAATTTTTTGGGTTAATTCTTTTGTGTTTTTCTGTTAGGGTATTGAGTTTATGGTCTGCAATTTTTTGAATTTTTAGTTGTTGCCATTGCCTGTAGAGAAAAGCTCAAAAATTAGGGTAAGGAAAATTGCCCCAATCTGTGACTATTTTTATTAGGCTTATATCAAGCTGAGGTTATACAACTTCAGGGAGATCGGAGGAAGAATGTTTCCACCTTCCTTGTGTAGGCTGTGAGGAAAGAACATATCAAGATTCATTGTTTTTGAATAGCTGCAGCTTACAGGTATGTTTTCATATAATTTGGTTTTTGACCCCCTGTATGTTAATATTTATGTTTAGTTAGTTTGCACACCCTACATGTTTTATTCAATATCTTAGAGACATGGGGTTTATTGCTATTATAATTTCTTTTTTGGGGTTTCATTTTTTTTCCTTTAGATAGATATGATATGAAAGAGATTATACAAGTCAAAAATTCAGGGGTTTTGCAGGTAACTATGATTAAACCCCTGCATAAAAAAAATTTCAAGCATGAGATTTAATGTTATTTTGTGTGTACCTTATGTTGTTGTGAAAAATTTGTTACTGCTTTTCTCACCCCAAAAAAAAAAAAATTGTTGTTATTGCTTTCAAACCACTACACATTGTATTTTCCCTATATTATTGTACGATGTAACTTATGGCATGTGGTTTATCAAATGCTTTCTCATTTTATATGTGCATACATCTTCTCCTTTTGATTTCAAAAACACAACATGCATACATCTCCCTCTCTCTAAATCTGGGTTTAAACCTCTCTATCCTTCTCTCTAGGGTTCACTCCTCTGTTTTGATTATCTCCATCTACTTAATTTGCTCACAATTTCAGCAATGCTTCACTAGGACGCCCACTTTGGATAATGGCTTTTCCAATCTCTATGCTATGATAATATGTTTTACATAATTCAATTGTATTGGCCTTTTCTTTTATAAGGGGTTTCTGTTTTTTTTTTTTTTTTTTTTTTTGGTGGTTGATTAGACATATAAATGTCGTGTTTTTTTATGTATTTGGTGGAAATAATTTTTATTTTATTTTTTATTATAAATATTTTTATATGGATGATCAAATTTGTGATTTTTAGAGACTTTTCTGGGTTTTGCATGTTGGATTATCTTCTCACAATTTTAATTGAGCATCTATTTGGGTGTTGAGGAAAAAAAAAAGTGAAGCAAAAGTAAATGGAAGCACAATCAATTGTGAAGGTTCTTTTTAGATACCTTTGTGAATTGCGAATTATGAGTTTTGTTTTGTTAATTTGCCAATTGTGGATTACTTTGTAGGTTTTGGTAGGTATTTTTTTTAGAGAGATTTAACAAAGCAATGAACTATAGCTTCATTTTTTCCCCCCTAATAAACGTATTTTTTATGTTATTTCTACTAAGATGTTTCTATGGTATTCTATTCTATTTCACTTGTGTTGGTTATTTCAATCCAATATATTTGGGAACTCTCATACCATCATTCATATGGGAAGAAAACCGTAATAACTTCTTCTTTCGTTGCAGATGCTTTCATTTTTTTTTTTCCATGTTTGTAGTTGTACATCATTAAGCAAGGATTACATATGATTCTTTATTCATTGTTTATTTTTTTACTTTTTTTTTTTTGGTAGTAAGCTTAATTTAATTACTACATTTGAAGTTTTTTTTCTCCTTTGTTCTTTCTTATTTTATTTTTATTTTTATTTTTTTTTTTGCTCAAAAAGAATGTACTACTGTATATGTAGCATGTTAGTTGGAGAAGTTCAATATTATGTTATGCTTGGTTAAATGAGATTTTCACTTTTTTTTTTTTTTTTTTGGGTTTCAATTTTTATAATTTTTAGCTCTAAGTTCCTCAAGGCTCGAGTTTCTTAGGGATTTTGTGCACCATAAATCTCTCTCTTCCCCTTAAATTTACTTATTTTATAGAGTTTATCCAAAAAGTTTTTTTTTTTTTTTTTTAATGAATGAATTTTGATTTTGTTAATTTTTAAATTTTGAGCAAGTTATTGGGGTTTTAGTACATAAATTTTGCAGTTAGAATATTGTTTCAAATTCAGAGAATTTTGGGGAGTGTAATAATGTGAAAATTTTATAAACTTTTACTATCTAGGAAGCCAACTTGAGTCTAACAAGAAAGCCATGAACAACTTTAGTCCAACATAAAGGCCATGAACATCCAGGTAGTCTGTTGGCATGTTTTTGTTTCAATTCTTTTCCTTCCCCTGATATAACTTTGCCATTTGATTTGTTAGTTAAATTTGAAAAAACAAAATTTTCTTATTCTAGATGAAATTGTTTATGGGTTTTTATTTTATGTATAGTTTTCAATGTAACTAACATCAATTCAATACACAAATATGAAGGTGGAAATGGGAGTTCTTGATGCTCTTTTCTAAAGCTCTCTCTGATCTATTAATTTCTGTTGCTTATTGTTTCAATGTTAAGGATTTAGTGACAAACTTTTTTTGTATTTGTACTATTGTTTTACTTGTGAGGAAAATTTGATGAGTTTTCTATGTTTGTGATTTGTAGTTTGTATTGATTTGCTGGATGATGTGGGGGGACTTAGACAAAGATGATGAGCTACTTGTCTTCTATCTCAAGGTTTTTGTTTTTCCTTTATATTAAGCTGTAAATGCGTAGTAGTTTCTTTGAAATCTTATCTAGATTCTATTTATAGTCATAGGTTCAACATAATATATTCAAAGAAACTCCTATTAATTATTTTTTTTCCCAAGTTATTGAATCAAACATGCATCCAAAATCTATTTTAAATGGAAACAATTCAACTGATGGAAATAATCAAACATGCATCCAAAATCTATTGTGTACCTGATGGTGCACTCCCACACATAGATAGCATGGAAGAAAATCATAAACTGGAGTTCTATGGAGTTCTTGAATACTTGACTCAAGTTATGATTAGGAGTTCTATGATGATTGTATGTAACTTATTATAGAACATGGTGAGAAAATTGAATCTAAAGGAAAGAGGAAACATTTTTGTTGAGAGCAAATGTCACAAATGTCTCAAAGGCTATTAGCGCATGTTGACAAGTTTGGGGTTTGATGGTGCCATAGAAATTTCAGTGGAAGTCTTCTCTCAGTTGCTAAGCTGTCATGTATGTAAATTAGGCTACTTATTGAAAAAAAATTTGTAAAGTAGGCCAAATATTGAAAGCTCTTGCTGAATGCTATAGTTACTAAAAGTTATGTTTAGCTACTAAACTATTTGGATGTTCCTTAAAATTTTAGGATATAAGTTAATGAGAAACGTCTTTTATATTATGCTTTCAGATACAATTTTTATTCAACTTTGATGTTGGTTTTTATTCCCATTTAGATTTTATAGAGAAGTAGGAACACAGAATTTGTATTTTAATTTTGTGTGTTTTTGTGTATGCATATCCACATTCCCACTTACAATATATACACAATCAACTTTTATAGTTGCATGGCTAGATAGTTTAGCAAATTCCTATTAATCTTAAATGGGGTTTTGCATTTTAATAAAATTTAATGAATTCAAAGTGGAAATTTGTTAAATAGCACCAATTGTGTTTTCAACTAATTAAATTTTCAAGAAACATTTGACATTTTTTTTTAATGAATTAGTTTGTATAACATGCCTCATTAAATAGATCAATCACCAAGTATTTAGAAACAAATTATAAGTAGCATGTAACTTTGCAATAGGAACTAAAGATTAGACCTGCATATCTCTTTTCCAATTACAAAATGTACCAATAATGAGAAACACTATTTGAAAGGAGATTTAATTGAAAAATAATTGTGCTTGCCGAGGGAGGAGTAAAGATTCATAAATTTACTTTTGTAGTCTGGAATAGAGTATTTTTAAAGGTTATGATTATGGATTCGTCAAACTTGCAACATTTAACCATTTAAACTTGCTGTTTAAGTACATGAATATTAGGAATTAATCTTATAGCTTTCATCAATCTAGAGGAAGATGAATTAAAAAAAAAAAAAAGAATTTCTTGAGCATTTTTCTAAATTTTCCTGTGCATCGCACGGGTTAGCGACTAGTATTATAGTAAACTTGGGGCCTCATAATATCTGAGATTATGAATTCAAAACCTCTTATCAGTATTTTGGGATCACTCCAATGAGATTTCTTCCTATAATAACAAATAAAGCACATGACTTCTTCTTTTAATAACTTTTTAAAATCTAGTATATGCATGTGCCTCTAACTAATTTTTTTGTGTAATTTCAAATATTATAGTAAACTTGGGGCCTCATAATATCTGAGATTATGAATTCGAAACCTCTTATCAGCATTTTGGGATCACTCCCATGAGATTTCTTCCTGTAATAACTTAGTGCGTGTGGAACAAGGAACTACATACATCCGAGAGAATAGTCAAATACTTGAAGAAGTTTAGACAACCTCATTTTTTAAATAAAAAAAAGTTTATTATAATATTTCAAAAATAACAAAGGTTTGTTATAATAAAATATTATATTAACAAGTTCTTCCACATTCCTGTATGGCCTCCACATTTTCACAATTTATTTATTTTTGAAAATTTTTTTGACTAATTAAAAAAAAAATTCAAACTTTGATCTCGCTTTTTGGTTTTGTAATGAATATATCATATGTGGAGTTCCGCATGGCCTTCACGTTTTAGCAATTCAAATTTTATGTTTTGGGTTGGTGGAAAATCAAAGAACTGAAAAATGTCAAAAATAAGTTATTTTAAACATTTTCCCTTCTCTCAATTATTTTTCAGTTCTTTGACCAAATTTTAATAAGCTATTACTGGAGTGAAGGCTCACTTATAAATATACGCTTGATTAAAGGTTACATATTTCAAGAACTTCAACAGAGCAGAGCTCAAAAGCAATAGTTTTTCTAGGCACACAATAAGTTGTGATCATCAATTACAGTTTAACAGTCATTATTGCAATAAAACCAATGACAATCCTATCTGAATGAAGCTTCAATCTAAATACGATCATGGGTCCAATTCAACAACCTAGTTCATTCATGTATGTCACACTAATTTTCCTGACTCTACAACTACAACTAACATACACACCTCAGTAAACGATCCATGATACAAAAGTTGAAGTTGCAGAAACTAAAAAAATGCAAATTCACAAATGACAAAGAAGATTGAACATCAGTTACAGGTTACAAATAAGTGAAGAAGATGATCGAGAATAGAGAGGCAAGAGACCAATGATCATCAAACGGAAACTATAATTGATTGCGAAGGAGAGCTCCGTGGAGGTGCCGTGAGGTTGTTAAGGGCCAAGGGGGCCGAAAGTCTGATGTTTTTATTTTTTTTTTATTTTTTATTTTTTATTTTTTATAATTTTATAATTTATTATAATTTACAAGTACGGGCAAGTGTGAGTAATATCTATACCCAACTTGATACTTTCGAGTAATCTCCAAACCTTATCTTATTATTATTCACCCATGATGTACCGGATATTACTCGGAACCTACGGATTGGATAGGGTCAGGTATCTATTACCCAATGAATTTGGCCATTTCTACTTAGATCCCCTTTTCATATCTGTCACTGTATTAAAAAGAAATACAGTTCTCGGCATCCAAAAGAAAAATACAGCTTCAACAAGTCAAAGACAACAGGGAATAATGGCAAAAGAGGCATTTGCGTTTCCTATCTCATTTTCTAGCATGTTTTTTCTGCGTTTGAGATGCATTTTGGTGGGCCGATGGAAAATACCGAGCCCAACAATTTTCTTCTCTTCGCGTTTTCAACTCAATCAAACAATGACAAATAACATTTTTTCTTCTATATTTTACACCCTCTTTATTTTCAAATGCTCCAAATATAGCCTAAGTTAGGATAATATTAGGAACACTGTGCTATGGTGCAAAAAATGTACTGTGAATATCTTGCCTACCTTTGCCAAGGAGGCAAGTAGGTCTTATAGCTTAATTTCGAGTGGGTTATTATTGGGTACTTCAGGATTATACTTCCCCCTCTCACATAGGGGTAGGTTTCACACATCATAAACCCATCCTATGTGAGAGAGAGGGAATATAGTTCTGGAGTATTTCATAAATTTCTGCTTCAAGTGGTTGTTGAGGGCTATTTATGTCATCTAATTACCTGCTCTAATTAACAAGAAAGGAAAAAATAAATAAATAAAGTAAACCCGTCATTTTATTTTTATTGAGTCAACTAACCACATTACTTGATAAAAATGAAATGGTTTCTGAGCTTAGACTAGTTTACTCCCTAAATCAATAAACTGACCACTCATATGTTTCCACGTGGGGTAACTAAGGAACTGTCATTTCGACTCTATATTATGGTCGAAATAGACATGACCTAATATTAATTATAAAGAGCATCCTTTTCCCTTATTCGATGCTCTATTTCTACCATAGTATAATCTAGGGTTTTACCAATGTGGGGCCCGTAGGGTACATTGGTAAACCATTTTACTGGGTGGGTTCATTAGTAGGGTCATTGAGATTGTCAGGCCAATCCTTCAACAACCCTTCCAGTCCTTCCAACGTAAGCCAATCCAAAAACTCATTCCCTTCGTCATTGCTATTTGCCATTTCCACAGTCTGTGTCTCGCTCTCTGTCATTGTCTCCGCATTAACATTTGGATTAACTTCGAGATTGTGGTCTTGTTCAGCAACCTGATCTTCTTCTACGTCGCTTGGCTTTTCCCCATAGTCTGAGAAAGGGAAATTAAGCTTGGCTCTGGGTCCACGGAACTTGATGGCAGCCTTATCGTAAGCCCGGGCAGCCTCCTCCGCCGTCTGGAACGTCCCTAGCCACTTGCGCTTCGCTTCCCTAGGGTCTCGAATCTCAGACGCCCATTTCCCCCAAGGCCTCAGCCTCACTCCCCTGTATCTCTTCTCATTAGCATTCTTCTCCTTCTTCTTCTTCGAGCTCCTTTTGCTGGTCGATGGCAATGAGAAAGTGGCAGCACTAGCCGGGACTGGTTGTTGTCCTAGTAGTTGAAAGTGTTGTGGGGTGAGACCATGAATGCCGCCAGTGATAACGTGCTTGAGAGCTGAGACCATAATGTCGTGTTCTTGTTCCTCTGTTATTATTGTCCTCCAAGGACACCACATATAAACGCTGCTTGCATAAAAACCATCCATGTCTCATGTGGTAGTAGTGGCTTTCGGAATTCGGACAAAATGATAAATTTTTTTTTTCTTTTTATGGAATGAGAGAGAGAGAGAGAGAAGAATGAGGGGTTAGAGTAAGAGAGTTCCTTGTGTTTCGACTTTCGATTGGAAGTGCAGTAAGGGTGGGCAAAAGATTTATATAGTAACGGGTTGAGAGGGGATAGCTGAGTCCAATGTCCATGTAGCTGCCAACCTGTCCTCTGAGCTTACGCGGTCACTGTACTTTTTGCTTGCTGGATTTCAATGGGGACAACACAGGTGTCACGTACGTGTGACGTGGAGCTTTTAGATGGTGTGGTGGGGGATATCTCCAAACTCATGTAATTGGTCTCCTTAAATCATTAATGAAGGTATTTGCATTGCTGCATTTGCATGGCGTCGGCTGCTGACTTTATTAGTTACTTGTATTATTTACATTACTTTACGTACATCCATGATGAAGGTAACCTGACATGTTATGGCCCCTAAAATTGAAATGATACTATAATGTTTTGATGTTACATCAGAGCTGGGACAGCCATTCCATCTGTCCTAAAACACTGCCCTATATGGTCCCTTCCAAACTGTCTATGAGTCAAATCACGTGCTTTTTTTTTCGTTGACGTTAAATCATTTTCCTATATTTTAAAATTTCAAGAAAAATCAGATGTTTATGACTATGAGTATTTAAATTCTAATTTAATCTCATTTTTGTAAAAATATGGGTTCCCTTAAAAAAAAAACAAAAGGGTGGGTATTCACATTCTCACTTTTACACATTCCTCTTTACCCGTCAACCAATAGATATAAAACAAAAATAATTATAATTATAAACTAATTTTTTTTTTTTTTTTGGTATTATACATGTTATTCAAAAATAATACACGAATTTGCCATTATTTTGTTTCTCATTATTTTTTTGGAGGAAGATAAAAAAAAAAAAAAAGACTTGGTATATATTGGGTTTATAAATCTAAGGATATTTTGAAAAAGAAAAAAAATTCAATATAACTCTAAGAGATTAATTAAATATAAAAATCTCATTATTTTTTACAAACTTATTAGATTTCAAATTAGACCAATACATTATCCCTAAACATCCAAATCACCTTTATCACATTCTTAAAAATTTGAATACAAAGAATAATGTGAATTCTACTAAATTAAACTCGCATAATTTAAATAGTATGTTTGTCATTCTGTATATATATATAAAGAAAAAATAAAGTAATTATTTAAAAATAGGAAAAGAAAAACTGAAGGTGTTTTTTTTTTTTTTTCCCCTACACGTGGAGCTTTTAGATGGATAAAAACTTTTTGAAGGTGGGACCCAAATGAAATGATTGATCTCCATCCATCCTCTTCATGAGTTTGTTTAAATTTGCATTGCTGCGCTTGGACGGCATGTGATGTTTGACAGCGGAGCATCCCAACCAACCTAACTGTACGATGGATTTATATCTGGTCCCCTTCTTCCAATCAGTCTGAAAGAGTCAAGCCACATGCATGGTCTTTTTCTTTGCCTTTTTACCGTACGTAAGCATACGTCATTTAAATGAGACTTTTTTTTAAAAAAATTTATATATTGATTGAATAATATTTATATTTTGATATTTTTTATTTATAAAAAATTTATTTTTTGCTTTTTAATATTTAAAATTACTATTGATTATGTTTTTGTATTCAAGTTTTGTTAATTTTTTTTTTAATTTTAGAAATTGTAATATGATTAAAGGAAATGTTAAAGAATGTCCTAAGTATAGTAGTTTATGAACTATTTTCAAAAATATTTTATAAAAAATTGATAAAATAATTACAAACTAATAAGACAGTGACACATAGAAGTGTCTACCTAGCATACAATATCATCATGATATAGGGACTTATTGCTAATTTCTTGACAACATTGTTACCCCTGCTTGTGACCATTTAAATCTTGTAATAGCAAAATCTACTAACCGAAGCCTTGACATCTTGTAATAGCTATCCAACACATGCATTAGAAGAAAGAATCTAGCTGCATTTTTATAAAATTCAATACGGAGTATTTTCATTTATGTAAAAACTATCAGTATAAAAAAAAAATCATGTTAGAGAAAGTCATTATCTCTCTTGACAATGTTAGACTTTAAGTATTGGACATTGAATTCTAGTAATGAATCTGTCTAGATAATTATTAATTTCAATAGGGAAAAAAAAGAAGAGTATTCACCATTCATATATGTTTGAGAGATTGAAATTTTTTGTACTCTTAAAAAGTACTATCACAAACATTACCTGAACTTAAATGGTTGACCAAAAGAGAATTTTAATAAATAATAAATTACCTGAACTTAGATCAATCAAATACTTCTATTTCGATGCAACGATTCGATCTAACGAATTTGTCCATGTAGATTGATTGTACCTGCGTCGGCGAGTAAAAAAAGAAAAAATAAAGATTTACATTCAAATTTATAAAAAAAAATGGATTGGTTAGGGGGGGCCGAACTAGATGTATGTACTCTAATTAGTATAAGACAACTCTTGTGAATGTTTCGAAGAATGATTCTATAATCCGATTGAATGTAAGATATGAATGGTTGATTTACGTTATCCAAGAAACACATGTATATGTAATATTAGATATTAATTAGTTATATATGTAATATCTAAGCGGCTCTATTACTGTGAATTTAGATAGGAATTCCAATGGAATCCCCTCCATTTCCTTTGTAGTTGTGAATTGAATATTAAATGAATAAAAAAAAGTGACTATTGAATAAAGAGATTCAATCAAGAAAATAAGAAAAAACGAAAAATTCAAAAAGAATGGTATGGATTCAAAAAAATTCTGTGAATAAAAACTAAAAAAGAAATATCGAAGCCGTTCTAATGATTCAATAATAATATTATTACTTCAATTCCGAGTTCTTATTTCCTTCGACTGTATAGATATTAGCGATGGAATAATTAAGTCATAATTTATTGGTTGATTGTATCATTAACTATTTACTTATTTTGGTGTGAGGAACTTATCATGAATCCACTGATTTCTGCCGCTTCCGTTATTGCTGCTGGGTTGGCCGTCGGGCTTGCTTCTATTGGACCTGGGGTTGGTCAAGGTACTGCTGCGGGCCAAGCTGTAGAAGGGATCACGAGACAGCCCGAGGCGGAGGGAAAAATACGAGGTACTTTATTGCTTAGTCTGGCTTTTATGGAAGCTTTAACAATTTATGGACTAGTTGTAGCGTTAGCACTTTTATTTGCGAATCCCTTTGTTTAATCCGAAAAAAAAAAAAATACGTATTTTTTATTAGTTTATTTCCTTGGACTTACTGCTTTTTTTGAATTCGATTAGGATTTCACTCCTCCAATTATTTGGTGGGACACTAACCCATGGGAAGGACTGATTGGAGAATGGGGAATTAGCAGAACGACTCGCCTTCTTCCTTCCCATTGTTAGTCCAATGGAATAGTTTTTTAGGAAGTGTTACAACAAACGAGATATTTCGCAATTGACATGACATAAGCATAAGGCCTGGGACTTAATTCTAATAATACTAAGTATCACTTTTTTTCTCAATTGGAAATTTCCAATTGAGAAAAAAATCTATTTTAATTTTCTAAATATAGTTAAATAAAATATAAAATAGGAAAAAAAAAATAAATAGATAATTAGTCTATCTATATATAAGAGGAGATTATATGAAAAATCTAACCGATTCTTTCCTTTCCTTGGGTTTATGGTCATCCGCCGGGAGTTTCAGGTTTAATACCGATATTTTAGCAACAAATCCAATAAATCTAAGTGTAGTGCTCGGCCTATTGATTTTTTTTGGAAAGGGAGTGTGTGCGAGTTGTTTATTTCAAGAATAGGCTGGATCCAACCAACTGCACTTTTTTTGTTATAACAGGGAAGGGTGCATGATCGCGCGAATTACTTTTGAATAAATTAAGAAATCATATTTCAGAACCATAGCATTTCGCGATTCATTGGTAAATTCGCTTTGATTCTCTATGAACCAATCATAATGATGTGGAATAATTAACATGGTTAAAGCTAAATCGTTTGAAGTCCATACTCAGCAAGGTATTCTTTCTACTATTAGGCTACTATTAGGTTAATATGGAAACGGTTTCAAAATGAATAGTTAGAAAGTTTTTTCGATATATAACACTCATGTCGATAAAATGATTTGAACCCTTTATATTATAATTATAATATTTTTTTTTCTATTTATTTATTATTTATTGGAAAAAAAAATGATGAGTATTTCAACCCCTCTTTTTTATCCAATGCTGAATCGATGACCTACGTATAAATTAAGAAAAATTCTTTGGATTTGAAAAAAAAAAGAAACAACGTTGCTGACAATTATTTGTTTGTTCAGAAGAGTCCTCCGAATATTCTGGTCTTGGATTAATGATCCGTTTTGATATTTTTTTTTGAATATGAAATATGAATAGAGAAGAGAGGATAGGTTCATTATATTCAAAAAAAAAAAAAAGGGAATTTCTCATAAATAATTGAAGTAATTGGGCGCGAGAGCCAAATGATTTGAAAGCTTCATGTTTGGTTCGGGAAGGGATCGTGGAAGTTTTGAAATAAATGGAAAGATAATCTACTTTCATTAAGTGATTTATTAGATAATCGAAAACAGAGGATCTTGAAGACTATTCGAAATTCAGAAGAACTACGCAGGGGAGCCATTGAACAGCTGGAAAAAGCCCGGGCACGTTTAAGGAAAGTGGAAATGGAAGCGGATCAGTTTCGGGTGAATGGATACTCTGATATAGAACGAGAAAAGTCGAACTTGATTAATTCAACTTATCAAACTTTGGAACAATTCGAAATTTACAAAAATGAAACCATTCGTTTTGAACAACAAAGAGCGAGTAATCAAGTCCGACAACGGGTTTTCCAACAAGCCTTAAAAGGAGCTCTAGGAACTCTGACTAGTTCTTTGAACAACGAGTTACATTTACGTACCATCAATGCTAATATTGGCATGTTTGGGACGCTGACAGAAATAATCGATTAGTCCTTCTACTGTCTACTGTAGGCATTATTTTTTTTTTTCCAAAAAAGAATTAAGAAATACTCATGGTAACCATTCGAGCGGATGAAATTAGTAATATTATTCGGGAACGTATTGAGCAATATAATAGAGAAGTAAAGGTTGTAAATACCGGTACCGTACTTCAAGTAGGCGACGGCATTGCCCGTATTTATGGTCTTGATGAAGTAATGGCGGGTGAATTAGTAGAATTTGAAGAGGGTACAATAGGCATTGCTCTGAATTTGGAATCAAATAATGTCGGTGTTGTATTAATGGGTGGCGGTTTGATGATCCAAGAAGGAAGTTCTGTAAAAGCAAC
>CM064913.1:44148833-44488833 GCA_032727855.1 Quercus ilex subsp. ballota | reverse complement strand
AGAATGTCTATTCTTCCTCGAATCTTTCATTGAGAGGTAAAGGATTAAATCCTTTTAAGAAATAAAGTTTTTGATCGGAATATTAATTAAACCGAAGGACCCCTTAACCATTTAAGGGATTAATAGAACGAATCGCACTTTTACCACTAAACTATACCCGCTACAATGTGATTATTGTATATAAATGGATCTTTTGTCGAACAAAAAAATGGGTCATAATTAAGACGATAGGATCAGAAAAGAATCATGAAAATTAGAGCGTTGACATGCTTTGGCCAAGGAGACTAATGAGATTGGGGAAAGAGGATTTATTTAAATAACTAAAAAAACACGCTTTTTTAGTTATTTAAATGAGATGGATACGTCTCGATAAAAAAAAGGCGTATGCCATAACATAAATTGTGCAAGAATATATGGTTCTATTCTTTTTTATTTTTATTCCATTTACTTTACTGGAATAAAAATAAAAAAAAAAGAAAGAATAAAATAATTAAGAAATGACACTCGGATTCTATTCTATTCTGTATGATAGGAATAGAAATTGCCTTTATTATGATTGTTGTTGTTTCAAGAACAATCATTAATCATTTTTTTTTTTCAAATCAAATAAATCATTTTTTTCTATGATTCATTGGAACAAAAACGAAAGACCCGGCCCGGTCAGGACCGGGGGCCGGGCTGTGGAAGTAAAAGTAAAAAAGGATCTTGCAGACGAAAGCAAAGAGGTACTCTTTTTTTATTATTTATTTAATTTTAATTTATTTTAATTTATATATTTATTATTACTTTCTATTTACTATTTATTAATTCTATAATTTTTTTATATAAGAAATTCATTGCTATATAATTTATAGTTTATAGTTTATATAATATATAATATTCTTGGGGCATTAGGTGGTTATATATCTAAATTTATATTCATTGGAATAGTGGAGTTGAGATATCGCTTTCGAGCCCTTACTTTACCTAAATGAAATCACTGATTTTTATTTTCTATATTTTTTTTATATTTTTCTATGTCTCTATAATTAGATATCTATATAATAATTATATACTGAATAATAAAGAGGTATAAAGAGAGGGCCCTTTTTCAAGCCTTACTGTTTTTGTGTAATATAATCTAGTAATTATCCTTTTTCTTTCAATTTGGGGAGATGGCTGAGTGGACTAAAGCGTCGGATTGCTAATCCGTTGTACGGGTTTTTCGTACCGAGGGTTCGAATCCCTCTCTTTCCGCTTTAGTCAATGACTTGGTATTTTTTCTTTATCTTTCAATTTCTCTTTCAACGAGTCTTTTTTTTATTATTTCATTTTAATTAATAGTTAAAAATGTGGAATAAATAAAATCCTAAGAACATTTTAAAATCAAGCAAGGAAAACAGAAACTTTATTGTTATTTTTTATTCTTCACTCTTCACGTCCAGGATTCCGTCCTGGATCATTAGATAGGAATCCGAAGATAAAGAGAGAAACAAAGAATACCACTACTGTGTAAACAAATAGTTTAAGAGTAAGCATTACACAATCTCCAAGATCATTTTTTTTGGAAAAAAAGATAATAGATTCTCCATTTTTATACCACATACCTTATTTTGACACCACGAAATTCTTTTTCTAAATCTATAGAAATAAAAAAGAATTTTCAGAAATTCATTTGTAATAAGAGTCAAGTCTTTCATTACCAAAAGCTTTTTCATACCCGCAATTAGATATTGCGGAGGAATCTACTAGGTTCTTTCACTGTAAAAAAGGGTCCGAATGAGGAACTGGGGGGAGCCCAGACTTATTGTGGCGATCCAAGAATTTCATTATTTGAATCGAAGGGTTATACTATAAGACTTATCTGATCTTATGAATTGTTAGAATTTTTTTTTAAGAATAAATCATGAATTTTTCTAGGACCGTATTAAAGATCTCATCGAAAACTTACAGCAGCTTGCCAAACAAAAGCTAAGAGAAAAAAGAGCAAAGGTATTACTGGCATAAAATCTACGATTGGACAATTATCTCACTTGCAAACATATCTGGGCGGGATCAAATATATGACTGGATTACCCGATATTGTAATAATCGTTGATCAGCAAGAAGAATATATGGCTCTTCGAGAATGTATGATTTTGGGAATTCCAACGATTTGTTTAATCGATACAAATTGTGACCCAGATCTCGCTGATATTTCGATCCCAGCAAATGATGACCCGATAGCTTCAATCCGATTAATTCTTAACAAATTAGTATTTGCAATTTGTGAGGGTCGTTCTAGTTATATACGAAATCCTTGATTCATATTAATAATGAATAATAAAATAAAAAAATTCTTTTGGGAACTCCATAGATTTATGAAATCGGTTATGATTCCTAAAAGAGATACAAGTAACTAGGGATATTATGTAATTAATTGGTATACAAATATATATAAGTCAACTAGGCAAGTCGAAAAAAGAGAAGGTTGAATCAAAATAATTCTTTTTAAAGTTCTATTTTTTTCAGAGGGCAATATGAATGTTCTATTATGTTATATCAACACACTAAAAGGCTTATACGATATATCCGGTGTGGAAGTCGGCCAACATTTCTATTGGAAAATAGGAGGTTTTCAAGTCCATGCCCAAGTAATTATTACTTCTTGGGTTGTAATTGCTATCTTATTAGGTTCAGCCATTATAGCTGTTCGTAATCCACAAACCATTCCTACTGACAGTCAGAATTTCTTCGAATATGTTCTTGAATTCATTCGAGATGTGAGCAAAACTCAGATTGGCGAAGAATACGGTCCATGGGTTCCCTTTATTGGAACTTTGTTTCTATTTATTTTTGTTTCGAATTGGTCGGGTGCTCTTTTACCTTGGAAAATCATACAGTTACCTCATGGGGAATTAGCCGCGCCTACAAATGATATAAATACTACTATTGCTTTAGCTTTACTCACGTCAGTAGCATATTTCTATGCGGGTCTTAGTAAAAAAGGATTAGGTTATTTTGGTAAATACATTCAACCAACTCCAATCCTTTTACCCATTAATATTTTAGAAGATTTCACAAAACCCCTATCACTTAGTTTTCGACTTTTCGGAAATATATTAGCTGATGAATTAGTAGTTCTTGTTCTTGTTTCTTTAGTACCTTCAGTGGTTCCTATACCCGTCATGTTACTTGGATTATTTACAAGCGGTATTCAAGCTCTAATTTTCGCAACTTTAGCTGCGGCTTATATAGGCGAATCCATGGAGGGTCATCATTGACTAGTTTTCGAAATAGTCTTTTTTTAGTTTAAGCCTTACGCAATATATGTGCGTATCAAGATAATCTGCTTAAGGAGCATAATATATAAAAATAAATAGATAAATTATATAAATATAAACTATATAAAGTATAGAAGTAATAGTCAAAAATAAGATATTAGCGGTATTAGGGAATTGCAACAAACAAAAGGGGAAGTAAAAAAAAGGAAAGAGATCGAAAAGATCTTTTTCCTAAAATTCCAGTTCGGTCTATTTATCCCCCCCCAATGAATACTATCTTTATATTGTTTTGTTCATTTAATTCCAATATTCAATATTATTAGATATTAGTAATCATAATCCGAATAATAATTAGGATTGTAATACTTATAGTAAGTTAGAGGCCACCAACGATCTCAAAAGCTGAAGACGCTCCTCTCAAACCAAACATTTTGTAAAATACTCACTGGTTTATTTAAACAATATAGTCCAAGATTAACACTCCAGCCACTGAAGCCCACCAACGCTACCATTATATATATATATAGCGTCAATCAAGTGACCCCCAAGAAGAAAGTGAAGGGGTTGGAGAAAGAAATTGCTTCAAAGGGCAATGGTCTCAGAGAAAATGGCTCCAAACCCTTGAGACCCAGCTCACTACCAAAGAGAGCTGCAGAGGATACCAACTCTGCGGCTTCTCTGCTCATCACTGTCATCAGATATGTTCTTTTGCTTTGACCAACACTGCATAACTCGCTTCAACTGAACTAGTAAGTAACAATTTTATTAGGCATCTCTGGTTCCAAGTAGCACGGGTTGTTACAAAGTATGCTCTGTTTGCTATTTCATTTCATTACTTTTTTTTGTTGTGCATCATTATTTTCATTGCACAAGGTAATAATTAAAGAATCGCTTTTGTTGGTTCTCGAATCTGCTTCAGAATACAAAAGTAATTCTGGTGATTTTTGGAATTCTTGAAATGCTCTAGGACTTTAGGAATTGTGAATTTTCTTTTCAAATGACACCCGGCTTTGTGAGATGTCAACTAACCAACTTCATCTTCATTTTATTTACTGCCACCCGTTCATCATCTCTGGTGAATTTTCAACAGCTAACACAGCGGCACAGCCACTTGTGAATTACAAATTATATACCCAAACACATGGCCTCTTAATTTTTAGTTCTCATATTTTTCTTAAATTCTTTAAACTGTTATAGTATATGGACATTTGTAAAAATATCCGCTAGTTGTTCATTTACATTGAAGAATTCCAATTGTATTTCGCCTTCTTACACCAATTTTCTGATGAAATGATGATGAAGTTTAATATGCTTTGTTTTACTGTGAAATACTGAATTTTTAGTCATAGCAAGGTCTGGCGCATTATCATAGTATATGATCGCTACAAATAATTTGAGCTTTTTCAACATACTTTTAATCTACTGTCACTAAAAGCCATTGGTAGAAGCCTTAATTTTCTGCGGTTGTACTCAACCGTGGAGTAAAAGCAAGGAAATTAGCATACTTAAACGGTTGGGATAATTGTTGAGATAAGTGTTAAAAATAAAGGGGCTCCCCATTTCCGGGTGTTTTTCCCTGCTAAGATTTTGGTTTTAACTTTGGCTTGATCACCATTAATTACATGGACCAAAAGTTTGATGGGTGCAAGGCCTTAGTGTTGGGATTGATGATTTGGTTTGTCCAATCAATGCCTTTGTAAGATTGATATAAAGCCATGGTTGTTCTCTAAAAGAAAAGGGTCTAAGAATTTAAAAGTGGATTCTAGTAAAATTGAGATTTACTGGACTTAACTAATGCTAAATTTGGTTCTGGGCTAGAGCCAGTGGAGGGATTATTTAGCTGTTGTGATTTATCAAGAAATAGTTTTACTTCTAAGAGGGAACATAAATGTGGGAGGAGGTTTTATGGGGCAAAAACTAAATTTTGTGATAAGGGACAAATGCATGATGTCACAATTGAGTGTGACATACTCACTGTTGGGCTTAGTGATCCGCAGACAGTGATGCCAGGTCAAGAGGTTGAAGTGGAAGTTTAGGGGCAACCACGCCATTGTAGTGGGTGGTCTTCCAGTTGAAGTGCTTTGGGATGTTCATTATGGGCAATGCAGTTTTCATGTTCCAAACTTGCCTCTCAGCTGAGAAGTTATGGTCCAGCCACTCTATTTTTGATCCTTCGGTATTAACTTGGTCATACTATTAGCAATTTAGAGATTCCCAATCACAAGGTCTTGGTTTCTCACTGATTTTATTTACTTGGAAGAATGAATAGAAATGTATTTTTCACTTTTGAGTGTGAACAAATACTTGTAGCTGCGTTTTGATTATAAAAAAATGTGAATTATGGTTCTCCATTATTCCTTCTCATTTTACCTCTCAAGTAATTCATAAGTTAAATAGCATAGAGCTGTTACTGGTACTCTTGCTTGCGCTTTTAATAGTTCAACTAAGAATTCTTGTTTTGAACTCGAATTTGAGGCTCCTCTTAAGAATTTGTGGTAACTGTTGGAAAATTTCAACTCACAACTGACCTTTAGGTGTTCATTGGAAATATTGTTTTAATGGATATTCAAAATGTTAATGTTGAACTATGATTAATGCCATACATTTATGTCTCCTAAATTCTTTGTGTACTATATTACCCATTAGATAGCCTACAATCTGATTAATATATTTACTATTATATATCTATAGGTATGGCATTAAGTCACAAATTGAACTTGATATTGAATCAGTGTGAATATGAAGCAGTGCCGACGCCTTATGGATATCCTAGGTCAATATGATGCAGCATGAGACCAAGCTATAAACAGGCAGAACACATCCTTATTCTTCAGTAGAAACACAAGGGAAGAGGTAAAACAGAACATTCAGCAAATGTTGGGGGCGAGGATTATGACTGATTGTGAAAAATACCTTGGTCTCCCAATGGCATGTGGGAAATCAAAGGTAAACACTATCAGATAATCAAAGATCAGAGTACAAAGAATAAGAAGAATGGGAAGAATGACAAAACGACACAGCAAATAGATACAAGTGTTTTAATTCAGTAGCTAAACTACATGTAGTTTTAGTTGTTAAGTTTAATTTAGGATGTTTTGCACGTGTATTGTAACTAACCTTCCCACGTGTAGTAACTAACTTCCGTGTATTTTGGTTAGGTTGTTATGCTCTGGTTTGGGAGCTTAGACTCAGAGATTAGGGATAAATGTATATAAAGCTATTTGCTGTACAGATTCATTCAATACAACATTTAGAGAAATTATCTCATTTTTCTCTCTTTCAATTTCTCTCTCTCGCTGTGTGTTCACATATTTCTTTTCTTCTTCTATTTTACAATCTTACATGGTATCAGAGCTCGAGCCTTCATCAATGGCTTCAAACACTCAGACTGGTTCATCTTCCTTTTCTCAGCGAGAATTGACTCCAATGGAAGATCCACGAAGTCCATTTTTTTTGCATCATGGTGAAACACCAGGTGCGATTTTGGTTACTCAACCGTTAACTGAGAACAACTATCCTATGTGGTCCAGAGCAATGATAATGGCTTTGGATGCCAAAAGCAAGCTCGGATTTGTTGATGGTTCTATCAATGCTTCGATGGCGGTTACACCATTAGAGAAGAAAGCTTGGTCCAAATGCAATTCAATGATCTCCTCATGGATCTTGAACTCAGTTTCTCCTCATCTTACTGCTAGTGTAATTTACAGAGACACTGCATTTGAAGTATGGAATACTCTCAAGAAACGATTCTCTCAGCCAATGGACCAAGAATCTCTCAACTTCAGAAGCAAATTTCAACTGTGATGCAAGGTTCTGATACGATTATAGGATTCTTCACTGATCTTCAAGCTGCTTGGGATCAACTATTGAATTTCAGGCCTTTACCATGCTGCTCGTGTGGTAAGTGCACCTGTGGTGTAAATGACAAAATCACAGCACTTCAGCATCAAGATTCTCTTATGCAGTTCTTAAATGGCTTGAATGATTCTTATTCTCAAGTTAGAACACAAATTCTCATGACGGAGCCTAGTCCTTCCATTGATAAGGCATTTTCCTTAGTAATTCAAGAGCAAAGGCAAAGATGTTTGGGTTTTACTATTGCTCCTTCAGTTGAATCAACTGCTCTTGCAGTCAAGAATCAAGGATTCAATCAGGGGAATTCATTTCTAGGAAACAACAAGTATATCAGAGGAAACAATGCAAAAGGGAGGCCTGTGTGTAGTCACTGTGGGAAGCTTGGCCATGTTATGGAGAAATGCTACAAATTAGTGGGATTTCCTCCTGGTTACAAGCAGAGAGGTAAAGTGGCTATGGCAAATCAAGTCTTGGTTGAAGGTGATCAAGGCAATTCTAATATTCAATAGGTCAATTCATTCCCTTTCACTTCAGAGCAGTATCAACAACTGATTTCAATGCTCAATTCTCATGCATCTACATCTGGTGGTACCAATGATGCATTACACTCAGCTAACTCCGCTCTTTCAGGTAATGTGTGTACTACTTGGTCTGATTTCGTTTCCTTAGATTTGCATCATTCAATTTTTGCTATTAATCCTGTCAATAAAACTGCCTATGGTAATGATGTATGGATTCTTGATACTGGAGCCACAGACCACATAGTCCATTCCTTATCTTTATTTACACATATTACTAGTTCTATATCAACCTTTGTTCAATTGCCAAATGGTGAAAGAGTCAATGTTACACATATTGGTACAATTCAAGTCACTTCCACTTTGAAACTTGAAAATGTGCTATGTGTTCCTTCTTTTACTTTCAACCTGATCTCTGTCAGCAAATTAACCAAAACACTCTCATGTTGCCTTGTTTTTCTCTCAAATTTGTGCTTTATACAGGACCTTACTTGTTGGAAAACGATTGGAGTGGGTGAATTGCATGACAATCTGTACTTGCTGCATACTTCCAAATCTGTCTCAGAAGCCTCTTCAACTCTTGAGTATGTTTTTCATTCTTTTATTAATTCTGTATCAGAATCCGTGTCCACTCCCAGTGTTACTAAGCCATATCTTTGGCATATGAGATTAGGTCATGTCTCTGATAATAAACTTCATGCTTTGCACAGTTCCATTCCTGATGTAATCAATTTTCATAACAATAAAAACTGTGTACTTTGTCCAATTGCTAAACAGAAAAGACTTCCACTTTCTTCTTTTAATCATGTTTCAAATAATGCTTTTGATTTAGTCCATTGTGATGTTTGGGGACCATTTGCCAAATTCACTCATGATGGATTCAGATATTTTCTCACCATTGTGGATGATGCCACAAGATCCACTTGCGTCTATCTCATGAAATCAAAATCTAAAACCAGACCCTTGCTGATTTCATTCTATAACATGATAAATACACAATTTCATGCCAATATTAAGATCATTAGAACTGACATTGCTCCTGAATTTTTCTTAAAAGATTTTTATGCTAACCATGGCATTATTCACCAACATTCATGTGTTGCAACTCCACAACAAAACTCAGTTGTGGACAGGAAACACCAACACATTTTAAGCATTGCAAGAGCATTGAAATTTCAATCTAATGTTCCTATTTCTTATTGGGGTGAGTGTGTATTAACTGCTGTCCACATCATAAACAGATTACCTTCAAAACTTTTGAACCATAAAACTCCTTTTGAAAAGCTTTATGAAAAACCTCCTTCCTATACCCATTTGAAAGTCTTTGGTTGTCTTTGCTTTGCCTCTACTTTGTCTCATAACAGGTCTAAATTTGATCCAAGATCATCTTCTTGTGTTTTTGTTGGTTACCCTTTTGGTGTTAAAGGTTACAAGTTACTTGACTTAACTACCAAAAGGCTTTTTGTATCCAGGGATGTTCATTTTCTTGAAACTGTTTTTCCTTTTATTTCATCTTCTCATTCCTTCTCTCCTCACACTAGCATCCCTTTACCTCATCTCTTCCCTTCAGTGGCTCAACCAACTACTTCTTTGTTTGATTTTCATTCATCTAATCCTTCTGCTTCTCTTCCTAACAATGATGCCATTCCTTCTGATCCACCTGTTTCTATCCCAGCTGCTGCAGATTTTCATATTACCAATTCTGCAGATTTACCTATTGACATTTCTGCAGATTTATAATTTTTTTTATAAATAATTTCAACTTATGAGATCACCTCAACTCTAAATAATGGTTATTTATTATTAGATCAAAAAACTAACTATTTCTTTTTTTTAAAAAACACCAATTTTTTTTCTTTTTCTTAGATATTTTCCTATAATTTGATGGTTGGTTGAAGAGGGAAATTTGAGCATGGGTATCTACTTTTGAAATATCAAAATGTGTTAATTAGTTAAGTTACCAGATTTTTTTTTTTTTTTACCTATTTATTTAGGGATGGCTATGGGTAGGGTTTGGATCGAGTATACCCAAACTCGACCCAAAATGTTTGCCCATAGATACCCGGATTTCAATACTCATTGATGAAGCGTAAGTTCGTCAGTCAAGTAAGTTCGTCAGTAGAGTTGGTCAGATGGAAGTAATTCTCAGCCTGTATGAACGTATTCTCAAAGGTGGTCATTGGTGTGGTGCTTGCCACAATGCCTCCGATGCCAAAGTCAGTATAAGAAGCTCTCTTGGGAATAAACAATGTAATTGAACAAAATGAAAGAGATCTCTTAGTATCTGTGTGTGTATCTACCTTGTACTTGGCAATGTGTGGGCTTTATATATGCTTTCATAGCTTCTAGCTGTTGGGGTAGTTATGGAGATCTTAATGCTCCTCTTGGTAACGTTTGGTGCTATGTAATGTGGCTTTAATGTGCTCCAACGGTTCATACAGTTGGCCTTGTAACTGTTCTGGGTGTAATTGTGCTGCATTGAATGGCCTTTCTGCCTTCGTCAATGACATGGATATTAATTTGCTCGTCCAGGGATATCTTCGTCGGTATCATGGTCATCGTCTTCGGTAAATGAGTTCGTCAGTCCCGTCAGCTGCCCCCCGATTCTTTGGTCGTCGTGACTTGTAATGACAACCGTAGAATGTGAAAGGTTTTGGGCTGTAAATAACTCCAATTCGTGTGATCATTGGGTTTCCTACTAGTTTTCAGTTTTCTGAGCCTTTGTTTCTAAACTTCTCCCCTTCTTTTCGTCAGTACCTTTTGTCTATAACTTCGTCAGTACCTTTTGTGACTTACACCCTTTTAAGTTGTTAGGTTCTAAGGTCTTAGGAATTTATATATTTAGAACTCTAATTTGTAATGTTGGCAAACCATGATCAAAACATTGTATTTAGTCTTGTTTAGGCTTGCTCAAAGTTGGTTTATTATTGTAAAGTTGGAATCGAGTGACTGCAGAAGTTCTTGGGACTTTTGGCCTGGCTCGATCGATCGAAGAATAGACTCGATCGATCGAAAATCGCACAGGTTGATTTTTCTGCAGAATTTCCAACTCAGCCCTACTTCATTAAATGTTTAGGGTTTTATGTTTTTACCCTAGATATATAAACTAAACCCTAGCCACGTTTTTGAAGCTTGTCCATATTGCTTTGTTGCTCATACATTGCTGTTTTGTGTAAATCTCTTGTGAGATCTTTGAGGAGCTTTCCTTTACACAAAACTTAGAGTTTTCAAGGTAGAGATGATTTCAACATCTTGAAGATCATTACAGTTGCAACCATTGGAACTTAAAAGAAAAGCAAGCGGGGAGCTTGTAGCTGATTGAGGAATTCAAGAAAGAAGTAGTCCGTGGATTCGGAGCCTGCGCGTGGTCGTGTCAGGAAGTTCTACTGGTGGGTAGTATTAGGAAGTCGAGCGGGGAGCTTGTAGTCCTTTTGTAAGAACTTCAATTCTTTCATAGTGAATTCTGTTATGCCTTGAGGATCGGTGGGTCAAATCCTCCCCAGGTTTTTACCGTGTGGTTTCCTGGGTGATCATATCTTGTGTTCATTTATTTTCCGCTGCATTATTATTCTTGATATGATTGTTTGATTGCTTTAATCTAGAATTGCATAATTTGACTAAGTAACAACTTGGCTAATTAATCTAGGCTACGCAATCTGGTTGTTTAAGGGGTCTAAATTTCCATCAAGTGGTATCAGAGCAGGTAGCTCTTTTTGTTTGAGATTTTTAATCTCTGAGCTGATCCTTGACCCCTGTTGTCATGGATTCTTGGAAAATTTTTCTGCTTATTTGTCAACTTATCTATTTGTCATCTTTGCCTTTTGTTGTTTTTGTTAAATCTTTCTTTAAGTATATTGGCATAATCACATGTGATAAGAATTATGTATGTTATACTGCTTTAACCGCCTTAAAGGCACGTGATTCTTGTCTTTGGTATTTGGATAGTGGTTGTTCCAGGCACATGACAGGAAATAAAGGTTTATTCAAAACTCTCTTTGAAGGAAAGATTGGGACAGTCACTTTTGGAGATGGAAGTAAATCTGTGATCAGAGGCATTGGTACTGTGGACATTCCAGGATTGCCAGTGTTTGAAGATGTTTGGTATGTTGATGGATTAAAGGCCAATTTACTCAGCATAAGTCAGATTTGCGACAATGGATTGAATGTTCTTTTCACCAAGTATGAATGTGAGATACTTGATGGAGGAGGTGACTGTATGTGTGTTGGTGTAAGGATAGCTGACAACTGTTATGGCATAACACCAAGTGTAAACAACAAATGCTTTAGTGCAAAGATTGATCAAGTTGATTTATGGCATCAACGGTTGGGGCATGCCAGTCATAAGCAATTAGAGAAGATTTCCAAGTGTGAGGCAGTTATCGGTTTACCTAAATTTGAGAAGATTGATAAGTGCATTTGTGGACCATGTCAGATAGGTAAACAAGTAAAATCCAAGCATCCGTTTGTGACTAGTGTTCAAACTTCAAGACCTTTAGAGTTATTACACATTGATCTCATGGGTCCTGCCAGAGTTCAAAGTTTGGGTGGAAAGAAGTATATTCTAGTTGTTGTGGACGACTTTACTAGATATACTTGGGTTGTGCTTTTGAAAGATAAAGCTGAGGCTCCTGAGAAGATGATTCATCTATGCAAGAAATTGCAGGTTGAGAAAGATGCTGTGATAGCCAGAATCAGAAGTGATCATGGAAGAGAATTTAAGAATACCAAGCTGGCTACTTTCTGCAATGATCAAGGCACTCACCAAGAGTTCTCATCACCCAAGACACCTCAACAGAATGGGATTGTGGAAAGGAAAAACAGAGTTGTTCAGGAAATGGCACGAGTCATGTTACACAACAAAAAGTTTCCAAAGTCTTTCTTGGGAGAGGTTGTCAACACTGCTTGTCATACACTCAACCGGGTGTATTTTATACCTGACTCCAAGAAAACTCCCTATGAACTCTGGAGAGGGAAGAAACCTGTTGTCAAGTATTTCAGGATATTTGGCAGTGACTGTTACATTCTACGTGATAGAGAGAACCTAGAAAAGTTTGATGCAAAGAGTGACAAAGGATACTTTCTAGGATACTCTTCCACCAGCAGAGCTTATAGGATGTACAATCTGAGAACCAAAACAGTCATGGAATCTTCAAATGTTGTGATAAATGATGAAGTATGTTCAGAAGCTTCTTCAGAAAGCACTGTTCCTGCTCAAGATAAGTCTTTAGAGGTTAATGATTCTCCTCTTACTGAGTATGTTGGGAAACATAGTGAGGAAGAGCTGCTGGTGTTGAATGATACAGTCTCAGTACCATCAAGTTCAGAACCATCCACTCCGGTTCATGACACTCGACAGGTACAAAGTGAGTTCAGTCCTCTAATTGAACAGAAAGGTACTACAACATCTCTTGTTAAACGTCCATCCTCTAGAGTGAGATTGAATCATCCTTCTACAAATATATTGGGTAGTCTGAATGATAACATGAGATTGAGATCAAAAGTCTTGAATGTGATCACTCACTCATGTTATTTGTCCCAATTTGAACCGAAAAAGGTAGATGAAGCACTTCAAGATGCTGATTGGGTAAATTCCATGCATGAAGAACTTCATCAATTTGTTCGGAATGATGTGTAGGAATTAGTTCCTAGGCCTGAAAATGTAAATGTGATTGGAACTAAATGGATCTTTAAGAACAAGTCAGATGAACATGGCACCGTGATTAGAAACAAATCAAGACTTGTTGCACAAGGATACACACAAGTGGAAGGAATTGATTTTGATGAGACCTTTGCACCAGTTGCAAGATTGGAATCCATTCGGATACTGTTGGCCATTGCAAGTCACCTAAACTTCAAGTTGTATCAAATGGATGTCAAAAGTGCTTTCTTAAATGGGATGTTACAAGAAGAGGTGTATGTTGAGCAACCTAAGGGATTTGTGGATTCTCATAGACCGGATGATGTATACAAGTTAAAGAGAGCCCTCTATGGTTTGAAACAAGCTCCTAGGGCTTGGTATGATAGATTGACTGCATATCTCACGGAGCATGGATTCAAAAGGGGATCTGCAGATACAACTCTCTTCATAAGAAAGAATAAGACTGGTTTTGTTGTAGCTCAAATTTATGTTGATGACATTGTTTTTGGTGCTACTAATGATTCTCTTGCTCATTCTTTTGCAGATGAAATGAAGGCAATGTTTGAAATGAGCATGGTTGGTGAACTGACTTACTTTTTGGGATTGCAGGTAAAGCAAACAGAGTCCGGCATCTACATCAATCAAGCTAAATATGCAAGGAATTTAGTCAAAAGATTTGGACTGGACAAAGCTGCTCATGCTAGAACACCAATGGCTGCAAATGCAAAATTGACACTAGATCCATCAGGTGAGTCTGTTGATATTACTTTGTATAGAAGCATGATTGGATGTCTTTTGTATTTAACTGCTAGTCGGCCTGATATCTCTTATAGTGTTGGTGTTTGTTCTAGATTTCAGTCTAATCCTAAGGTTTCTCATTTAAATGCTGTTAAGAGAATTATCAAATATGTGAGTGGAACCTGTGATTATGGATTGTTTTATAGCAAAGAGTCAAATTTGTCTCTTACTGGTTTTTCTGATTCTGATTGGGCTGGGAATGCTGATGATAGAAAAAGCACCACTGGGGGGTGTTTTTATGTTGGAGCCAATCTTGTGGCTTGGATGAGTAAGAAACAAAATTCTGTTTCTTTATCCACTGCTGAAGCAGAATATATTGCTGCTGGGAGTTGCTGTTCCCAACTCCTTTGGATGAAAAAGCTTTTAAGTGATTATGGGATTCCTCAAGACACCATGGTTGTCTATTGTGATAATTCTAGTGCTATAGATATTTCTAAAAATCCTGTTCAACACTCTAAGACCAAACACATTGAACTTAGATATCACTTCATTAGGGATTTGGTTGAAAAGAAAATTGTTGTTCTTCAGTATATCCCTACTGATCGTCAAAACACTGACATCTTTACCAAACCTCTTGATGGAAGTAAGTTTGAGACACTTCGTCAAGTGATTGGTGTTCTTCGATGTCCCTAAGTTGTTTTTGACTTTCATGGTCCTTGTGCTTCAGTGCTCCATTCTTTTGTGACCATTGTTCTTTGGTTTTTTGTGTTTCTTTTGTTCTAGGACTTGCATTGCATTACATTCATGCATTTCATTCTAGGATTTATTTGTTTTCTCTTTTTATAAATATAAAAAAAAAAAAAAAATGGGAAAAAGAGAAAGCTAAAATTATGTTTGACACTATTCTTCTTGATTTTTGAAAAACAAGGTTGGTCTATCTTTTTACACATATCATGTCTTGTGTACCTTGTTTAACTTTGATGAACTTATTCATTGCACTTGACTAGTTGAAACTTTGTAGTGCATGTTGTGTGGGAAAGATGTGTGTGGTTATTAATCACTTTGTCTTGATCTTGAAGTCACATGTTTTTTGACTGTCGGACTTGATTCTTTTGAGAAAGGCATAAATAACCATCTCACCACTGTTCACTAGCCAATCATGAACACCTTAGTGCATATCATAAGATTTTGTACTCGAGAAAGTGTAACACATGCACAAAAAGAACATAAGGTGTAGCCTCAATTAAATTAAAACTGGTGTGTACTATTAGGCTTGATGCCATTTCACATAATATATTTCACATACTAAGGGGGCAAAAATATAAGAAACTTACATGATTGCAAGCTTTTGTTCTAGGAGATGTGGGAGTTATAGGATGTAACTCTTTAGGCGATAGTCTCTTTTAAATTCTATGTGATGAATTGTGTAAACTTTGTGTTTGATTGCTATTCACATATCACCTCACATGTATCTCAAGTTGTCTACTAGTTTCACACACTACACAAGTTACTCTATGTTAAACACTGTACATGCTAGTGTATGTGTTTTTGGTCTGACCAACCAAGTTTGAAATTATCTTGAGATTTGTGCACAACATATCTGTTGCTTGAGAAAATTCAAAGGAAGAATGATTAAAATTTGTTTTTGAGAAAATTGGGTTTAAAATTTTTGGGTTTTTGAAAAAGCATTCTATCTCATACTCATGCATTTTGTTTCTTTAATTTAATGCTTTGAGGAGTTATTTTTCAAAAATTAGATTTGTATCTTTCAAAACTGTGATTGTTCTCAAAATTTAGTGAGCCTCTGCCCATTTCGATCGATCCAGTCTGATTTTCGATCAATCGAAAAAGTGCTTTCATTTGTCTCAAAATGACTGTGTATTTAAATCAATCGAATCTGATTTTCGATCAATCGAAAAAGTCCTTCCATTTGTCTCAAAATGACTGTGTGTTTCGATCAATCGAATGTAATTTTCGATCGATCGAATCTCGTGGAAAAGCTTTTTTAAAAGTTCTGATCTGACTTTTTCAAAATTCTATTTCAAACTTTTCAAACTTTTTCTTATCTCTCTCCAACGAGGCAAGGCTCCACATTGAGATTTTAGTCGTTTTCCTCCGAACTTTTTGCAAAATCTCTCTCTCCTCAAGCCGGTAAGACCCTTGTGCCCTTCCTTTTGATTTAATTTTCATCATTTCATGCATATATTCATGCATTTGGGGGCGATTTTCGCACTTTGCCATTTTTAGAATTCTCTTTTGATTCATGTCATATTTTATGAAATTGATCTTTGGGTTTTTGTGGGGACACATCATAAACATGATCCTTGATGGTTAATTTGATCAATTTGGTGTTTGGTGAAAATTTGAAAAAAAAATTCTAGGATTTCTAATTGATCCGATTTGGGGTTTTTGTTGAATTGGGTTGAATTTGATGAAATTGGCTTGTTGTGTTGTTGCAATTAAGCATTATAATCTTTGTACTATGTTGTATAATGCTCAATTCATCAATTTGGTTAAAAATTTCAACATGTGGTTTTCAATTTTTGGGATTTTTGATAGAAATTCCTTGTTCAAGCCAATTTTGTCAATTTAATCTCAATTGAACTTAATTGCTCACTGCATTAGTGCATGCATCATGGCATTGAATTTGTTCATGCATTATATAGATTTTCATTCTTTTGATTTTTGTGCTAACTTGCAGTTTACCCTTGGTTTTGTTTTTCTTGTGTTTTTTTTTTTCTGGTTTTTCACTTTGTGTCTCTGTCCTTTCCTTAGCACTATGCCTAGGAAAACTAGAGCCCGTAGGAATGTTCCCTCACCTTCTCCTTCACCCCCTCCATCCTTTGATCGTGAGAAGTTTTCGAGTGAGAAAAACTAAGAGATTTATGAGAAGCTGAACGTTAGGAGAAAGATATGGGCTGAGCGTTCTGTTCATTTAGATGAACTTGATCCTGCCATTAGGGCAAACCTTGAGCGTAGGGGCTGGTTACCCTTGGTGAATGTTTCTGATCCTCCTCCACCTTCTGCCTTGATAAGAGAGTTCTACTCGAACATCTCTATTCGCATCTATGATTCCAACACTCTAGTCAAGAGTTGGATACGAGGCGTAGAGTACACCATTACTCCTCAGATAGTGGCTGATGCTTTAGGGGTACCATTGGTTCTGCATCCTGTCTATCCATATGACGTGTCTCCCGAGATTAGTGATGTCTTGTCTTACATCACTGGGACTACTGTCCAGTGGGGTTCCGATCCTCGGATCACTTCTACTGAGCTCTCCGGGTTACACTATCTGTTCTTTAGGATAGCTTGTCATTCTATCTGACCCATTTCCCATGTTCACACTATTCCTCTTGAGAGGTGTGTATTTTTGTACGCTCTGGTTACTGATGCTCCTATTAGTTTTCCCCATCTTTTTCTTCGTTCTTTGAACGATGTTTATAGGAGTTCATCTTCTGCTCATGCTCTTGTACATCCTATTTTCATTCATAGGATTCTTCTTTATCTTGATATTAGTGGCTTTCCTTCCTCTGAGCCCGTTCATGTGATAGCTCCTATAGGTGCGTCTTTTCTTAGACAGAGGGCCGCTTATCTTCGAGCTGGTTATAAACACCCTAGGTCTGAGCCCTCTAGTAGCGCACCTCCTCCTTCTTCTTCTGCAGGTATTGCTGGTGAGGATATTCCTGATCCAGTTGGTGTTGATGCTGCTGCTGCTGATATTCCTCCACCTCCTTCGACTGACTTCGATGTTCGTCGTACTTTGGAGACTGTCATGACCGTTCAGGCGGCTCATGGTCAGATTTTGGTGGACTTGCTAGATGAGTTTCGTGCTCTACGAGCTAACTTGGTGCGTCTTCATTCACCCTCACCACCTCCTTTTGATGGCGACTTGTGATTGTCCTTTGGCATTCCGTCACAAAAAGGGGGAGTGGAGTTTTGTCTTGTAGAGGAGTTTTTGTAGTTAGGGGGAGACTTTTGCTTTGAGGAGCTTGTGGAGTTTTTAGATTGTATCTAGGTGCTTCACTTTGTATATCATTTTTGGGGATATTCATGTTAGGGGGAGTAACATTAATTGATATACATGTTATTTTTATTGATTCTTGTTGCTTTGTGATTCACTGCGTATTGATTTATATTTATGAGTTAATCATTCTTATATGTCTTTATTTTGTGTTGTGTGAATCTTACAAGAATGTTATACCTGTTGTTTTACTCTTTACTGTCACACATGCGTTTACGCGTTTGTTGAGTATTTCAGGATTATACAGGTTGATTCAACTAAGCTGTTGTCTACACTTACAACTGATGGATAGTAGTTAGGCTGAATTTGAATTTATGAGCATTATCTTTGTAAAGGGCTTTTTACTTGTAAAACTTTGAGCTTTTATTTAGGGTTTTGTCACGGATTGCCAAATGGGGAGTTTGTTAGGTTCTAAGGTCTTAGGAATTTATGTATTTAGAACTCTAATTTGTAATGTTGGCAAACCATGATCAAAACATTATATTTAGTCTTGTTTAGGCTTGCTCAAAGTTGGTTTATTATTGTAAAGTTGGAATCGAGTGACTGCAGAAGTTCTTGGGACTTTTGGCCTGGCTCGATCGATCGAAGAATAGACTCGATCGATCGAAAATCGCACAGGTTGATTTTTCTGCAGAATTTCCAACTCAGCCCTACTTCATTAAACGTTTAGGGTTTTATGATTTTACCCTAGGTATATAAACTAAACCCTAGCCACGTTTTTGAAGGTTGTCCATATTGCTTTGTTGCTCATACATTGCTGTTTTGTGTGAATCTCTTGTGAGATCTTTGAGGAGTTTTCCTTTACACAAAACTTAGAGTTTTCAAAGTAGAGATGATTTCAACATCTTGAAGATCATTACAGTTGCAACCATTGGAACTTAAAAGAAAAGCAAGCGGGGAGCTTGTAGCTGATTGAGGAATTCAAGAAAGAAATAGTCCGTGGATTCGGAGCCTGCGCGTGGTCGTGTCAGGAAGTTCTACTGGTGGGTAGCATTAGGAAGTCGAGCGGGGAGCTTGTAGTCCTTTTGTAAGAACTTCAATTCTTTCATAGTGAATTCTGTTATGCCTTGAGGATCGGTGGGTCAAATCCTCCCCAGGTTTTTACCGTGTGGTTTCCTAGGTGATCATATCTTGTGTTCATTTATTTTCCGCTGCATTATTATTCTTGATATGATTGTTTGATTGCTTTAATCTAGAATTGCATAATTTGACTAAGTAACAACTTGGCTAATTAATCTACGCTACGTAATCTGGTTGTTTAAGGGGTCTAAATTTCCATCATAAGTCATTTTTGACTTAGCCATTTTTGGCTTCTGTGACTTACACCCTTCTAAGGATCTTGTCATCATCAGTAACTTACATCCGTCGAGATGGAATCTTGTTACTTAGCCATTTGTGACTTACACCAATTTAGGGATCTTGTTATCGTCAGTAACTTACATCCGTCGAGGCAGAATCTTGTTACTTAGCCATTTTTGGCTTTTGTGACTTACACCCATTTAGGGATCTTGTCATCGTCAGTAACTTACATCCGTCGAGACGGGATCTTGTTACTTAGCCATTTGTGATTTACACCCATTTAGGGATCTTGTCATCGTCAGTAACTTACATCCGGCGAGGCGTAATCTTGTTACTTAGCCATTTTTGGCTTTTGTAACTTACACCCTTCTAGGGATCTTGTCATCGTCAATAACTTACATCTATCGAGGCAGAATCTTGTTACTTAGCCATTTTTGGCTTTTGTGGCTTACACCCTTCTAGGGATCTTGTCATCGTCAGTAACTTACATCCGTCAAGGCGGAATCTTGTTACTTAGTCATTTGTGACTTACACCCATTTAAGGATCTTGTCATCGTCAGTAACTTACATCCGTCGAGGCGGAATCTTGTTACTTAGCCATTTTTGGCTTTTGTGACTTGCACCCTTCTAGGAATCTTGTCATCATCAGTAACTTACATCCGTCGAGGCGGAATCTTGTTACTTAGCCATTTTTGGCTTTTGTGACTTACACCCTTCTAGGAATCTTGTCATCGTCAGTAACTTACATCCGTCGAGGCGGAATCTTGTTACTTAGCTATTTGTGACTTACACCCATTTAGGGATCTTGTCATCGTCAGTAACTTACATCCATTGAGGCGGAATCTTGTTACTTAGCCATTTTTGGTTTTTGTGACTTACACCCTTCTAGGGATCTTGTCATCATCAGTAACTTACATCCGTTGAGGCGGAATCTTGTTACTTAGCCATTTTTGGCTTTTGTGACTTACACCCTTTTAGGGATCTTGTCATCGTCAGTAACTTACATCCGTCGAGACGGAATCTTGTTACTTAATCATTTTTTAGACTTGTAGCTACTCAGACCTTCTTGTTATGGAGACATTAGCTGAATAATTCATTTATTAATTTCAATGACGAATACATTTCCTGTTACATCTATTGGTGGTATTTCTTCAAGTGCTTGATGTTCCATAGCCTCGGGAACCTCTGTCCGTCTAGGGTTTTCAGGTGATAGCTATCTTGTCTGGAGTAATGGGTGACTCGGTAAGGTCCTTCCTATGTGGGCTTACAGAACCACAGCGAGAACCCTGACGGGAGAAACCCTCTTTAGACTCTCCTTCGTCACTGAACCGACGATCTGGGCAGTCCCTTTTCTATCCTCTACGTTCGTCCTCCTTCCTTTCCTTGTTCCCTGATTTTTCCTCGTCCCTTATGGCAGCTAGTGCTTCTTCTGCGTTCATGTACTTCTGTGCTTTTAAGAGCATCTCCGCCATCGTTTTTGGAGGATTTTTTGCGAGTGAAGAAACGAACTCCCTGGATCGCAGTCCCACTTTGAAGGTTGTCAACTGCACCTTATCGTCAGCTTCGTCCACCTTCAGGGTTTTCTGAGTGAAGCGTTTCACATAAGACCTCAAGGTTTCTTCCTCTCCTTGTTTGATGGTGAGTAAATGATCCGCCGGCCTCTTAGGACGTTGTCCTCCAATGAAATGATGTAAAAAGGCGCTGCTCAGTTGTTCGAAGTTATCGATGGACGATGTTGGCAACTTGGTGAACCATTCCCTCGCTGCTCCTTTGAAAGTGGTGGGGAAAGAACGACACATTATCTCGTCAGGGGGCTGTTGAAGGCCCAGTGTCGTCTTGAAGGTGTTGAGGTGGTCCTGGGGATCCTTGAGCTTGTCAAACGGCTCAAGTTCTGGCAGCTGAAACTTCGAAGGTACTGGGCATCCCAGGACCGTTGCTGTGAAAGGCGAGTCTGTTGCCCTCACCATTCTGCCCACGCTCTGGTCTGTCTTCTCTCTGATGGTATTTCTCAACTCGTCCATCTCCTTCCTCATCTTTTGAAGAAGTTCTGAATTCTGTTTTGCCGGAATAACTATTTCCCTCGTCCTCTACATTGTTTTTGGATCAATTCTCCTTCTGTTGAAACTGTAACTTTATTTCCTGATTTTGCCTAGTAAGTTCTTCAACGGCGGCTGCAAGAGCTTGGACTTGCTGAGCCAAGGCTGCGGAATCTTGATTGGACTCCATCTGAATACTGAAGTTGATGGAAGCAGCGTTTTCGAATATGAAAATGAAAACGTCACGTCCCCACAGACGGTGCCAAACTGATGAAGCGTAAGTTCGTCAGTCAAGTAAGTTCGTCAGTAGAGTAAGTTCGCCAGTAGAGTTGGTCAGATGGAAGCAATCCTCAGCCTGTATGAACGTACTCTCAAAGGTGGTTACCGGTGTGGTGCCTGCCACAATACCTCCGATGCCAAAGTCAGTATAAGAAGCTCTCTTGGGAATAAACAATGTAATTGAACAGAATGAAAGAGATCTTTTAGTATCTGTGTGTGTATCTACCTTGTACTTGGCAATGTGTGGGCTTTATATATGCTTTCATAGCTTCTAGCCGTTGGGGTAGTTATGGAGGTCTTAATGCTCCTCTTGGTAACGTTTGGTGCTGTGTAATGTGGCCTTAATGTGCTCCAACGGTTCATACAGTTGGCCTTGTAACTGTTCTGGGTGTAATTGTGCTGCATTGAATGGTCTTCCTGCCTTCGTCAATGACATGGGTATTAATTTGCTCGTCCAGGGATATCTTCGTTGGCATCATGGTCGTTGTCTTCGGTAAATGAGTTCGTCAGTCCCGTCACTCATTAGCATCCATACTCAATTCATACCCGAATCTATTATCCACGAATGCCCATCCCTGATCTAAACCCACTTTTAAAAAAAAATATTATTATTTTTGTATAAAAAATCCAGACCGTTTTAACTTAAAAACTAACCAATAACTTTATCTATTTAAAAAAAAAAAAAAAACTTATAAATAACTTTCAAGTCAGATGTATCTGCTTCTTAACAAGCAAATTGCTAAACTAAGATGTTAAAGTCACTCAAGTACTCAACATTTGCTTCTGCCCCTTCAGTTCCGGCAATTTATATTATCTCATGGACGTGGACACACTCATGCTCCATTGTCTTATACCTGCAGTTCTTAACATTACTTTATGACAACAGAGAAAAAAACAAATTTGATGTTTTGGGTTGGTGGAATATCAAAGAACTGAAAAATGTCAAAAATAAGTTATTTTAAACATTTTCCCTTCTCTTAATTATTCTTCAGTTCTTTTAATAAGTTATTACTGGAGTGAAGGCTCACTTATAAATATACGCTTGCTTAAAGTTTACATATTTCAAGAACTTCAACAGAGCAGAGCTCAAAAGCAATAGTTTTTCTAGGCACACAACAGGTTGTGATCATCAATTACAGTTTAACAGTCATTATTGCAATAAAACCAATGACAATCCCATCTGGATGAAGCTTCAATATAAATACGATCATGGGTCCAATTCAACAACCTAGTTCATTCATGTATGTCACAAATTTTCCTGACTCTACAACTACAACAAACAAACACACCTCAGTAAACGATCCATGATACAAAAGTTGAAGTTGCAGAAACTAAAAAAATGCAAATTCACAAATAACAAAGAAGATTGAACATCAGTTACAGGTTACAAACCAGTGAAGAAGATGATTGAGAATAGAGAGGCAAGAGACCAATGATCATCAAACGGTAACTATAATTGATTGTGAAGGAGAGCTCCGTGGAGGTGCCGTGAGGTTGCTAAGGGCCAAGGGGGCTGAAAGTCTGACGTTTGATTTAGTGTTTTTTTATTTTTAATTTTTTTATATAAATAATTTGCAAGTACAGGCTAAGTATGGGTAATATCTATACCCAACTTGATACTTTCGGGCAATATCTAAACCCTACCCGATTATTATTCACCCATGATATACCGGGTATTACTCGGAACCTACAAATTGGGTAGGGTCAGGTATCTATTACCCAATAAATTTGGCCATTTCTACTTAGGTCCCCTTTTCATAATTGTCACTATATTAAAAAGAAATAAGGTTCTCGGCATCCAAAAGAAAAATATAGCTTCAACAAGTCAAAGACAATAGGGAATAAGGGCAAAAGATGCATTTGCGTTTCCTATCTCATTTTCTAGCATGTTTTCTTTGCGTTTGAGATGCATTTTAGTGGGCCGATGGAAAATACCGTGCCCCACAATTTTCTTCCCTTCTGGTTTGTTTGGACACCGTTGATTTGGATTTGGATTTAGATTTGAGAGGGCCCAAATCCAAATTCTTTGTTTGGATAACTTAAAATGAGAAGAATTTGGATTTGGTCCAAATCCATCATGGATTTCAAGAATCCAAATTTGTTGGTTTCAAATCCTCTCACAAACCATGGAATTTTAAATCCCTCACTACATGCTCTTCACTATTCTCACGTTTCTCCACCTCTCTCTTCCTCGGCGCCACAAGCTCTTCTTCTTTCTCTATTTCTCACGGCAACACAGGTTCATCACTCTAACTTTTCTCTTCTTCGTTGACCTCTCTATTTCTCTATTTCTACTAAATCTGAATCCATATAGGCTCTGGGATGTGGGTTTCATTTGAATTTGTGTGTGTGTGTGTGTGTGTGGGTTTGCTTGGGTTTCATTTGATTTGTGTGTGTGTGTGTGTGTGTGGGTTTGATTGTTTGTGGGTTTTGTTGGGGTTTTGTTCATTTGTTTGTGCGTTTTGTTTCATAGTATTTTCAATAATTTGTTTTGGGTTTGTCTTTATTTTTAATTTCTGTTATCTTTTTGTTGGTTGTAATGCATATTATGTGTTTGATGAAATGCTTCTATGAACTATCAATGAGTTGTGAAGTAATAACTAATAAGTAATTGAAGAAGGTAAGCAAATTATGTGTTTTACTTGAGGTAGTTGGAATATTATGCAGAAACAGTTTCACGATTGTAAGAAAAGCATCCCATTATCCCAATAGATATGAATGGTATGCGTTCTAATGGAAAATCAATGAAACAATAAAGTCTTGAAGTGCTTTCATTGTAGAACGTCCCAATAAAGTCTTCACACCTGCTATTAAGCTATTTATGAGCATGGCTTACAGCTAGGATTGCAGTCAAACATGAATCATATATGCTTATGTGCTTGAATTTGTTGGGATTAAGTTTATAGTTCAGAATCCTTAATACAAAATTTTAAAATTCACAGTACTAGAACCTTACAAGAGTTATCTAATTGTTTCATCTTGACATGATTTCTTGGTGTTAAAATTAGATACATTTGACTAATACCTTTGTCATATTCCTATTTCCTCTGTTTTCTTTATAATTTTTTGAGTTATGGGTTTTTTTTTATTACTATTAAATTCAGTGAAAAGGTAGAAAATGCAAAATGGAGGCTCAAGTGTTCTGTTCCTCCCCATAACCTTGGTGTACTATCTTTTTTCTTCAAAAATTACCAATGCACTAAGTCAGTGAAACTATAAGCCCATAGGGACATTTATACTGATGCATTCACTACACTGATTTGCTTAGACTATGTAAAATAATCAGCTTTTTTTTTTTTTTTACTTATTTAGAAAAATGCAAAAGCGGGTGCTTATAAAAAACCCACTCATTTAGGTGTCCTTTCTAGTTGATATAAAACATTTTAGTTGTTAATAGTTGGCAAGATATTTTTTTAGTTTGCTATGACTAAAAATATTTAGTCATCAACTTGTCAATTGGACTATCAATATTACCTTATGTATTTAAAATTAAAATACAATAGGATTAAGAATATAATAATTAAAAAATATATTTTATTGATCTTAAATCCAAATCCAAATTTAGGTATCCAAATAATAAAATTTCAAATGATAAATTTCAAATCTTTCATTGTTTAAAAAGACCTAAACAAAGAATTTTAAAATCAAAGGATTTCAAATCAAGGCATTTTAAATCAATGGATTTCAAATCCAAATCCAAATCCAAATGTTGCCATCCAAACACAACCTTTGTGTTTTCAACTCAATCAAACAATGAAAAATAACATTTTCTCTTTCATATTTTCCATCCTCCTTATTTTCAATCGATCCAAATATAGCCTAAGTTAGGATAATTTTAGGAACACTATACTATGGAGCAAAAAATGTATTGTGAATATCTTGCCTACTTTTGCCAAGGAGGCAAGTAGGCCTTATAACTTAGTTTTGAGTGAGTTATTATTGGATACTCCGGGAGTATACTCTCCCCTTTCAGATAGGGGTGGGTTTCACACATCATGAGACCTACCCCATGAGAGAGAGAGAGAGAGAATACTCTTGGAGTATCTAATAAATTTCTACTTCAAGTGGTTGTTGAGAGCCATTCATGTCATCTAATTACCTGCTCTAATTTACAAGAAATGAAAAAAATAAATAAATAAATAGAACTGGTCATTCTATTTTTATTGAGTCAACTAACTACATTACTTGATAAAAATGAAATGGTTTCTGAGCATAGACTAGTTTACTCCCTAAATCAATAAACTGACCACTCATATGTTTCCACATGGGGTAATTAAGGAACTGTCATTTCGACTCTATATTATGGTCGAAATAGACATGACTTAATATTAATTATAAAGAGCATCCTTTTCCCTTATTTGATGCTCTATTTCTACCATAGTATAATCTAGGGTTTTACCAATGTGGGGCCCGTAGGGTACATTGGTAAACCACTTTACTGGGCGGGGTCATTGGTAGGGTCATTGAGATTGTCAGGCCAATCCTTCAGCAACCCTTCCAGTTCTTCCAACGTGACCCAATCCAAAAACTCATTCTCTTCGTCATTGCTATTTGCCACTTCCACAGTCTGTGTCTCGCTCTCTGTCATTGTCTCCGTATTAACATTTGGATTAACTTCGAGATTGTGGTCTTGTTCAGCAACCTGATCTTCTTCTACGTTGCTTGGCTTTTCCCCATAGTCCGAGAAAGGGAAATTAAGCTTGGCTCTGGGTCCACGGAACTTGATGGCAGCCTTATCGTAAGCCCGGGCAGCCTCCTCCGCCGTCTGGAACGTGCCCAGCCACTTGCGCTTCGCTTCCCTTGGGTCTCGAATCTCAGACGCCCATTTCCCCCAAGGCCTCAGCCTCACTCCCCTGTATCTCTTCTCATTATCATTCTTCTCCTTCTTCTTCTTCGAGCTCCTCTTGCTGGTTGATGGCAATGAGAAAGTGGCAGCACTAGTCGGGACTGGTTGTTGCTGTAGTAGTTGATGGTGTTGTGGGGTGAGACCATGAATGCCGCCAGTGATAACGTGCTTGAGAGCTGAGACCATAATGTCGTGTTCTTGTTCCTCTGTTATCATTGTCCTCCAAGGACACCACATATAAACACTGCTTGCATAAAAACCATCCATGCCTCATATAGTAGTAGTGGCTTTCGGAATTCGGACAAAATGATAAAAAAAAAAAAATTTCTTTTTATGGAATGAGAGAGAGAGAGAGAGAGAGAGAGAGAGAGAAGAGTGAGGGGTTAGAGTAAGAGAGTTCCTTGTGTTTCGACTTTCTATTCGAAGCAATTGAAGGCAGTGAGGGTGAGCAAAAGATTTATATAGTAACAGGTTGCGAGGGGATTGCTGAGTCCAATGTCCATGTAGCTGCCAACCTGTCCGCTGAGCTTACGCGGTCACTGTACTTTTTGCTTGCTGGATTACAATGGGGACAACATAGGTGTCACGTGGAGCTTTTAGATGGTGTGGTGGGGGATCCAAACTCATGTAATTGGTCTCCTTAAATCATTAATGAAGGTATTTGCACTGCTGCATTTGCGTGGCGTGGGTTGCTGACTTTATTACTTACTTGTATTATTTACATTACTTTAGGTACATCCATGATGAAGATAACCTGACATGTTATGGCCTCTAAAATTCAAATAATACTGAGCATTCTCATAAGGTGTGTCAAATATCAAATATTTAACATTTGACACACTAAATACAAAAAACAATGCATCATGAGGTGTGCTATATGTGCTAAAAATATGAAACATGCTACTGTACGCTCTCATTTTTGAGAGCGTACGGATGAAAATGCTATTTCCTTTTATTACTTTTTTATTCATCTTTTTCTCACCTCCTGATTAAAATATAACTTCATCTTCACGTTCAGCCACTCCTTTTCTGCTTCACCATCTCCACTCTCCCATTCTCTTTTCTTCTCCCTTTTGCTTTCTCTTTCCGGAATGAATCATGAGCCACTACAGATTTCATCTCTACCATCTCACAAATTCCACCATCATTGATCTATAAAATCAGGTTCACCGGTTTTTTCCCCCTTTTTTCCGTTTTTTTCGATCTCTCTTCTCTGTTCTATGATCTGATACACCGAATCGGACGAGTTCATCTCAGAGTCGCTGATTCGCAGTTCAATCTCAGCCATCACTGATTGCCTCTCTACCATATCACAATTTCCACCATCACTGATCTATAAAATCAGGTTCACCAGTTTTTTTCCCCCTTTTTTCCCATTTTTTTCGATCTTTCCTCTCTGTTCTATGATCTGATACATTGAATCGGATGAGTTCATCTTAGAGTCGCCGATTCGCATTTCAATCTCAGCCACCACCGATTGCCTCTCTACCGTCTCATAATTTCCACCATCACTAATCTATAAAATCAGGTTCACCAGTCTTTTTTCCCCCCCTTTTTCCCCTTTTTTTCGATCTCTCATCTCTGTTCTATGATCTGATACACCGAATCGGACAAGTTCATCTCAGAGTCGCCGATTCGCAGTTCAATCTCAGTATCGCCGATTCAATCTGAAGGTTTCATATATTCGTTCTACGTCTACTATGTATAGGTAAGTTCTCCATCTTCTCTGTGATTCTCTCGGTATTTCGGTGTTTACTTCTATTCTCTCTGTCTTCATTAGTTCATATGTTCTGTGTGCTGTGTGCTGTGTTATTTATTTATTTATTTTTTCAATTCTTATGCATTACTAATTCCATTTTAAATGCTAAATGGAAAATATGGATTTAAAAAAAATATGACAGTTGAATAAGAGGATTATTTGAAAATGTTATTGATTAAGTTTCACAGTTTTTGAAGGATGCTTTAGTGAAAGTGTTAAGATCAGACATCGCCTCGACTGGACATTGTTTGGCAAGTTGAGGGCATCTAATATGACCAAGATCCTATTTATATAGTAACTGTGTAGGAAAAATATAAAGGTATAACTTTTTGAGCAAGACTCTGGCTCAGGAACCAAAGAGGTAGCGGTTTTGACTCTCCTGAGTTGTTGATGTGCATGCTTTGCTGGTTCTTAGGTGCATTGAGTAATTTTAGAAATAAAAATTAAAGGAAACGCGTATATAGACCAATGGTTTGAGACTGTCAAGAAGTCTGAGAGGTGTTACAACGGGGCTTGGCCATTGGCATGGGGAGAGAAGCAGTTGGTATGTATTAAGAACAAGGATATTATAAAGGTCATCCTAGACCCCCCCCCCCCTCAGCCCTCGGCCAAGCCCAGGACCTTTGGAGAGTTACACTCAACATGGCACTCACTTTGGAAGAAATTTGACACACTCGAAATGAGGTACTTCATCTTAAAAGCACTGCTGATATTAAGGCTGCCTATTTAAGGATCAACTCTAAATTCAAGGAATACTCTCGGATTTTATCTCCTTGTGAGTCTCCCTATCCAAGTAAGGCCTTTGCCAAATGGGTGCCTCCCCCTGAGGGTACCATCAAGCTTAACGTCGATGCAGCCATCTCCCAATCAAAGGCAGCCTTAGCAGTAATTGCTAGAAACGAGCATGGGGCTGTGCTTAAAGTCTGGGCTAAAATCATACCTCTTTGCCCCCCACTTCTTGCTGAAATCGAAGCAATCTTATGGGCTTTGAACATTGCGTATGGGGAAAATTGGAGGAGTGTTGCAGTGGAAAGTGATTCAAAAACCAGCATTAATGCCATCTTGGACTCTTCAGGCATCCCCGTGTGGGCTATCTCTACTTGTGTCTTCAACATCTATCAGTTGGCTAAGTCTTTTTCCTCTTGTTTTTTTAGTTGGATTAATAGAAGTGGAAACGCTGCTGCTCATGTGACAGCAAAGTATGCACTTAATTGTTTAGGTTCTCTTTGTTTTGTACCTGGCATTCTTCCAGCCACTTTGGCTGCTGTCTGTGAGGAAGATGCCTCAGTTTGTTTGTCTTTTTGATTTAATTCATTGAAGTTTACCAAAAAAAAAAAAAAAAGAACAAGAATATTTGAACAAGAATGTTACCGTTTAGAACAAGAATATGACTGTTAGAAACAATAATAATAAAAAAAGAATAAAATAAGAATTAAAAAGTGTTAAGAAATAATATTTAAATGAAATGGTAAAAAAATAGAACATCTGATAAATGACATATTGTAAAATGATGTGCTAAAATAACAAAGTAAGTTTTTAATGTGTCAAAATAACATTTTTTATGAGAGAGCCGATGAGAATGCTCTAATGTTTTGATGTTACATGGGAATTTCCAACTGTCATAAAAAACTTCCCTATATGGTCCCCTTCCAAACTGTCTATGAGTCAAATCACGTGCTTTTTTTTTTTCCATTGACCTTAAATCATTGTCCTATATTTTAAGATTTCAAGAAAAATCAGATGTTTATGACTATGAGTATTTAAATTCTAATTTAATCTCATTTTTGTAAAAATATGGGTTCCCTTAAAAAAAACAAAAAGGTGGGTATTCACCTTCTCACTTTTACACATTCCTCTTTACCCGTCAACCAATAGATATAAAACAAAAATAATTATAATTATAAACTAACATTTTTTTTTATCAAACTTTTTTTTTTTTGGTATTATACATGTTATTCAAATATAATACACGAATTTGCCATTATTTTGTTTCTCATTATTTTTTTGGAGGAAGATAAAAAAAAAAAAAAGACGATATATATTGGGTTTATAAATCTAAGGATATTTTGATAAAAAAAAATTCCATATAACTCTAAGAGATGAATTAAATAAAAAAATATCATTATTTTTTACAAACTTATTAGATTTCAAATTAAACCAATACATTATTCCTAAACATCCAAATCACCAGTATCACATTCTTAAAAATTTGAATACCAAAAATAATGTGAATTCTACCAAATTAAACTCGCATAATTTAAATAGTATGTTTGTCATTTTGTGTGTATATATATAAAGAAAAAATAAAGTAATTATTTAAAAATAGGAAAAGAAAAACTGAAGGTGTTTTTTTTTTTTTCCTACACGTGGAGCTTTTAGATGGATAAAAACTTTTTGAAGGTGGGACCCAAATGAAATGATTGATCTCCATCCACCCTCTTCATGAGTTTGTTTAAATTTGCATTGCTGCGCTTGGGCGGCATGTGATGTTTGACAGCGGAGCATCCCAACCAACCTAAGGGTGAGTTTGGTTCAGCTTTTTCTAAAAGTGCATAATGAAAAAGTGGAGTTTTTAAAAAGTGCATAATGAAAAAGTGCATTTTCAAAAAGCTGAGTGTTTGGTAAAAACTGTTAAAAAGTGCTTTTTGAAAAAACTGAGTGTTTGGCAAGCACTTATAAAAGTGGCAGTTTGAGGGATAAATTACCAAAAAGGACAATGTGAGTTTGGCAAGCACTTTTTTTTTTTTTATGTGAGTTCATTTCATACTTAAATCAACTACTTCATATACTTAAATCAATTTTTCTCTTTCTAAAAAAATTATTTTTTTCTCATCAATATTAGTTAATAATAACCTACTACTTAAAATTTATTGTGAAAATATTGCGATAAAAATTCATACAGATTTTAATTTTAACGTACTATTAAAATTATTTTTTTCTCTTTCTAAAAAAATTATTTTTTTCTCATCAATATTAGCTAATAATAACCTACTACTTAAAATTTATTGTGAAAATATTGCGATAAAAATTGATACAGATTTTAATTTTAACGTACTATTAAAATTATTTTTTTCTCTTTCTAAAAAAATTATTTTTTTCTCTTTCTAAAAAATTATTTTTTTCTCACCAATATTAGCTAATACTAACCTATCACTTAAAATTTATTGTGAAAATATTGCGATAAAAATTGATACAGATTTTAATTTTAACGTACTATTAAAATTATTTTTTTCTTTTTCTAAAAAAATTATTTTTTTCTCATCAATATTAGCTAATACTAACCTATCACTTAAAATTTATTGTGAAAAAATTGTGATAACATTTCTTTTTTTTTTTTCCCTTTCTTTTCCCTCTTTTTTTATCCTCCACACACGGCAATTTTTTTTTTCCCTCTTTTATTTCCTCCACACACGTACCCTTCCTCTTTTATTTTTAACCCTTCTTTTCTCCTTTGTTTTCTCAGCCATTCCTCCAAACGCCAGAACATTCCAAGCCTCCTTCTTCCTCTTTTTTTTTTTTTTTTTCTTTCCCTGCCGTCGTTTACAACGTCGTTTACATTTCTTCGCGGTGGTGGTTGTGGAGGTGGCGGTGGCCGTGGTGGAGGAGTCGCGAGTGGTTGTTGGGATTTGGAGGGTCCCTCCGACGGCGATGGCGGGGACTGTTTCGGTGCCGGTCGCTGCGATGCTTGCGTTCTCGGCGTGTTCTAAGAGCCACCGGAACTCATGACTCTTCAACTTCTTCTCCACCGGAACTCATCCACTGCAAGATGGGTACAAAACTCCATTTGATCCTAATTTGCAATATTCTGATTTTTTTTTTTTGTTTTGCATTCTGAGGAATCCTAATTTGCAAGGGATTAATTTTATTTTTCCGTAGCCGATTTGGGAATTTGTTATAGATTTTTTGTGTTTGGATTTGGAAATTTGTTATTGAGAGGGCAGAGGATTTTTTTGTGTTAGATTCTGATTTTGAGATTTTTTCTGATCCGCCTGTGGATCTTTCCTATTCTAGAGGCTGATTGCCGTGGAACGTATTGCTATAGGCAGTGTACTGATTCTGTGTTCTTTGTTTAGCTTTTATGAAATTCCTTTTTCTTCCAAAAAAAAAAGCTGTGCGTGAGACTCTGAAGGGCAATTTGGTAATTGATGTCACCCAACGGATATAACTCAAACGCTCACACCAGCTTTTTCATTATGGACCGAAACTCTCCCATAACTCAAACGCGCTTTCCTTCAGAAAAACAAAACGCAACTTTTTCAGAAAAGTTGCGTTTTAAACTTACCAAACGCCAATTTTGGTCTGGCTTTTTTAAAAAGCCAGCTTTTGGGCTCAAAACGCCCAAACAAACGGGCACTAACTGTACGATGGATTTATATCTGGTCCCCTTCTTCCAATCAGTCTGAAAGAGTCAAGCCACATGCATGGTCTTTTTCTTTTCCTTTTTACCGTACGTAAGCATACGTCATTTAAATGAGACTTTTTTAAAAAAAAATTTATATATTGATTGAATAATATTTATATTTTGATATTTTTTATTTATAAAAAATTTATTTTTTGCTTTTTAAGATTTAAAATTACTATTGATTATGTTTTTGTATTCAAGTTTTGTTAATTTTTTTTTTAATTTTAAAAATTGTAATATGATTAAAGGAAATGTTAAAGAATGTCCTAAGTATAGTAGTTTATGAACTATTTTCAAAAATATTTTATAAAAAATTGATAAAATAATTACAAACTAATAAGACAGTGACACATAGAAGTGTCTACCTAGCATACAATATCATCATGATATAGGGACTTATTGCTAATTTCTTGACAACATTGTTACCCTTGCTTGTGACCATTTAAATCTTGTAATAGCAAAATCTACTAACCGAAGCCTTGACATCTTGTAATATTTATCCAACACATGCATTAGAAGAAAGAATCTAGCATTTTTATAAAATTCAATACGGAGTATTGAATTTATGTAAAAACTATTGGTATAAAAAAAAAAAAATCATGTTAGAGAAAGTCATTATCTCTCTTGACAATGTTAGACTTTAAGTATTGGACATTGAATTTTAGTAATTAATCTGTCTAGATAATTATTAATTTCAATAGGGGAAAAAAAGAAGAGTATTCACCATTCATATATGTTTGAGAGATTGAAATTTTTTGTACTCTTAAAAAGTACTATCACAAACAAAGTAAAATGTATTAGCATAGTGTATAACATTCAAAAATAGAATAATTTTGTAAGAATAAATTTTATTCATTAAAAATTTTGGGTCTTAGTTACACTTTAAGACATAAACAATGCATTCTACCAGTTATTTTATTTTGTTTTGTTTTGGTAAAATATCATTTTCGTCCCTAAACTATCACAAAAGTTCGTTTTTCGTCCATAAACTTCCAAAAGTTCTATTTTCGTTCATAAACTTTTCCAAATGTATTGATTTTCGTCCCTAAACTTCCAAAAGTTCTTGACAGAGTGCTAATGTGGGAGGGACGAAAATCAATACATTTGAAAAATTTTAGGGACGAAAATAGAACTTTTGGAAGTTTAGGGACGAAAAACGAACTTTTATGATAGTTTAGGGATGAAAATGATATTTTACCTTTTTTTTTTTTAAACTAGGTGATGAACCTTCATTTTTTTTATACAATAAAATAAATAGATATAATATGTTCTAATGTATTTTGGGGCTCTGGGCCATTGCCTAAATGGCCTAAGGGTTGAGTTGCCCTTATCTCTAACTTTATTAAGAAAAACTAAAGGTATTTATCTCTAAAAATTATAAAGTGGAAGATTCATTTTTTTATGAACTTAATATTCAAAATAATTACTTGTTGATGATGAAATAGCGTTACATTAACCATAACTTCAACATGTGGTTGTTATTTTATGCTAAAGAGAGTCTAGAGCACAATATAATCTTTTAACATTTTTATAACACTCTTAATATAATCTTACAACATGTTTATAACACTCTTATTTTAAGCTGTGGTGAGTCTAAATAAATTTTTTAGTTTATTTTATTTTTTTATTGTGAAAATATTATGAGATTTTATTAAGTTCATAAAAGAACTCAATTCTAATTCCATACTTAAAAATGTATTGGGAAATGAAAAATTAATTTGGACGGCAGAATTCACCCGAGAGGATGCATCCTGCATGTGTCCAAGTTAGACAGTTATGCCGCCACATATCCATAACAACTGGTTTGACATAAACAAATGAAACATCCCCTTTCTTTCTAATACTTTTCGGAACAATAAATTGACTGCTGCCTGCTGAGCTGGCTAAAAATGTTAAACATGTTCAAATCGACAAACCTATTTCACAGTAAAATCATGGGTCCCCTTAGTTTTGGAAACAAGAGCGAAATTGCGTTCCTTTCATGTTCCGACCATTCTTTTGTTTTTAATAGAAAAGGCAATTTTTTGGAGACAACGAACAAGACTAGATTACAGAATATGTAAGTTAGAGGCCACCAACGATCTCAAAAGCTGAAGACGCTCCTCTCAAACCAAACATTTTGTAAAATACTTACTGGTTTATTTGAACAATACAGTCCAAGATTAACACTCCAGCCACTGAATCCCACCAACGCTACCTTTATATATATATATATATAGCGTCAATCAAGTGACCCCCAAGAAGAGAGTGAAGGGGTTGGAGAAAGAAATTGCTTCAAAGGGCAATAGTCTCAGAGAAAATGGCTTCAAACCCTTGAGACGCAGCTCACTACCAAAGAGAGCTGCAGAGGATACCAACTCTGCGGCTTCTCTGCTCATCACTGTCATCAGATATGTTCTTTTGCTTTGACCAACACTGCATAACTCGCTTCAACTGAACTAGTAAGTAACAATTTTATTAGGCATCTCTGGTTCCAAGTAGCACGGGTTGTTACAAAGTATGCTCTGTTTGCTATTTCATTTCATTACTTTTTTTTGTTGTGCATCATTATTTTCATTGCACAAGGTAATAATTAAAGAATCGCTTTGGTTGGTTCTCGAATCTGCTACAGAATACAAAAGTAATTCTGGTGATTTTTGGAATTCTTGAAATGCTCTAGCACTTTAGGAATTGTGAATTTTCTTTTCAAATGACACCCGGCTTCGTGAGATGTCAACTAACCAACTTCATCTTCATTTTATTTACTGCCACCCGTTCATCATATCCGGTGAATTTTCAACAGCTAACACAGCGGCACAGCCACTTGTGAATTACAAATTATATACGCAAACACATGGCCTCTTAATTTGTAGTTCTCATATTTTTCTTAAATTCTTTTGACTTTTATAGTATATGGACATTTGTAAAAATATCCGCTAGTTGTTCATTTACATTGAAGAATTCCAATTGTATTTCGCCTTCTTACACCAATTTTCTGATGAAACGGTGATGAAGTTTAATATGCTTTGTTCTACTGTGAAATACTGAATCTTTAGTAATAGCAAGGTCTGACGCATTATCATAGTATATGATCACTACAAATAATTTGAGCTTTTTCAACATACTTTTAATCTACGGTCACTAAAAGCCATTGGTAGAAGCCTTAATTTTCTGCGGTTGTACTCAACCGTGGAGTAAAAGCAAGGAAATTAGCATACTTAAACGGTTGGGACAATTGTTGAGATAAGTGTTAAAAATAAAGGGGCTCCCCATTTCCGGGTGTTCTTCCCTGCTAAGATTTTGGTTTTAACTTTGGCTTGATCACCATTAATTACATGGACCAAAAGTTTGATGGGTCAAGGCCTTGGTGTTGGGATTGATGATTTGGTTTGTCCAATCAATGCCTTTGTAAGATTGATATAAAGCCATGGTTGTTCTCTAAAAGAAAAGGGTCTAAGAATTTAAAAGTGGATTCTAGTAAAATTGAGATTTACTGGACTTAACTAATGCTAAATTTGGTTCTGGGCTAGAGCCAGTGGAGGGATTATTTAGCTGTTGTTATTTATCAAGAAATAGTTTTACTTCTAAGAGGGAACATATACGTGGGAGGAGGTTTTGTGGGGCAAAAACTAAATTTTGTGATAAGGGACAAATGCATGATGTCACAATTGAGTGTGACATACTCACTGTTGGGCTTAGTGATCCGCAGACAGTGATGCCAGGTCAAGAGGTTGAAGTGGAAGTTTAGGGGCAACCACGCCATTGTAGTGGGTGGTCTTCCAGTTGAAGTGCTTTGGGATGTTCATTATGGGCAATGCAGTTTTCATGTTCCAAACTTGCCTCTCAGCTGAGAAGTTATGGTCCAGCCACTCTATTTTTGATCCTTCGGTATTAACTTGGTCATACTATTAGCAATTTAGAGATTCCCAATCACAAGGTCTTGGTTTCTCACTGATTTTATTTACTTGGAAGAATGAATAGAAATGTATTTTTCACTTTTGAGTGTGAACAAATACTTGTAGCTGCGTTTTGATTATAAAAAAAATGTGAATTATGGTTCTCCATTATTCCTTCTCATTTTACTTCTCAAGTAATTCATAAGTTAAATAGCATAGAACTGTTACTGGTACTCTTGCTTGCGCTTTTAATAGTTCAACTAAGAATTCTTGTTTTGAACTAGAATTTGAGGCTCCTCTTAAGAATTTGTGGTAATTGTTGGAAAATTTCAACTCACAACTGACCTTTAGGTGTTCATTGGAAATATTGTTTTAATGGATATTCAAAATGTTAATGTTGAACTATGATTAATGCCATACATTTATGTCTCCTAAATTCTTTGTGTACTATATTACCCATTAGATAGCCTACAATCTGATTAATATATGTACTATTATATATCTATAGGTATGGCATTGAGTCACAAATTGAACTTGATATTGAATCAGTGTGAATATGAAGCAGTGCCAACGCCTTATGGATATCCTAGGTCAATATGATGCAGCATGAGGCCAAGCTATAAATAGGCAGAACACATCCTTGTTCTTCAGTAGAAACACAAGGAAAGAGGTAAAACAGAACATTCAGCAAATGTTGGGGGCGAGGATTATGACTGATTGTGAAAAATACCTTGGTCTCCCAATGGCATGTGGGAAATCAAAGGTAAACACTTTTAAAGAATTGCTGGAGCGGATCATCAAGAGGGTCATGGGATGGAAGGAAAAATTTATTTCCAAGGCGGGGAGGGAGATTTTAATCAAAACTATTGCTTAAGCTATTCCCACATATATCATGAGCATTTTTAAGCTCTCAAAAGCACTATGTAACTCTATCAACTCTACACTAGCAAAATATTGGTGAGGGCAAACAAATGATGAGAAGAAGATACACTGGATAAATTGAAGGAAATTATGCACACAAAAAAAAAAAAAAAGGGGATGAATGAGATTTCGAGACATACAAGCTTTCAACTTAGCTGTGTTGGCTAAACAAGTTTGGAGGTTGATACACCATACACACTCTCTCTTTACAGTGTTTACAAAGCACGGTACTGTCCAAATTGTTCCTTCATGGAGGCAAAGATTGGACACAACCCATCTTTTGTGTGGCGGAGTTTGGTGGCTGCTAGAGAGGTGATAATGGAAGGATCTAGATGGAGAGTGGGGAATGAGAGGTAGATTCGGGCAGAGTCACAGAATTGGCTGTCCCATAAGCCAATTTTTAGAAGGGAGGAATGGCCAAACCTGCGGGTGGGAGACCTGATTGATGATAGAGCTTGGGAGTGGAAGAGGACAATGATTGCGGGAAATTTTTGCTCCCAGAACCTGTGAGGAAATTCTAGCAATTCGGCTCAGTAGAGAACGCACCCAAGACACATTGATATGGAAGGAAAATAGGAAGCACGAATTCTCAGTAAAATCGGCCTATCATGTCGCTCTACGGCTAAACAAGCAGGAAGTAATGGAACACTCACAGCTGTGGAAAACAGTATGGAAACATAGTGTCCCACCAAAGGTCCGAACGTTTATGTGGAGAGCTTGTGCGAATATCCTACCAATTCGTGACAATCTGCACCGGCAAAGAGTGGACGTAGATAGAAACTGTGAATTCTGTCGCTAACAACCTGAAACGGGTGCACACCTGCTGTGGGAATGTCCATTTGCTCGCAATGTTTGGTCTCTGTCCAGTGGGAAAATGCAGAAATGCAGGAATGACGTATGGGATTTTTTCCTGCTATTCCGTGTGTTGGAGGAGAAATTGACAATGAAGGAACTTGAACAGTAGGCTACTACAACGTGGGCAATTTGGAACGCAAGGAACAGAGCTCACTTTGAAAAGCTTCAGACAACCTCAAACGATTTTGGATGGCTCTATAGCTCTACTGACTTCATATCACACACTCACAGCCACTCAAGAAAACATATGATGGGGAGACAAGGGGTCCACGGTTTTATAGGGGGAACATGTTCTTCCACTGGTACAAGGAAAAGTTAGCATGAGTCAAGTGTTTCCATTTCCTTTTACTCTGTATACAAAGGATATTACAATCAATAAAATATTTCTATCAGTTATCTCCAAAAAAAAAAAAAAAAAAAAAAAATCCAAATGAACCAGAATTGTTCTTTTTCTTATGATTTCTTTTGCATATATTGCAGGCTACATATAACCAGAATTCTTTACTTTACTGTGAAACAAAGAGCGGTGGAACTAGTTTCCTAAGCCACATGTTACGTTAAAGCTTGACTTGTTCGTTCAATAGTTGGGAATTGGTGCAAACTTCCTGGCCTTGTTCTACATAGGTAAGGAATTATGGGTCTGTTTGAATACAACTTATTGTTGCTGAAAGTTACTGAAAACACTGTAGCAAAATAATTTTTAAATGGATGAATAGTATCGCGGGTCTCATTTTTAATATTTTTTAATGTATGAACAGTACATGAACAGTGTGTGTAACAGTGCACACACTGTTCATGCACAGTAATTTTTGTCTCTAAAAAGTCAAGAAATCCGACAAAAAAAAAAAAAACTGAAGACACAACACCACTTTAAATGAAACAAAGTGCTATCCAAACCGGCACTGTATCTCCCTGACCCTTGTTAAAGTATTTGGTCAAAAAGGGGTTTAATTAATTTGTCTTGACAATTTGAAATTTGTGAAACAGTCTTTGTCTTGCTGCGCACAGTAGTTGGTATCTTAAATACTACATTTTTTCTTTAAAATTTATTATAAATAGATTGTCTAATTATAGATTCTTTCCTTTTTTATTGCAGTCATACAAGTATTCATCTGTATCTGCTTGGATTCAGCTTCTATTGATAATAATGTCATAGCTCTCTGTTTCTTTGATGAACAAGAAAATGGTTTTGTGTTGAAAAATATGGCTAAATAAACAAGATTTGATTCAACAATATAAACCCTAAAAAATTAGCAATGACAAAAAATAAATAGATAGAGTTAGAAAGATCTCACAAATTAACTATAGAATCATGCAAATTGCGCTGTCCTTAAACGTTGATTCGTACCACTCGAAGTAAAATTTGGTATGAATGACTTTCTTGACCGAACAATCCCCCAGGATTAGACTATAGCAATTTCTTCAAGTTGGACGCACACCCAAGCAAGAAGAACCAAGAATAACCTTATTTGTCTTTTCTTAAAACCAAAATTAGATGCTGAAATTTCAATGGTGAAGAGCAGAACAGAGGGAGAGAAGCTGTGGAGTGCGGCTGGAAAAAGAAAAGGATGATTAAAAGAAAATGAGGGCTGAAGGGTTTTATAAGCCAAAGGTAAAGAAGGAATAGTGGGCTAGCTCCAATGGTCACTGTGCATGCCCAACGGACAACTTATTAAATGTCTACAAGCTACTTAGGTAGAGACGAATGGGCTAAGCCAAAATGGCTAGAAGGAAAAGAAATTTCAGTGGTGAAGAGCAGAGAAATAAGAGCAGAACAGAGGGAGGGAAGCTGTGGAGTGCAGCTAGAAAAAGAAAAGGATGATTAAAAGAAAATGAGGGCTGAAGGGTTTTATAAGCCAAAGGTAAAGAAGGAATAGTGGGTTGGCTTCAATGGTCATTGTGCATGCACAACAAGTAGCTTATTAAATACCCAATAGGCTGCTTGGGTAGAGACTAACAGGGCTGAAGGGTTTTATAAGCCAAAAGTAAAAAAGGAATAGTGGGCTAGCTCCAATGGTCACTATGCATACCCAACGGGCTAAGCCAAAATGGCCAGAAGGAAAAGAAAGGAAAAAGGATATAGCCCAAGGGTTTTATAAGCCAAAGGTAAAGAAGGAATAGTGGGCTAGCTCCAATGGTCACTGTGCATGCCCAACGAAGAAACAGAGACAAGCCCAAACCCAACCCATGCCCAACTCTAACATCTAACGTGAATAATGACTTATAAACACATAACATGGTTCACTTCTAACTAATGTGGGACACAAAGCACAATTCTAAGTGTTTGAAACACCAATCATTATCTGTATATCCCACAAGCTAAGTGTCTTCTTCTTTCACATACCTGATACCATGTTTCTTTGTACCTTGTAGACACTGTAGAATTTGTTTTGCTACTTTGAGGTGGAACTTGCTTGATTCATTCATAAATCTGGAGATGAGATTGACTGGATATACAATATCTAGACTTGCACTTTTCAATTAAATTAATTAAGCCACCAACCAAACTTCGATAGTTTCTTGCATCCACTTTTTCTATGCTATCCTTTGAGTGCAGCTTCTCGTTCAATGCCATTAGGGTGGACACAGACAGTGGTTTACTATTGTTCATATGGAACCTTTTGAGTAGGTCTTCTAGAGCTCCAATGTGTTGTTCCTCCCAATGGATGCGAATATGTGATTTCTTCATTCATGACTTTTATCCAAATTGCTTCTTTTGCAACTTCTTCAAAATAAAAAACGTTGCTTGTTTTTACTTTTTCAAGCTATTTTCATTAACCTTGAGTAATGCTAGGATCACATAAAGTTGCACAACTTAATGTGGTCCTAGCATTTCTCCTATTCCCTGGGGAAGAGAATGCTTCTCTCTTTGGTCAGCTGCATTTGTCAAGATAATGTAGCAGCAAGATCAACAAGATCAGAAGATCAAAACGACCTGTAGCTTAGTGTTGAGACCTGACACGACTTGTAGCTCATAGTATCAGTTGGTGAAAGAGTTAGTTAGCCTAGGGGGCACGCGTAACTAACCTATTGGACCATTGCAAATTCTGTTATAGGCAGAGAGGATTGGCACCATTCTGTTTTGTTATAGCCTAATCTTGTACAAATATCCTAAATCCCTTGTAAATTGTAATCTATTCAGTTAGTAAATACCCAACAATTCTTCTATTAGATTCTCATATATTCTCTCTAGAACTTTCTCTAGAAATTTCTTTCTTTTCATTACGTATTTGTGATATGTAAAAGAGACGAATATAAATTTATACAAAATTTAAGATCTTGATTCTTAATATCTATTCTTGGCCCCCCTTCACAAAAGTTTTACAAATTGACCCATGAAAACCAAAAAAAAAAAAAAAATCTGACCATTCCTCATGCTCAGTTGCTTCAAGAACACCAAGATAAACCAAAATACCAGCGAACAATTTACAAATCTAGATAATAACGAAAACCTTTAGACAAACCCAAATTACCAACAAACGAATAACTTATATGGTCTATAACAACAACAAAAAATACTAATAAAACAATTACAAATCACAAATTCCTAACCAAATAAATCACAAAACCCCAAAATTTTTTCCCTAAAACTCTAAGTCATTAGCTCTCCATCTCTCCCAACACTCCACGGTCTCCATCCTTCTTCCTCAATTCCTTGGGTCCATTGGTGACTCTACAATCGGCTAGGGTATGGTTTCTTGATCTTTGTCTTCTTCGATTTGATCTCTTTGTCTTTACTCTTTAGATGTATTATTTGCTTTGATGAGTTTCTCAATTTTATTAGTATTTTTTTTTTAATTTATTGTGGGCCTTGTGGCATTTAGACTTGTCTTTGATCCGTATATGTGATAAGCTATTAAAATTTTTAGAGTAAAATACTATTTTGGTTCCTAAATTTTATTAAAAATTTGTTTTTTGTCTCTAAATTTTAAAAAGTTTTTTTCCATTCCTAAACTTTGTAAAAAAAAAATTGAATAGTATAGAGACAAAAATAAAGATGAAAAAAGAAATTTTTTAATAGTTTAGGGATGAAAAACAAACTTCTAGTAAAGTTTAAAGACGTAAATAAAATATTTTCAATAATTTAAGGATGAAATATGAACTTTTTAATAGTTTAGATACGAAAAATAAATTTCTTAAAATTTAGAGATAAAAAACAAATTTTTGCTAAAGTTTAGAAACCAAAATAGTATTTTGCCCTAAAAATTTTATTTGTGGCTGTTACTAACAGATGAAAAACATTTATTATGTATTTAATTATATAGTATATCTTGCCCATTAAGTTGCATGTCTAAAAATCTAATGATAATGATGACAGCTCTCAACTAATCAAATGATAATGGGCAAGATATACTAAATAAATACATGATAACTGTTTTTATCATTTGATTGGTTGAGAGCTGTCATCATTATCATTAGATTTTTAGACATGCAACTTTTGAAATATATTTTCTCTTATTCATTTAGTTAGCCAATATTTTAGTGGATGAATTGATTTAGTGGTTGACATGGGTTTAAACTTTGAACTATTACTATATACATAAAACATTATAAAAGGTTGGGTATAGAATAATGTGAAAATAATAAAGCTGAATTTTTATGTATTTATAATATTAATTACATAATTATAATAATTATGATGTCACTGTTTCGACTATCTATTCCATCCCTTTTGGAACAAAAAAAATCAAGAGCTACTCATTTTCGATTCTTTGTCCAATCCAATTTTAAAATTATAATAAATTCTTATAATTACTATGACTTTTTTTTTTTGAGGGGCAGTATGACTTTTATTTGATTTGTAGATTATGGGAAAGTGTAAAAGAAAAAAAAATATGAAAACCAATAATGATGTTGTCACCTTGCCTCCTCTAACGTTGATATCCCAATTTGTAAAAATTTTCCAACAAAAGACTTTAGCCAAAAATCTTCAAACAAAAGACCTTAACCAGCCCCAAGTTTAAATCCTGGTTCTGTCCTTAAATGTAATAACTTGGATTACCATGTTTGCTCTTTTAAAGTTTAAAGTTGTAATTCCGTTTTTGGTAATTACAAATTAGTAACAAACAGACATCGACGAAATCAGAAATACCAGGGAAGGCTGCGAAGCAAAAGCTACAAAACGTCTGCCTCCAACATTGGACCCCATTTTGACCCTCTTTTTCTTCAATTCTCTTATTTGCTTAGAATAATTGATAACGATATTTTATTTCTACCAACTAATTTTTTTAATTAAAAAAAACGTATGTATAAAAAAAATATTTGTATACAAAACAAATTATTTTCGTATAATTTCCTACTCTAATGACAGAAAAAAAAAAAAAAAAAAAAAAAAAAACTCTCATTCGACAATTCTACACTATACAACGCCCTATTTAATTTATACTATCATATCATGCTAAATGCTTCTATTAGAGCAATTGTATTTGTCCGACTAAATTTTTACAACTATTTTACATTGAGAATCTACTTTTTTTCTATTTTACACAGCTACTTTTCAAAAACACCTACATCAGTTCATCTATTTTAGGATCTATTCTATTTAAATCATAATATTTTTTTAAAAAAATTTATTATTATTATTTTAATAGTAATACTATTTGAAGAGGAAAAATATAGGTTGACAGATCCCTATGAAGTGGGCTTGACAATTCCTCATCCATGGGCCGATGAAGGATGGGTCCATTGCGCGCAAGACCTGTTGTGGACGGACCCATTATGAACAGGCACAACATTGGCGGATCAGTTGTCCACGTGCCAGCCAGAAACCCTAGATGGGAAATACTTGCGGCGCACACCATAGAATCCTAAGGTAAGTAGAATCCTAGGGCAAAAAGGATTTCGGAAACTGCACACATTAATAAAGATCTTTTCTATAAGGAAAAAACTTGTCCATCACGTTTAGGACTACTGAAGAGGATTCCTATAAGGACAGGACTTCGACTCCAAGGAAAAAAGGTCAACCTTCGACTACTATAAAAACCCCAATACCCTCACAAATCGAGGTATGCATAATTAACCTTCTCTAACACTCTGGAGTTGTAAGAGATTCTAACTTAACCTTTAGAGGGTATTTGGCCGGCGCCACACCAGTGCTCTTTGTAGGTCTTCTCTTTTCGTTATGCGGGTGACGTTTAGAATCTGCGAGTAACGTGTGACTCACTGGTGATTTTTCGGCATCATGACTATTGATGTAACACTTTCATAATAAAATCTAGGTAATAAGTTGTTAAAGGTATGAAAAAAGTGATGTCAATTATGAATCTAGATCAAAACCAATTACAACATACCACTTAACCTTTATTGTAAAATTATTGTGAAAATCACACTAAAATAATTATACTTATTTCAGCTGTGTTTAAACAAAATTTCAGGTTTAGGGTGTTCAAATTTTTTATTTAGGGGTCAAAAAAATAAAAATTATAAATAATGTTTTTTTTTTACCAGGTGGGGGGTTCAAATCAACCCTTTAAGCTGGATGTAGCACCACCCATGCTCCCACTTAGAGCTGAGTGGGAGGAAACATACCTCCAACAGGGTAAATTTTCTCTATTATCTCTATTACGAGGTGGGGTCATTGGCGTTGTCAGGCCAATCCATCATCCATTGTTCAAGTTCTTTTATGGTAATCCCATCCAAAAGCTCATTCTCTTCGTGACTGCTCTCTGCCACGTCTTTCACAATCTGTGTATCACTCTCTGCCATCATCTCCACATTAACATTTGGATTAACCTCCGGAGCTTGTTCATCATGATGATCATCTCTTTCAACCTCATAGTCTGACAATGGGAAATTAAGCTTGGCCCTAGGTCCACGGAACTTGATGGCAGCCTTATCGTAAGCCCTGGCAGCCTCCTCTGCGATCTTGAAGGTGCCAAGCCACACCCGCTTCGCTTCCCTCGGGTTTCGAATCTCAGACGCCCATTTCCCCCAAGGCCTCTGCCTCACTCCCCTATATCTCTTCTCATTGTAATCCTTCTTCTTCTTCTTCTTCTTCTTCTTCTTTCTAGTGTCGCTAGCCCCACTGGTTGAAGGCAATGATGATGCGGCAGTACTACTACCCTGGAGTGCTTCTAGTATTTGAAGCTGTTGCGGGGTGTGAGTATCAACCCCATCGGTGATCACGTGCTTGAAAGCTGACACCAAAATGTCGTGCTCTTCTTCCTTTGTTACTCAAATATGATGCATATTTGCACGAATATAATTAATACGATCCTATAAGCGGTTTTTGGACAAATTGAGCTTTGTATGACGAGAATTAATGCAGACTGGAAGTCCAAAATCCAAATCATACATATATACTGAATTTGGCTAGCTAGTTGCTTCTGGCTTCTGGCTTCTGGCTTCTGCACAAAGGAACTTAATTCCCAACTTTTAAAAAAAAAAAAATTCCAAAATTGAAATGCAACCATTACATGTTTCTCATTTCATACAGGCAAACAAACAGCATGCTTTTTTAAGTAGAACATCTACTACAGTACTTATCGCCACACAAAACGATGATCCATAGCGCTGTCATAATGTGACAGCATTGGCATTTTTTATTGAATGAGGTGACAAGCGTTCGCATTTGCTTTGCAAAATATGGGGTTGGGCAAATTAAAGCGTGTTTGGTTCATGCACTTAAACAACAGTTTTTAATTTTTAAACAATATTATACATATTTTCACACCCTTTTTTATCCATACATATTTTTAAAAAATACAAACAACATTACTAGAACAATATTACCAAAACGGGCTATAAGTAGTGCATTTTTATTTTAAATATGCCTAAGCAAAAAAATTCAACAACAGTAGATAATTATTAATCAATTAGCAAAAATGTTATTTAATTATAGTTGATGAAGCGTAAACTCGTCAGTCAGAGTGTGCAGACAGAAATGGACTCTAGCCTGCAAGAATGTGTTCTCGAGGATGGTCACCGGTGTGGTGCCTGTCACAGTGCCTTCGATGCCAAAGTCAGTATCAATTGCTATTTGAGAATGAGCAATGTAAAGATAATAGAGCAAAAAATAATCTCTTAGTGTGTATGTGTGAACGTACCTCCTCTTTGGCAATGTGGGGGCTATATATATGTTGCTGCAGCCTCTAGCCGTTGGAGCAGTTATGGTGGCTTCAATGCCCTTCTGGGTAACGTTTTCTGGCCTCATAATGTTGCTTTAATTTACTCCAATGGCCTGTACAGTTGGCTTTGTAACCGTCTGGGGTGTTTACTGGCGACATTGAATGAGGTGTTTATGATCGTCAGTGGAGTGGATGTTCGTCTTGAATGCTATTCTCGTCTGTACAATTGGCCTCGTCTATTCTTGATTTCGTCAGTCCCATCAGCTGCCCCCACACTCCGTGATCGTCTTGACATGTCATGACGACCAGGGAAGGTGAACAGTTTTTTTGGATTGTAGGCGGTTAGGTTTTCGTGCCGTATTAAATGCGGCCTTCTGGGTTGTGGCCCACGTGGCACACTTTGACTGGGGGAGTTAATGCTCCACACGATAGGACTATTGGTTTTCCCGCTGGTTCTTTGGTTTCCCAATTCTTGGTTTTAAACTTCCCCTCTTTTCACTTTTTCCTCCTCACTTTTTTCGAAAATCCTCCAATCATTGCTCTGACCATCTTCTCCGGCGACCTCACTCTGCTATTTTCTTCTAACAGCGCGGTGGTGCTCTCCTTGTTTCTTGCTTTCTAAAGGTACGCCCACTCTCTTATTTCTTTCTATGTTTTTCCTTTCTTTGCTGCTACAAACTCATTTCTGATTACTTTTCTCTCCTCTTTTCCATCTTTTTCTTTGTTTTGTTCTTGCTTTCTTGGGGGTTTAGCTTATACTGTGTTTTCTCTTCGGTTTTCATGGTTCGTAGTTCTGAGGTTAGAATGGTCTGCCCATCAATTTCTTTTCTATTTGCTCGCTTAGGGGGGTCCTTAGGTGTTTTCTCTCATATTGAGAACTTTGTCTTTGAGGGCAATTGTTTGAGCGTAGCATTGGCCGATTTGTTGCCCTTGCTTCGTCAGTCACTAGATTGGTTTGCCAACGAGGTGGGAGAGCGAAAGAATATGTCCGAGGTTAGGTCGAGTGAGCTCGAGACTGGGTTGTCGTCTAGCGGCGGCCCAGCGGAAGGGGATACTGCCATTTCTGCCCCTCTTGAGGTTAGGGCTTTTTATGCTCTGGAAGAGAGGTGTGGGCTGGACGCTGACACACTTAAGAGATTTCAAGATAAGTTTCAATTCCCAGATCGGGTTAGGGTTCGTCTGCCCAACGAGGAGGAACGGGCTTGCCACTTCTTCCCAGGCGAGGTGTGCTTTTACGAGTCTGCCTTCGTCTGTGGGCTAAGGTTTCCAGTCCATCCCTTTTTAATGGAGTTGCTAGACCATTTTGGTATTGCTCCGGGGCAGCTCATGCCAAATTCGTGGAGAATATTGGTCAGTTGTATGGGGATATGGCTGGCTGCCACAGATGGGGATATGCTTAGCGTCGATGAGCTCGTCTATTTGTACCGCTTGAAAGCGTCAAAGGAGCACGGGTATTATGAACTGGTGGCTTGGGAGAGGAACACTAGGATCGTCAAGAAGTTACCCTCGTCCTTCAGATACTGGAAGTCCAGGTTTTTCTTTGTGTCTGGGGACGATTTTGAAACTCCCTCGGGCGAGGTTTGGGGTGATCTCCCAAGGTTGCATCGTCGGTGGGGAACCCTGACCTTAGGTGCGTCAACATTCCCTTTCATGCATTAATTTTTGGCGTGCTTGCCTTTATCGTTATTGATTCTCCTGTTTCTTCTTCTGTGCAGTTAAGAGACGGCCCAAATTGAAGAGCAGGTATAGGAAACGGGTTCAGAAGGTGATTGAATATGCGCAGACGATCGAAAATTGGGACGACCTCGTAGATCCTGGGACACTTGCCTTCTACTGTCTTGGGCCAGAGCCGTCCAGTTACATTTTGCGAAATCTTGAGATTGAGGGAAAAAAGAGTAAGTATTGAGTTCATCAGTATTTAGCTTACACCTATCTCTTCATTTTTTTTTAACAAGTGTTTCCTTCTTGCAGAGATGACGACAAAGTTCAATAAAGACATGTATGCCAAGATGAGGGCCAAGAAGGACGAGCCTCTGTCGAACTTGGGAAAAAAGACTGTGCGCGTCACTGGGAAAAGTGGCTCTAGCTCTGCCCCTCCCGTTTCTTCCGTCAGCCCAATTGTGTCAGGGGTTGCAACGATGAGGACCGCTTCTCCTACGACTTCGGTAGAGGAGATTGAGGGCACTCCTGTTTCCAAAAGACCAAGGTTGTCCGAGAAGGAGAAGGAGAAAAGCGTTCCTCGTCCATCCACGCTCTGGACTGATGAGAGGCTGGCCGTGGATAGGGCTCACGAAGTGGTGACTGCTGCGGATCTGAAGGTTTTATCCGGTGTCCCGTTTAATGACGTGGCGGCTCGCCACATCCACAAGCTTGTACAGGTTAGTTCGTTTGTGCCACCCTCTTTCCTTGTCTTCTTCTTCATTTTATTTCCTTCATTGACGACTCGGGATTTCTTTCTCCCGGTACTGGGAGAGAGCATCCATATCACTTTCGAATTTCTGACCCAGGAGACGAGGGTGGCATCTCTGACGTCCAGGATGGAAACTCTGGAAGCAGAGAACTCCACGTTGAGAAAGAATCTTATTGATTCTATGGGCGAGTCTGCTTCTTTAAAGGAGAAAGTGAAGACACTGGATGACGAGCTTGGGGTTGAGTGCCAGTTGACGCATGAGAAGGATGAGCAGCTATTAGGTGCTAAGGAGATACTGAAGACGATAGCTGCAAGGTCGGTGGAAGCATTCTAGACTACCGACGAATATAGCACCATCTTGTTCAGTTGGTATTTCAAAGGATTTGAGCTCCTGAGGAGGTACCTGCTGAAGCATCCTTCTGGGGTGGACATGGAGAAGTTGGACCTGGAGGAGGTAGACCAGGAAATGGCTGCTGACGAGGCCGCCCAATCTTCCGCCATTGTGCCCTTTCGCTCGTGAGGATGTCCCTGCTAGTGACGCTCCAGCTGGTGAAGACGATATTGCCAACGCTTGATGCTGATAGTTGTGAAAATTCCTTTTTCTTTTGATGGATGCCCGTCATGTTTTTGGGCCAAATTTTTGAACAATTTCTGCTTATCTTATTTTGATAACAATGTTGGCAACCCAGTGTTTATGGGTTTTTATGTAAAAACAATGGTAATTGCCCTTGGTTTTGGGCTTTAATTAAATTTTTCACATACTTACTTGCACTTCGTGATTGTCCACGTGTTTGTTGAGTTCTGTCTAGCTCCATATGTTGTGCTTAGTGAGAGTCCCTTGCTGCGACTCTTTTTTCTCTCGTCGGTAGTTTTAGCTGTTTCATTGCAGCTAGAACTCCTTTGGTTCAGGCAAATGAGCTGGACGCTCGGGTTCAATTTGTTGTGATGCTATCGTCGGTAACTTACACCCGCAATAATGGAATTTTATTACTTTGCCACCTTTTTGGGGGATTTTGTCGTCTAAAATTGGCTTCGTCTGTAACTTACATCCGTCAAGGCAGAATCTTGTTACTTTGCCATTTTTTTGACCCACACCCACTAAAGGGATCACGTCAAACTTTCATTGGCTTCGTCCGTAACTTACATCCGTCAAGGCGGAATCTTGTTGCGTAGCCATTTTTGACCTATACCCACTAAAGGGATCACGTCAACTTTAATTGGCTTCGTCCGTAACTTACATCCGTCAAGGCGGAATCTTGTTACTTAGCCATTTTTGTCCTATACCCACTAAAGGGATCATGTCAAACTTTCATTGGCTTCGTCCGTAACTTACATCCGTCAAGGCGGAATCTTGTTACGTAGCCATTTTTTACCTATACCCAGTAAAGGGATCACGTCAACTTTAATTGGCTTTGTCCGTAACTTACATCCATCAAGGCGGAATCTTGTTACTTAGCCATTTTTGACCTACACCCACTAAAGGGATCTGGTCAACTTTAATTGGCTTCGTCCGTAACTTACATCCGTCAAGGCAGAATCTTGTTACTTAGCCATTTGTAGCTCGAATGGCTTTATATATCTGGCCAGACCTGTTTGCACAGAGAAATTAGCTGAATAATTCATTTATTGACTTTAAGAACGAATACATTTATAAGCTACATCTATTGATGGTATTTCTTCAAATGCTCAATGTTCCATGGCCTTGGTAGTCTTTGTCTGTCAAGGGTCTCCAGATGATAACTGCCCTATCTGGAGTAGTGAATGACTCTGTAGGGTCCTTCCCATTGGGGTTGAGCTTTCCTTGAGTGGAGTCTTTAGTAGCCGTCGTGACCTTGCGCAGGACGAGGTCGCCTATGCTAAGTCGCCTGAGCTTTACCCTCCTGTTGTAATAGTCAATCATTTTCTGCCGGTAACCCGTCATCCTATTGGAAGCTTGGTCTCTTATTTCATCCAGATAGTAACTTGTAGAAAATCATCATTGGCTTCTTCGTTGAATGCCTCTCGTTTGGTGCTGGTTACTCCTACTTCAACCGGGATTACCACTTCAGTACCATAGGTAAGTCTGAAGGGAGTTTCTCCTGTTGGGGTTCTCGATGTAGTTCTGTAGGCCCACAAGACATTGGGCAGTTCTTCTGGCCAGGTCCCTTTTGCATCGTCCAGCTTCGTCTTGATGATCTTGAGCAATGTCCAATTTGTCACTTCCGTCTGCTCATTTGCCTGTGGATGTCTTGGGGACGAGAATTGATTCTTGATGCCTAGCCCTGAGCAGAAATCCTTGAAGCCTTGGCAATTGAACTTTCGTCCATTGTCTGATATGATCGTTCGTGGGATCTCGAACCTGCAAATTATATTCTTCCATACGAAGCTCTGGATTCTTGCTTCGGTGATGGTTGCCAGTGCCTCTGCCTCAACCCATTTTGTAAAGTAATCAATAGCAACAAATAAAAATTTTACCTGACCTTTGCCTTGTGGTAGCGGGCCAACGATATCGATCCCCCATTGTGCAAAAGGCCACGAGGACGCAATCGTCGTCATTTTCTCTGTTGGAAGCCGCTGAACACTCCCGAACCGCTGACATTTGTCACATTTCTTGATGAACTCTGTCGCGTCCTTCTGCATAGTTGGCCAGAAATAACTTGTTCGGACAATCTTGCTCACTAAGGATCTGGGACCAGCATGATCCCCACAAACTCCTTCATGGATCTCCTCCAGGATGTACTTTGCTTCTTCTTCGTCAATACACTTCAAGTAAGGCATGGAGAAGCCTCTCTTGTATAGGGTGCCATTGAGGATTGCAAATCTGGCTGCCCTCTTTTTGATCTTCCTGCCCTCGTCTGTGTCCTGAGGGAGCCGTCCGTCTTGGAGGAAAGACAGGATGGGCGTCATCTAGCTCTTTGTGCTTTAGATCGTGAAGGCCGGGATTTCTTCAATGCTGGGGTTCTTCTGGACTTCCATCATCACGTCTGTGCTAGATTCCCCTTTTTCTGACGAGGTTATCTTTGAAACTTCGTCGGCTGCCACATTTTGACTCCTGGGGATTTGCACAAACTCTACTCCCTCAAACTCTTGAGTCAAATGTTTCGTCAGCCTGAGGTATCTCTGCATTCTTTCTTCCTTTGCTTCATATTCCCCCTTGATTTGCCCAATTACTAGCTTCGAATTGTTTTGGACCAACAGGTTCCTGGCTTCAAGCTCTTTTCCGAGCCTCAAACCTGTCAGAATCCCTTCGTACTCGGCCTCATTATTGGTGGCAGGAAATTTCAGCTGGACTCCATACTTTAGTATTTCTCCTTCGGGGGTGACTATGACGACCCCTATTCCCCCCCTTTTTTGGGCTGACGAACCGTCGGTTTGTACTGTCCATGGCCTATCCTTGCTAGTGAGGTCGTCTTCGTCGGGAGGGGGGGGGTAAACTCTGCAATGAAGTCTGCCAAGGCCTGTGCTTTAATGGCTGTCCTGGGATGATATTCAACATCAAACTGGCTGAGTTCAATTGCCCATTGGACCATTCTCCCTACTGCCTCCAGTTTGCTCATGGACTTCTTGATGGGTTGGTCCGTCATCACCAAGATTGGATTGGCTTGAAAATACTGTCTAAGTTTGCGTGAAGCTACGATCAATGCGAACGTGATTTTTTCAATTTTTGGGTACCTGGACTCAGCTCCTTGGAAGGCTTGGCTGACATAATAAACTGGAAGCTGTTTCCTATCTTCTTCCCTGATCAGGGCTGCACTGACGGCTGTAGCTGACACAGCTAAATACAAATACAAATTCTCACCCTCTTTCGACAGGCTTAGAAGGGGTGGGTTGCTCAGGTAGCGTTTGAGTTCCTGGAAAGCTGCCTCACATTCGTCGGTCCACGCGAAAGCCTATTTCAAGGTCTTGAAGAAGGGTAGGCATTTGTCCGTCGCTCTAGAGACAAACCTATTTAGGGCCGCAACCCGTCCCATTAGCTTTTGGACCTCCTTGACGGTCTTGGGCGATGTCATGTTGATTATGGCTTGTACCTTCTCTGGATTTGCCTCTATTCCCCTTTGGGACACCATGAATCCCAGGAATTTCCCTGAGGCTACACCGAAGACACACTTACTTGGATTTAGCTTCATATGGTATTGCTTGAGGGTAGCAAATGTCTCTTTGAGGTCGTCCAGATGAGCAAGTTCCTTTTTACTCTTGACGAGCATGTCATCTACGTAAGCCTCTATATTCCTGCCTATCTACTTGCTAAACATTCTGTTCACCAATCTCTGATAAGTGGCACCTGCGTTCTTCAGTCCAAAGGGCATTACCTTATAACAATAGAGCCCTTGACTGGTGATGAAGGCTGTTTTCTCCTGATCCTCGTCAGCCATTTTTATCTGGTTGTAACCGGAGAAGGCGTCCATAAATGTCAGCAGCTTATGTCCAGCTGTGGAGTCTACTAACTGGTCTATTCTTGGCAGAGGGAAGCTGTCCTTTGGACATGCCTTGTTCAAATCTGTGAAGTCTACGTACATTCTCCATTTCCCGTTTGCTTTCTTTACCAGGACGACATTTGCGAGCTAGTCTGGATAATATACTTCGCGGATGGAGCCTGCAGTCAAGAGCTTGTTAACTTCGTTAGTAATCGCTTGGTTTCTTTCGGGTGCGAAGACTCTTCGTCTCTGCTTGACAGGCTTCTTTTCTGGGTCCACATTCAGCCCGTGCTGAATGACTTCTAGAGAGATGCCTGGCATGTCTTCATGGCTCCAGGCAAAGACATCCAGGTTTTCTTTAAGAAATTGGACCAGCTTCGTCCTCATTTCTGGACTTAAAGTCATCCCTCTCCTGGTTGTCTTGTTGGATCCTTCGTCAGTTAACTCTACTGTCTCCAGGGCCTTCACCCTTTCTTTCTCTTTTTCTTCGATCGTCCACGTATGGTTCTCCTTTGCAGCCACGACGGCCTGGTAGCACTCCCGAGCCAAAACTTGATCTCCTTTGACTTCGCCAACCCCATTCTCCGTTAGGAATTTTACCTTTACGTAGTAGGTTGACGTGGATGATTTCCACTTGTTGAGTGCTGGTCTTCCAATGATTACATTGTAGGACGAGGGGCAATCTACCACCAAGAAGTCCAAATGACTCGTCAACTGTTTCGGGTAGGTTCCTACTGTCACCGTTAGTGTCACTATGCCCTTGGGGTATACTCTGTCACCACTGAAGCTGACGAGGGGAGAATCAAATGGACGTAGTCTTTTTGGATCTAGTTTCATCTGTTGGAACGCGGGGAAGTAGACAATATCAGCGGAGCTACCATTGTCCACGAGAATCCTTTTTGTGTTAAATCCTTCTATGGTAAGTGCTATGACCAAGGGGTCATTGTGAGGCTGCTTCACTCCCCTAGCATCTCCTTCGTTGAAAATCATGTCCTGATCAGTTCGCCTGTACTTCAACGGGGGTGTTATGTAAACACTGTTCACCTGTCGTTGATATGCTTTCTTAAGGGACTTGAACGACCCTCCTGCGATGGGTCCTCCTGCGATCGTCTGTATTTCTCCTATCACATTTTGGGGAGGCTGGAACTGATGGTCACTGCCCCCGGATAAGGACTCGTGCTGGCCCTTGTTTCCATTGCGGAACCTACCGAACTCCCCTTTCTTCACAAACTTCTGTAGCTTCCCCTTCTTTATCAACTCCTCTATCTGCTCTTTGAGGTCCCGACAATCTTCGGTGTAATGGCCGTGGTCCTTGTGGAATCGACAATATTTATTCTTATCACGGACGTTAGGAGATGAGTGCAATGGTCACGGCCATTTCAGGTAGTGCTCGTCCTTAATCTGCGTTAAAATTTTATCAACTGGCATAACAAGAGGGGTAAATTTTACCGCTGTCGGTCCCTTATCATCCTTCCTCCTCATCCCGTCATTGGTCCGACGATTTGGGCGCTCCCGCTTTTACCCCCTACGATCGTCCTCTTTCCTTTCTTTGTCCCCTGGTCTTCCTGTATCCCTGATGGCTGCTAGCGCGTCTTCAGCGTTCATGTACTTCTGTGCTTTAAGGAGCATCTCGGCCATTGTTTCTGGAGGATTCTTTGCAAGTGACGAAACGAGCTCTCTAGACCTCAATCCTGCCTTGAAGGTCGTCAGTTGAACTTTATCGTCCGCTTCGTCTACCTCCAGTGTCTCGCGAGTAAAGCGTTTTACGTATGACCTTAGGGTTTCCTTTTCTCCTTGCCTGATGGTAAGTAGGTGGTCCGCAGTCTTCTTTGGACGTTGTCCTCCAATGAAATGACGCAGGAAGGCGTTGCTCAACTGCTTGAAGTTATTAATGGACGATGTTGGCAACTTTGTGAACCATTCCCTTGCAGCTCTTTTGATGGTAGTTGGGAAGGAACGACACAGTATTTCGTCTGGGGGCTGCTGGAGCCCTAGGGTCGTCTTGAAGGTGTTAAGATGATCCTGAGGGTCCTTTAGCCCATCGAATGATTCAAGTTGGGGCAACCGAAACTTTGACGGTACTGGACATTCAAGGACTGCTGGAGTGAATGGCGAATCTGTCGCCCTAACCAGTCGGTCTACACTCCGCTCTGTTTTCTCCTTGATGGCGGTCCTAAGTTCGTCCATCTCCCTTCTCATCTCTTGGAGAAGATTTGAGTTGCGCTCGGTTGGAGTGGCAGGCCTTTGATGGTCACTTCTTCTATGGCTATCTCCCTCGTCGTCTCGGTTCCCTTTAGATCGATTCTCTTCCTGCTGAAGTAGTAATTTCATTTCTTGATTTTGCCTGGTCAGTTCTTCTACAGTGGCCGCGAGAGCCTGAACCTGCTGAGCCAAGGATGTGGAATCTTGATTGGACTCCATCTGATAATGATTGTTGATTGGAAACTATTTTTTCGAGATTGAGAACGAAAATTCCGTCCCCACAGACGGCGCCAAACTGATGAAGCGTAAACTCGTCAATCAGAGTGTGCAGACAGAAATGGACTCCGGCCTGCAAGAATGTGTTCTCGAGGATGGTCACCGGTGTGGTGCCTGCCACAGTGCCTCCGATGCCAAAGTCAGTATCAATTGCTATTTGAGAATGAGCAATGTAAAGATAATAGAGCAAAAAATAATCTCTTAGTGTGTATGTGTGAACGTACCTCCTCTTTGGCAATGTGGGGGCTATATATATGTTGCTGCAGCCTCTAACCGTTGGAGCAGTTATGGTGGCTTCAATGCCCTTCTGGGTAACATTTTCTGGCCTCATAATGCTGCTTTAATTTACTCCAACGGCCTGTACAGTTGGCTTTGTAACCGTCTGGGGTGTTTACTGGCGGCATTGAATGAGGTGTTTATGATCGTCAGTGGAGTGGATATTCGTCTTGAATGCTATTCTCGTCTGTACAATTGGCCTCGTCTATACTTGATTTCGTCAGTCCCATCAATAGTGTTTTCTAGGAGCATACACACAGGCTTATGCAAAGAAAAAATCACCTTTAATTATCATAATATATGTTCAACTATAGGAAAATAAATTGTAAATCCTTTTGTAAGTGATAATATATTACATACTCACCGTTGACAGCTTCAATAAATTGTAACAAATGATGCGGTTCCAAAACAACTATTATGTAAAATAGTAGAAGAGTCCAATATGCATTAAAACACCCATATTGGCTTATCTACATAGTAGCAATGTTATTTAGCTATAGTGCTTCTCTAAAAGTATTTTTAGAACATTATAGTTTAGGTAAACTCTCTTACAAATGCTTGAGAGATGTCTCTAAGATTTTCATCTTAGATCACTCCGTGCGATGCATAAGAAATCCATTAGATTCACATTGCTGGATCTCGGATGCAATTTGGATCTCATCATTGGATTCTTCAGTGTTGTTTAGATGGTAAGAGCATTCACATCAGGAAATTTTATCACATCCTATTTTACCATTTCAAAAAGCTACTTTATCAATTATACTATACCATTTTACAATACTCTCAGCATCCTAACTTTTATTTTACAATACAACACATTAAAATAATATTTCTACACAATAAAATAATATATCCCAAAACTCGAATAAAAACAAAAACCCAAAATCCGGTGAGAGAGAGAGGGGAATTGATAAATTTACACAATAAAATATTAGTTTTTTTTTTTTTAAGAATTGAGTTACAGTGCAATTTTACCTTTAGAATTGCACGGTAGCACTATTGCAATTTTTTTTGCAATAGTTGGTGAATACAAGTCCGGCTGTGGACTACTTTTGGGCTGAATTGTAAATTAGAGCTTACATTTGGCATATCCAAGTGCCAGTGTGAATGCTCTAAAGATGTGGGGGCTAACAGTTTGGGCTAAAGTCATTTCATGGTGGTGGGGTTGGTGGTTTTGCAACTGGGTATTTAAACAAATAGACACACCACACATGCTTGTTCTAGAACCACATATTTTATAAATTCTCTATTTTTTTTTTTTTTTGGATAGTCAAATTCTCTAAATTATTTTATTTGTTAGTGTTTGAGTTATTTTATATTCCCACCAAAAACTTTGTAAACTTTCAATTTGGAACAATTATTAAAATATAAACCCACTTCTCTTCCTTCTTTGCATCCATATCACAGTCTATAATATATATTTTTAACAAATGATGCTATTAAAATTGGAGGTTCTTTTTTTTTTTTTTTTTTTTTGGCACTTGTGTGTATTAAGAAAAATTAAACTATAAACTAGGAGATTCATTTTATTGTGAATTTAAAATTCAAAATAACATACAGCAAATTGATGAAGTTACCATATTTATTTAATCCAAAGGCTCAGTTGTTTCTTTTTCTTTTTCTTTTTTGAATAGTTAGGAAAGAAGGGATTTAAACTTGAATATTTTCATTGAAAACACTAATAAATGTTAACTAATTGAGCTATAAGGCTCTTAGATTTGTAATGGTCATTATCATATGCTATTCTCATACCTTCTTTTTTTCTGGCTTAATCAAAGATGCTAAATCCATACTTAAAGATGTGTTAGGGATGGATTTGGGAAACCGTTATGCAGTAAAAATTAAATTGACATAAGTCACTTGAGAGCATGCATGAGACCAGGTCAAAACCTTGTATGAAGAAGATAGAGTTTTTATTAATCTTTTATCGGGGCAGGACGCTTGTACGTAGTGTCAGTACTTCTGGAACAACCGCCTGGTTGCTTAGCTCCTGCTGGCTGTTGAAACGGTCCAAAATGTCCAAACCAAATGCACAACTTTAAACATGTAAAATTGAGCTACTGCCATACTGGCAATTCTAAAATTGAGCTACTGCCATTCTGGGCCCGCCACCGACCTTCATGTGTGAACAAATTAGAAGTTAGAACACACACTTCAGCTCACCTTCTCTTTTCCTCTTGACCGGTATTTCTAGCTTCTCTCTCTTACACTTTCATTCCCAAGTCTCTCGCGCAAAAAGAACTCTCTATTGTCGACTAGTGAGATTTCTGTGACTATTTGTAGTATCGTAATATCATTAAATTCAGCATTTTTTTAATAGTTTAACATTTTAGGATATTGAAAAATAGACTATATTTCTCATTTTGAAAAATGTTGAATAACCAATGCTTGAAGTCCAAGCTTTGTTTTAATTTAAACTCATTGGAAAATAGTTTTTACAGTACTATTCAACTTTGTAATAACTAACCAAAAAAATTTCTTGCCCTAATTTAACATTTGCTTGAACCTCCTATCTACTTTTCAAAACATTTTTTTTTTCACAAACATACATCGAAAGAAAAGGTTACGATAGCAATCCCCTCCCTAGCTAGAGAGCTCCCAAGACAAGGGGGTGGCGGTCAACTATCCACTCTCTAGATTCATATTAATCAATATATCTTTTGCGTCCTGCTAGTTTGCTAAGTAAGCTCACGGCCATGGGGCAACAAAGGCTAGAACTATTCCTATAAAAAACAATAGGAACCAAGGACGGATCTATTTACTGACTAGAGGGGCAACGGCTAACACCACCCCCCCCCCCCCCCCCCCCGCGCACCCCAAATTTAAAAAAAAAAAAAAATTAGTATATTAATAGGTACTAATTTTAGTAATTTTATTCAATAAAATTACATTTTGTCCCCTTAACAATGCCATAAATTCTTTTAAGAGTAATATTATAGTTACACTTTTTACAACATTTTTACAAACTATTGAGGTAACAAATTTTTATTGGTTCGCACACTTACATCACTTTCTACTTTTCAATAACTACTCACTACATTAGCAATTTATACAAATTTTGTAGTTTTAGCATTTTTCAACTATTAAAGGCCATAAAAATTAATAGATTAAATCTAAAACAAAATATACAAGTCCAAAAAAATTAGCCCAACAACAAAAATTACTAATAATAAAGCTAAAAAAAATTAAATCTCAATCAATCTATTTTATCCAAAACAAACAACTTGGCCATTTAAAGAGTTTTAAACAAAAATCCTTAGTGATAAAGTAGTAAAGTTAAAGGCTGAAATTGTCGCACACACTTAGCAGCAAAATCGCTCCCCTAACTCTAAGTTCTGGCTTCATCCTAAATAGAAACTTACCTCTTATCCTAAGAATTAGCTTACGACTCTTAAAAAGTTGGCAACATAGCATTTCTTAAAAAATATTAAAAAATCTTAAATCAAGCGAATAAAAACCCTAAACTTAAAGATATGTAGAAAATTACAATTTGTTAGGTTCTAAAGGTTTAGGAATTTATGTATTTAGAACTCTAATTTGTAATGTTGGCAAACCATGATCAAAACAATATGTTTAGTCTTCTCTAGGCTTGCTCAAAGTTGATTAATTATTGAAAAGTTGGAATCGAGTGGCTGCAGAATGCATTGGTGCATTTCGGCCTGGCTCGATCGATCGAATCTCGGGTCAGATGCGTTTTCTACAGAATTTTCAACTCATCCCTAACTCATTAAACGTTTAGGGTTTTATGTTTTTGCCCTAGGTATATAAGGCAAAACCCTAGCCACGTTTTTAGAGTTGCTCCTGTTGTATTGTTGCTTATACATTGCTGTTTTGTGTAAATCTCTTGTGAGATCTAGAGGAGCTTTTCTTTACACAAAGTTTAGGGTTTTCAAGGTAGAGATTACTTCAACATCTTGATGATCAACTTGGTTGCTGCCATTGGAGGTTAAAGAATAATAAGCGTGGGTGCTTGTAGCTGATTGAAGAATTCAAAAAAGAATGAGTCTGTGGATTCGGAGCTTGCACGTGGTCATGTTAGTAAGTTCTACTGGTAGGTAGCATTAGAAAATCGAGCGGCGGGAGCTTGTAAATCCTTTTGTATGAACTTAGATTCTTTCATAGTGAATTCTGGTTTGCCTTGAAGATCGGTGGGTCAAATCCCCCCCAGGTTTTTATCGTGTGGTTTCCTGGGTGATCATATCATTGTGTTCTTTATTATTCCGCTGATTTATATTCTTGATATGATTGTATGCTTGTGATAACCTAGAATTGCATAAATTGACTAAGTTAATCACTTGGCTAATTAACTAGGTTAATCTGGTTATTTTAAGGGGTCTAAAACCTTTCAAGTGGTATCAGAGCGGGTAGCTCTTTTCTTGAAGATCTTTTGATCTCTGAGCTGATCCTTGACCCCTGTTGTCATGGAACACAGTCACTCTCTTGTTGTTCCTTCTCATTTTGATAGGAATAACTATGCTTATTGGAAAGTAAGGATGAAAGCATTCCTGAAATCCATTGATGAGAGAGTTTGAAATTCCGTTGAGTACGGATGGGAGAAGCCCACTACTCCTGTGAGTGAGTGGCAAACTTCTCAAAAAGAAGCAGCTGGGTTCAATAGCAAAGCTATGAATGCCATTTTTAATACTGTTTCCATGGAGGAATTTAAGAGAATCTCTAATGTTGAGGTTGCTCATACTGCTTGGAAAATCCTCCAAACTGTGCATGAAGGCACAAAGGCAGTTAGGATAAACAAACTGCAGCAATTAACTTCTAGGTTTGTGAGCATTAAAATGTCTGATGATGAATCCTTTGATGAATTTTATGCCAAACTGAATGACATTGTTAATTCTGCTTTTAATTTGGGTGAAATCTATGATTAATCTAAAATTGTTAGGAAGATACTTAGATCTTTAACTGAAAACTTTAGACCCAAAGTGACTACCATTACTGAAAGCAAGGATGTGGACTCCATCCCAGTTGATGAGCTTGTAGGATCACTTCAGTCCTATGAGTCTGACCTACCCAAAGCAAACAAATCCAAATCAATGGCTCTTAAGTCAGTTGATGATGTTGAGGTTGGTGGATTTGATGATGAGCTCTCTGCTACAGAGATTGCTTACCTTGCCAAGAATTTTAGAAACTTTCTAAGGAATACTAATAAAATGGCAAGAAATACAACCACTGCTGAACCTAGAAACTTTAGGAAGAATGATCCCACTAAGGTTAATAACTTTGAAAAACCTAGAGAAAAAGTAGGTCAATCTTCAAAAAATTCTTTGGGTGCTCAGTGTTTTGGTTGTTAAGGGTATGGTCATGTTAAATCTGAATGTCCTACATTCTTGAGGACTAAGGGTAAAGTTATGGCTGTAACCCTTAGTGATAATGAGGTTTTTGATGATGAGTCTGGATGTGACGAGGATGGAAACTTCATTGCTTTCACTGTTATAGCTGTAGTCAATGAAAGCGTGTCTGCTGAGGAGAACCCTTCTGATGGGGAACTCTCTGAGGATGCAGATCTTCAAGAGGCCTATAATAAACTTTGCAAAGTTGCTGCAAAGGATCCTATGAATGTTGAACTTGGCCTGAAGAAAATTGATTCTCTTGAGCTTGAAAAGAAGAATTTGCTTGTTAAACTTTTTGATATTAATGATCTTTTGAACCATGTGAAATCTGAGAACATGCTTTTGCTTGATAAAGTTAAAACTTTGGAACATGATTTATCTGTTGCTAGATCTGCTAGTTCTAAACTTGATCACATGTTGAATGTTCAAAAGTATCCTTCTGATAAATCTCGGTTGGGTTATGTTGAAAGCATCTCTGTGTCTACTCCTAATTCCATAAACTTTGTTCCTTCATCTTCTTCTAAACCTACTGTGAGTGAAACTATCAAACCACCTGTGAGTGAGGTTGTCAAACCTGTAGAAGTTTCACCTCCAAGGATTCAATGTTTTCGCAAAGAGTGATCGGGATTTTGAAGCAGCTCATTGCAAAAGTTGGGATTGCCTAGATGACTGCTTTGAGGAGAATTTCTCGCCCCGCTTGAGAAAGCAGTTGCTCCTTCCAGCCTTGAAGTTTTGCTAAAACCCTTTCTTTGATGAACATCAGACTTGCTTTCTTGTTTTTTCCCACAAGGGATTGGAGCCCAAGGTATTTCTCATACTGTTTGATTTCAGGAACACCTAGAGAACCTTTTATTTGTGCCAGGGTGTTTGGTGGGGTGGATTTGCTAAAGAAAATGCTTGTTTTATTTCGGTTTAGCTATTGACCCGAGGCTTTCTCATAGCTGTACAGTAAGGCTTGAACTTTCTGACATTCGGCAAGAGAAGCTCTGCAAAAGACCAGGCTGTCGTCCGCAAAAAATAGATGGGTCAATCTTGGACCCTTCTTACAAATGGAAACACCCCGAATATGACTCGCATCCGCCTTTTTTTGGATTAAGCCATGAAGCCCTTTAGAGCAGATAAGAAATAGGTAGGGGGACAAAGGATCCCCCTGCCGTAAACCTCTAGAAGGCTGGATAATATTAGAAGGCTCACCATTAATTAAGACAGAGTAGCTGACAGTAGAAATACACTCCATGATAAGGGCGATCCACCTAGCATCAAAGCCCATTTGCTTCATCATTACCTCAATAAAAACCCATTCCACGCGGTCGTATGCCTTGCTTATGTCCAGCTTCAGAGCCATGAAACTAGAATTTCCATGTTGGTGGTGTTTCATATAGTGCTGAGTTTCGTAAGCCATGAGAATGTTGTCTGTTATGAGTCTCCCAGCCTGGAAAGCGCTCTGGTTTTCAAAAATAACCGATGGACGGACCGATTTTAAATCAAGGACTTTGGAAACCAGTTTATAGACCACATTACATAAACTAATAGGTCTATAATCAGACATATATTCAGGGGATTTTACTTTTGGAATTAAAGTAATATTGGTATGGTTAATTTCTTTTGGGATTTTACAATTGTTCAAGCAATCAAGAACAGCAGAAGTTACCTCATCACCAATCAGATTCCAGAAAGTGTGGTAGAAGAGGGGTGGCATACCGTCAGGGCCAGGGGCAGTGATGGGCTCCATTTGATTAAGAGCAGCAGCAACCTCCTCCTTCAGAAAAGGCATGAAGAGTTGGTCATTCATTTCTTGAGTGACAGAAGGTTTGACAGCCTCAAGGACATTGGACAATTCAGTAGGCTGGGAAGAGGAAAACAGAGAGAGGAAGTAGGCAGAAGCAATGTGCTTGATTTGCAACTCATCGGTGCACCAAGCATTGGTAGAGTTCCTAAGACCCAAGATTTTATTTCTTCGGAACCTATGCGAGGCTTTGCTATGAAAATAGCTAGTATTTCGGTCACCACATTTCAGGAAGAGGGTACGAGCTCGCTGTTGCCACATTAAACTCTCTTTATCCAAAAGGTCGTTCAACTCTGATTTCAACTATTTAGCCTCTGCATAGTCCTTAATCCCCATGGCCACAGCCTCCTCAGCTTTAGTTAGCAAATTCCCAGTAGCCTCAATAGACTTCCTGATACATCCAAAAGAGTGCTGGCTCCAATCCATAAGCATCTCACCGCATTTCTTAATTTTTCCAGCAATCAAAGGCATGGTAGCCGGCCCCGTGGATGAGTTCCAAGCAGAACTTATTGTTTCACTACAACCATTATCCTTCAACCACATATGTTCAAATTTAAAGGGGCGATTTGGCCTAGGAGTAATGCCCTCCAGGTTTATAGCAATGGCTTTGTGATCAGATGAATGGGTGTTTAGATGCCTAACCTTTGTGCCTGGGAAGAGGGAGTACCAAGCATTGGAGGCAACCGCCCTATCAAGACGTTCCAGAATCAGACCACTAGCCCGTTTACCCCTCAAAGTATATTTATCCCCCACAAAACCAAGGTCCATGAGACCGCATTCTTCAAGGACATCACGGAAAGCCATCATCATAGATTCCCATCTAGGATTGAGGCCCATTTTCTCATGAGACCAGAGGATTTCATTGAAGTCCCCTGCGCATAACCACGGGAGAGAAAAACAGCGGTGGAGGTCGCGGATCAAGGACCATGTTTCAGACTTCCTGGCCGCATCAACAAAACTATATACTCCCGTAAACCGCCATTTTTCGAGCACTGCTTCCCCAACAATGGCATCGATGTGGTTAGTTGAGGACGAAACTACATTGATGTGGACCGAGTTCTTCCAAAACAGCGCCAAGCAACCAGGCTTGCCGGCGCTGGGACTGATCCAGAAATGGTCAAAATGAAGCTCACCACATAACTTGCGAAGCCTAGCATCAGCTGCCCACATCTCGGCTAGGAACAGGGCAGCGGGATCTTGCGCCTGAGTGACTACCTCGAGCTCTCGGACTGTGCGTCGGTTCCCAAGCCCACGCACGTTCCAGCAGAGCCAACTCATTGAGATCGGCAGGGCGGGAGAGCTGCCGCCGCCGTTAGGGTAGAGAGATCATTTGTATTTGCGCCGAGAAGGGCTCTGTGCTTACTGGTGAAGGATATATTTTCGGAATCATGTGGAGAGTGTTTACCAAGTGATACATTAAGAGGCTGGTTATCACTGGAGTGGGCTGACCTTGTGATACGAAGCCACTTCCCCCCTGCGTGGGCTTGACTTTGAGATAATTCCAGATCCATGTTTGTTAAATCACCTAAAGGGATGGGCTTCATGGGCTGACTAAATGAATGTTTGGATACTAGGCCCAATTGTTGATCAGGTTGTAAGTTGTCGTCACAAGTTGAGGCGGTAAAAGTGTCATTTGAATTTTGGAAAGGTAGGGCCACTCTGTCAAATCGGTGAATATCTCTATCAATATCTTGTAGGACTTCCTCAAAAGCTGCAAGATTAGATTGCTTCAGAGGGGAAGCCGTCTTTGAACTGAATTTTTCTGATGGGTTTGTTTCACTGTACGTTTTGTGCCCCTGAGTCTCGCTATTTGCATTAAATGACCTCGGAGATAGAGTGGTTTGGGTGGTAGAGACCTGGTTAGCCTCCGGTTGTTGTTGTGGCTGAGGGTTGAGGGGAGGCTGAGCTGGGGGGCTTGACAATTTCTTCGCAAAAAATCTGGGGACCAAAACAACCTTTTTTCTGGAGGCTATGAAAGGTGGAGCACGAAGCCAAGGACCAAATTGTTGGTCCTCTGTTTTTAGTGTTCCTTCACTATTAATCCAAGACTCACAATCTCTGTCGTCGTGGGTGAGACAACCACACCAGTAGCATAGGTTGGGGAGACGTTCCTATTTGAATGAAACCCAGTGCTCTTTTCCATCTTCGAGGTTGATAAGCCTGCCGCGGCACAAAGGTTGTGATATATCGACCAAGACTCTCACTCTAATGAAGCTGCCACCATCATAGTCATGAGAATCTTTAGGAGAGAGGATGGTCCCAGCGGCTTCACATATTTGGGTTGCCACCTCTCTATTTCTGAATCGTAGCGGGATGTCGTAAATTTGGACCCAGAATGGGACCTTTGTGAGGTCAGGTGCCTTTACCGAGGTTTCCTTATCAAACTGAGCGAGAACCATGCCATGTTTGTCGAAGCTCCATGGTTCCGATAAGAGAATCCGATCCACATCCACTTTGTTGTCAAAAGAAAAGAGAACAATGTGGTCTTCAATGAGTTTTGCCTTGAACCCTGACTTTGATCTCCAAAGGGGAGTGAAGGTGTTGGCGATGACATCGATATTAAGGGGACGTCTAGTTAAGAATCTAGCCGCGATGGCATGCTCCGTGATAGCTTGTTCTTTTTTTAAGAATAGGCCAGGACCTTCCTTATCCGAGAGGGATAAGGATTTCCAGTGTTTTGTTAGATCTTCCATCATGGAGGGTAGGAGAGACAAGGCTCACTCTGTGTTTCCCAAACCCCGAATGAAAAAAACCACTAGCCTTGCACTAACCGTGTTAGTGTAAGGGACAGAAAACACCTTCCACAGAAGGGACGACAGTGCTACCTCCTAGCAGAAGTTTTCGAAGAAAACCTTGCTAGCGAAGAGCAACCTACTTAACCCAACTTTCTTCCGCATACACACTTTTTTAAGAGGAGAAACTGCCAAATTTCATATTTCTTTTACAGTTTATATTTTGTTCTAAAAGTGATATTTTAGAGATCCTTCACAGCCATTAGTGTTATTACCAAACAAACGAGAGAGAAAATAAACAACTCAACCGTTATTCTCAAGACAAAGAGAATGTCATTAAGGATCATAGAGTCCATGAAAAAACACCAAATTTCATGGGTTTTTATAGTAGACATAAAGATATGGTATACATAACACACCACACAAAGATATTTCCAAATAAAATCTGTCACAACATAGATATGTACTTTCTTATGAAATTTTAGCAAAAAAATGAAATAAATCAGTACAGGGAACGAACAACAAGCGCAGAAATCAGGTAATCAATATATATATATATATATATATATATATAGCTTGTATTTTGCGGAAATGAAGATTGTTGCTCAATATTATGTGAGCTCCACTTCCTAGCTAATTTATCTAGGATGCTTCTTCATCCTATATTCTTACAGGTTGCAACTTCAAAAGTTTTACTTCATTAATCCAATTTTCATACTAGGTGCATATATATCTTTATTTTGAAAGTGAAGTTGCAAATTAATTATCGGCAAGAAAACTTAGAAAATTAATACTAACTCTGGTTCTTAAAGTTTTTGATGTTGTATGATTATCCCTATTAAAATGCAAAGCTAAATCTTAAGCTTTTCTGCTGACAAATATTTCTATTGAAGACTACAGAAACTGTTAGCCTGATTTCTGTACATAATCAGTATTAGCATTTTACTGCGTACTACAATGCTATATTGGTCACAAAAGGTTGTGAAAGGACACCTAAAACTTTGAATATCTTATTACTTTCTAAATCTATAGCAATTAGGAGTGAAGGTGTGACTCCCTAATAGCATGTGTTTGGTTAGCTTTGTGTTATTTTCTTATTTCATTTTGTGCTTATAATGGTTTCAGTTATGAATTTAATAATTTAATATAAGAATATTTAGCTTAACATATTTAATTTTTTTTTGGTATTTGTAATGGCTTCAATCTAATAATTAAATAATCGCTGAGGATTGGATAAGATCCCTTGTTACATCAATTTTGCATGCCTGAAAATATTGCTAGGGCACCATTAGAGTAATGGTTCATGTGGAGCAATTCATAATGCCTTAGAGGATTAGTTTATATAAGGATTAGGCTAGAAATAATGACAGAAGATTAATTTATATAGAGTAAAAATGAGAGAACCAAATGTTTTTCGCTTCTTATTCGTTGGGATTGACTTTTGGTGTGTTAAAATATAAATTATTTTTATTTTTATTTTTATATAACGGTGATGCTTAGTGCTCGCAAACAAAGACGAAAGCACAAATAGCAATGAAAGCTGCGAAATCAGAGTATTTGGCTCCAACATTGGTGCCCACATTTGAGCCCCTTTGTCCTTTTGACTCTGTTTCACTCAGCTCCAAGTATACATCGTTATTATTATTATTCTTATTATTTTAATAATTGAATTTCATATGATTTCCCGCTCTAATAACAAGTGGAAAATTAAAAAAAAAAAAAAAAAAAAAAATCAATAAAAGAACCGTCATTTCGACTCTATATTATGGACGAAGTGGGCATGAATTACTACGAAGATCAGAGCATCCTTTTTCCTAAAGTCTACATTATCCGATGCTCCATCTGATTTCCCGCTCTAACAACATGGTCTAATCATTCAAATCCTTCAACAACTGGTCAAGTTCCTCTGACGAAAGCCAATCCGAAAGCTCATTGTCTTCGTCACTGCTCTCTACCACTTCCACAATCTGTGTCTCGCTCTCAATCATTGTCTCCGCATTAACATTTGGATTCTCTTCATGCTGATCTTGTTCGACTTCGCTTTGCCTTCCCACATAGTCTGACAATGGAAAATTAAGCTTAGCTCTGGGTCCGCGGAACTCGATGGCAGCCTTATCATAAGCCCTGGCAGCCTCCTCCGCCGTCAGGAACGTACCTAGCCACTTGCGCTTCGCTTCCCTCGGGTCTCGAATCTCAGACGCCCATTTCCCCCAAGGCCTCTGCCTCACTCCCCTGTATCTCTTCTCATTGTCATTCTTCGTCTTCTTCTTCGAGCTCCTCTTGCTGGTTGATGGCAATGAGGACGTAGCAGCATCAGGCGGGACTGTTTGTTGTTGCATTAGTTGATGGTGTTGTGGGGTCAGACCTTGACCTTGAATGCCGTCAGTGACAACGTGCTTGAGAGCTGAGACCAAAATGTCTTGTTCTTGTTCCTCTGTTATTCTTGCCCTCCATGGACACCACCTATAAATCTTGCTTGCATTAAAACCATACATCACGTATTGGCTTTTGGAATTCGGAAAAAATGATAAATTTTCCCTTTTTGGAATGTGAGAGAGATGTAAGAGAGTTTCGTGAGTTTCGAGTTTCGATTCGAATTCAGCGATGCTGCGCAAAAGATTTATATAAAATTTATAAATAACGGATTGGTAATGTCCACCGTACTACTGCCAGCCTGTGCGCTGTGCCAACGCGGTGCATCTTTTGCTGTTGGAAATTGAATGTGACCCGCAGGTTTTTCTTTTTTAGCCATGAGTGTGATGAGTGTGACAGATGAGATAGTATATCATGTTTCGGTTGTATATGTTATTTTTCTCATAATAGTTGAATCTCACATAGTTGTGGGACCCAGTTGCTATGAGAGAGATGACATATACACCCGAAACATAATATAATTTTTCGTAATAGAGGGAGCAAAGTTCATCACCAGTTAGACGTTAAAATACACCTACATGTTAATACACAAAACTTTGAAAAAGTTCGTACACAATTTATTTGAGAAGATTTTTTTTTCCTGGTAATCGTCAATAATTTCAAAATCATTTCAAATTAGCATGCTAACTTACACATAGACCAACCATAGTTTTCAATTTAAATGATGTTTCATGTTAATTAAATTGGAAATGTTGTAGCTTCTTGTTGCATCCATAACTTTACCCAAATTTTTTACTAATTGATGATGTGGTAAATTGTTAGTGAATAAGTAAAAAAAATGAATCAATGACGAGTTTAGATAAGAACAAATAAAAACTTGTAAAATTAACTATTATAAAAAAATATTGTAATTTTTTATGCAGCAATACTCATAAAACTTAGAGAACTTTTCGAAAGTGGGATCCAAATGATTGATAATTTGAATACTATTTGATATTCATTATTTAGGGGGTCTTGTTAACAAGTGCCCTATAGGCTGTTAGAGGTATATTATCCCATTAGTATAGGTCCAAATCTAATTCTATCTTGTGTGCAAGCTAAGTCTCCTACTCGTACTAAAAATTTATTAGTCTAAGGTTTAGTTTACTATATATACACATGTTATGTTCATTGTAACACAAATTTTATACTACACTCTCATATATTAAAGATGTAGTCTTTTAGAGTTTCCTCCGTGGATGTAGACCATTAGGCTGAGTCATGTTACCCTTGTGTTCATATTCAATATAGTGTATCAATGCTAATATTTAACACATGCATTCTTAAATACTCAATTATGAGCTGTAGGGATAGGGGCCCAAAATTGTATATTGGGCTTTAGTCCTTGGCCGAGGACATTGATTGGTCCGAGAACGGATAAATAGTAGTGATGATATTAAGTTCAGAATCCTATGAGTAAGATGCAAACGGAAAGACTGAGAAAGGTGGTTCAAGGAGGGTTATCTCCTCGGATGGACAAAGCACAGATCAAATGTACATCCTATCATTTAAAGTGACCTTTTAGGATGTTCTATTGATAGGGACATGTATTATAAACGTACAAGAGGAATGGAAGTTCAGAAATAACAAAGGAAAAGCTACTGTCACCGCATTGAATGTTCAGCAGCTAACCTTTTGGCTGCATTTATGTGGAGAAGACCCATGAACAGTGCTGTCTTGGCTATCCCAACTCACAGAGGGCTAGAGAGCGTGTCCGATGAGACAAGCATTCAAGTAGTGGCTTGGATGATCAACAAATGGAGGGACAAGATCATTTGTAAGTAAGTAACCGACCATCTCAAAAACTGAAGACAATCCTCAAGTAGTGGAGAAGATCATTTTGACCGTATTTATGTGAAGAAGACCCATGAAAAGTGCTGCCTTGGCTATCCCAACTCACAGAGGGCCAGAGAGAGTGTCCGATGGGACAAGCACTCAAATAGTGACTTAAATGATCAACAAATTGAGGGACAAGATCATTTGTAAGTAGGTAACCGACCATCTCAAAAACTGAGGACAATCCTCAAACCAATCATTATATAAAATACTAGGACATGGTTTATATATATATATATATATATAAAACTAGGACGTGATTGATTAGTCAAAGTAATAGCTGGTTTATTTGGGATTCAGATTAGGTGTCAGGTGGGCATATGACCACCCAAAGTAATAACTGGTTTATTTGAACAATTAATACAGCCCAAGATTAACATTCTAGCCACTAATGCCCACCAACGCCACCTTTATATAGTAAATCAAATGATTCCAAGAAGAGAGTGCAGGAGTTGGAGAAATCAAAAGTACCGAGGAGGATTTTATTTATGTTTCAATTTTTGATAGAAGTCACAAGTTGTGGACTTAGGACCTCACACCTTCCATACACACTTTTGAGAGGAAAAATTGCCAGTTTCATAATTCTTTTACAGTTTATACTTTGTTCTAAAAGTGATATATATTTTAGAGATCCTTCACAGCTATTAGTGTTATTACCAAACAAACGAGGGGGAAAATAACAATTCAACATTTTTTTTTTTATACAAAATAGAAATTCTATTATAGCTTAATATAAGTGTATATGTGTGTGAGTCTGTCTCTTGGAGACTTAAACCCCAGCCCTTACTCCCCACACCCCACAAGCACTTATATTTATGGAGTGACCATCGCACTAATGATGTGTGGTCAAGACAAAGAGAATGTCATTTAAGGAGATAAATGCCGGTATCACAACATTTTAAATACTTTTTGTTATAACTTATCACATGGCGAGTTGTGAGTGGTAAAAATATATATAGATTCACTATTTTTTCTCTACCACTCATAATTTGCCACGTTGCAAGTTGTGGAAAAAATTGTGTAAAATGTTATATTACTAGCATTTCATCACAAAGTCCATAAAAATACACCAAATTGCAGGGGAATTTTATAGGGGACATAAAGATATGGTGCACACCACACAAAGATGTTTCCCAATAAAAACTGTCACTATATACGTATGTACTTTCTTATGAAATTTTAGCAAAAAGATGAAAGAAATCTGTACAGGGAAGACCAAAAGTCAATCCCAACGAACAAGAAGCGCAGAAATCAGGTTATCAATATATAGCTTGTATTTTGCGGAAATGAAGATTGTTGCTCAATATTATGTGAGCTCCACTTTCCAGCTACTTTATCTAGTATGCTTCTTCATCCTATATTCTTACAGGTTGAAACTTCAAAAATTTTCTTTCATTAATCCAATTTTCATACTAGGTGCATATGGATCTTTATATATTTTGAAAGTGAAGTAGCAAATTTATCGGTGAGAAAACTTAGAAAATGAATACAAACTCTGGCGATCTTAAAGTTTCTGAAGTTGTATGATTATCCTGATCTGTTGTACTATTAAGATGCAAAGCAAAATTTTAAGCTTCTCTGCAGACAAATATGTCTATTAAAGACTACAGAAATTGTTGCTGATTTCTGTACATAATAAATTAGTATTAGAATTTTACTGCATACCACAATGCCATATTGGTCACAAAAGGTATTTTTCTCTTAAAATTATTAAGTAGAAGATTCATTTTATCATGAATTTAATATTTAAAATAATGTACAAAGATGTTGATGATGAGGTTGCATTACATTAACCATATTTATTTTTCAAGATTTTGTAGTTCAACTAGTTGACATTTTTTAATGTTTCTAATGAAAACATCCAGGGATGATCAAATCTTCGATCCTATTATAATTGTTGAAATTATCAACCAAAAAACCATTTTTATTTAACTTTGAAGTGTGGTCTCTATTGTATGCTAAATTCATATTTAAACATGTATGAGTTTTTTTAGGGCATAAAAAAATTTCACAATATTTTTATAAAAAAAGTGAAGTGTTATTCCATTTTATTGGTCAAAATAAAACAAACTAAAATGAAAAAAGATCATACTAACACCCACCACAACTTAAAATAAGAACATTATGAAAATATTGTGAGGCTTGGGAATGTTCTTAAAGTTGCACAAAATGTATTATGGGTATAATTGAAAAATTAAATTGCAAAAATTTTATTACTAAAAATTAAGTCATAACTAATCACACGATAAACGGGAAGCTATGAAGAAAAATTACGAGTAAATACGCAAAGCCGCGAAATTTACAAGAGAATGCATCATGCATGCATGAGACCAAGTTAGACCTCGTAGCTAGCGCCACATAACTCAATTTATTAATAACAAATAACAACTGGATAACTTTTCTCAAAAACAAAAATAAATAAATAACAACTGGATAACGTGACACATGCAGGTGTCTTTTTTTCAAATAAGTTGTTGACTCGGTAATATTAAATCTAAAACAAGCGTAGGCTTCTTTCTTTTTTTGAAAGAAACAATAGGTACTTTTCCTTCTGAAAGGACTTTGTGAAAGATAACATCACTACTTTATATTTTTGGTGCGATGGTCACTCTATAAGTATAAGTGCTTGTGAGGTGTGGAGAGTAAGGACTGGGGTTCAAGTCTTCAGGAAGGAGTTTCACACATATATACACTTAGATTAAGCTATAATAGAATTTTATCTTGTAAAAAAAAAAAAAAAAAAATCTACTTTGAATAATGTCCAGGTGTCCAACATGCCAAGAGTCACTGCTTTAAATATCAAAAGTCAAAAAGCCAAGGTCCAAGGGTCACCTTTTTTTAATTTTTTTTGAGAAAGAGGTCCAAGGGTCCTCGGTTTGTATTGCAATGAAACGGTTATACAGATGCGTCTGCATTTTTTGTTTTTGTGAATTGGTGCATTATTTATGGGACTTGTAAATACACAATTTAATAAATTTTTCTTTAAAATTGAGTTATATGGCATTATTCACATATTTAAAAATTATTTTGTTATAATATTTTTAGTTTTCAGCAAATAACAGTATCCAAATAGACATTTAGTTTCGAAAGGCAAAAGCAATAGTGAAATTGCGTTCTATTTATGTCAACGAAAAAGACACTATTTCACCATCTCTTTTCCTTCGACCATTTTTTTGTTTTGTTTTTGTTTTGAATAGAAAAGGGCAATTTAATTGAAGAAAATGAAAAAAGTCATGGTTACAGAATATCTAAGTCAGAGGCAATCGACCATCTCAAAAGCTGAAAGACAATCCTCAAACCAATCATTATATAACATACTAGGAGTCTAGGACATGGTTTATATATATATAGACACACACTTGGACATGATTAGTTAAAGAATAGCTGGTTTATTTGGGATTGAGATAAGAAGTTTGATAAAATAATTGTGGATGACTGAAATTTAAAATTGAAAAAAAAAGTTTTAAATCTCAACCATTAAATTAAAAAAAAAAAAAAGTAAAAGTTTAAGTTAAAAAGTATGGTAGAAAAAAATTTGTGAGGGTACTCCAGCCACCAAAGCCCACAAAGGCTAACTTAATATGGTAAATCAAAAGTACTGGGGAGGATTTTATTTATGCTTCAATTTTCTAAAGAAATAAGTTGTGGCCTTATGACCTCACCCTGGCCTCCACATACACACTTTTAAGAGGAGAAACTGCCAAATTTCATATTTCTTTTACAGTTTATATTTTGTTCTAAAAGTGATATTTTAGAGATCCTTCACAGCCATTAGTGTTATTACCAACAAACGAGAGGGAAAATAAACAACTCAACCATTATTCTCAAGACAAAGAGAATGTCATTAAGGATCAGAATTCATGAAAAAACACCAAATTTTATGGGTTTTTATAGGAGACATAAAGATATGGTATACATAACACACCACACAAAAATATATCCAAATAAAATCTGTCACAACATAGATATGTACTTTCTTATGAAATTTTAGCAAAAAGATGAAATAAATCAGTACAGGGAACGAACAACAAGCGCAGAAATCAGGTTATCAATATATATATATATATATATATATATATAGCTTGTATTTTGCGGAAATGAAGATTGTTGCTCAATATTATGTGAGCTCCACTTCCTAGCTACTTTATCTAGGATGCTTCTTCATCCTATTTTCTTACAGGTTGCAACTTCAAAAGTTTTACTTCATTAATCCAATTTTCATACTAGGTGCATATATATCTTTATTTTGAAAGTGAAGTTGCAAATTAATTATCGGCAAGAAAACTTAGAAAATTAATACTAACTCTGGTTCTTAAAGTTTTTGAAGTTGTATGATTATCCCTATTAAAATGCAAAGCTAAATCTTAAGCTTTTCTGCTGACAAATATTTCTATTGAAGATTACAGAAACTGTTAGCCTGATTTCTGTACATAATCAGTATTAGCATTTTACTATGTACTACAATACTATATTGGTCACAAAAGGTTGTGAAAGGACACCTAAAACTTTGAATATCTTAGTACTTTCTAAATCTATAGCAATTAGGAGTGAAGGTGTGACTCCCTAATAGCATGTGTTTGGTTAGCTTTGTGTTATTTTCTTATTTCATTTTGTGCTTATAATGGTTTCAGTTATGAATTTCATAATTTTATATAAGAATATTTAGCTTAACTTATTTAAATTTTTTTGGTATTTGTAATGGCTTCAATCTAATAATTAAATAATCGCTGAGGATTGGATAAGATCCCTTGTTACATCAATTTTGCATGCCTGAAAATATTGCTAGGGCACCATTAGAGTAATGGTTCATGTGGAGCAATTCATAATGCCTTAGAGGATTAGTTTATATAAGGATTAGGCTAGAAATAATGACAGAAGATTAATTTATATAGAATAAAAATGAGAGAACCAAATGTTTTTAGCTTCTTGTTCGTTGGGATTGACTTTTGGTGTGTTAAAATATAAATTATTTTTATTTTTATTTTTATATAACAGTGATGCTTAGTGCTCGCAAACAAAGACGAAAGCACAAATAGCAATGAAAGCTGCGAAATCAGAGTATTTGGCTCCAACATTGGTGCCCACATTTGAGCCCCTTTGTCGTTTTGACTCTGTTTCACTCAGCTCCAAGTATACATCGTTATTATTATTATTCTTATTATTTTAATAATTGAATTTCATATGATTTCCCCCTCTAATAACAAGTGGAAAATTAAAAAAAAAAAAAAAAAAAAAAAAATCAATAAAAGAACCGTCATTTCGACTCTATATTATGGACGAAGTGGGCATGAATTACTACGAAGATCAGAGCATCCTTTTTCCTAAAGTCTACATTATCCGATGCTCCATCTGATTTCCCGCTCTAACAACATGGTCTAATAATTCAAATCCTTCAACAACTGGTCAAGTTCCTCTGACGAAAGCCAATCGGAAAGCTCATTGTCTTCGTCACTGCTCTCTACCACTTCCACAATCTGTGTCTCGCTCTCAATCATTGTCTCCGCATTAACATTTGGATTCTCTTCATGCTGATCTTGTTCGACTTCGCTTTGCCTTCCCACATAGTCTGACAATGGAAAATTAAGCTTAGCTCTGGGTCCGCGGAACTCGATGGCAGCCTTATCATAAGCCCTGGCAGCCTCCTCCGCTGTCAGGAACGTACCTAGCCACTTGCGCTTCGCTTCCCTCGGGTCTCGAATCTCAGACGCCCATTTCCCCCAAGGCCTCTGCCTCACTCCCCTGTATCTCTTCTCATTGTCATTCTTCATCTTCTTCTTCGAGCTCCTCTTGCTGGTTGATGGCAATGAGGACGTAGCAGCATCAGGCGGGACTGTTTGTTGTTGCATTAGTTGATGGTGTTGTGGGGTCAGACCTTGAATGCCGTCATTGACAACGTGCTTGAGAGCTGAGACCAAAATGTCTTGTTCTTGTTCCTCTGTTATTCTTGCCCTCCATGGACACCACCTATAAATCTTGCTTGCATTAAAACCATACATCACGTATTGGCTTTTGGAATTCGGACAAAATGACAAATTTTCCCTTTTTGGAATGAGAGAGAGAGAGAGAGAGATGTAAGAGAGTTTCGAGTTTCGATTCGAAAGCGGGGAATCCGGCATGCTGCGCAAAAGATTTATATAAGTAACGGATTTGTAATGTCCACTGTACTACTGCCAGCCTGTACGCTGTGCCTACGCGGAGCATCTTTTGCTGTTGGAAATTCAATGTGGCCCGCTGGTGTTTCTTTCGTAGCCATAAGTGTGACGGGGAGCAAAGTTCACAACGTGTCACGTTAAAATACACCTACATGTTAACGGACAAAACTTTGAAAAAGTCTGTGCACAATTTATTTGAGAGAGATGCTACGTCTACAACAATTTTACAATATTTTTACAACAAATCATAGGTGGTTAGTTGTTATTGGTTCAAATTTGAAACTAACACTAAGATTACTTTTTTGTCCTAATAATAACAACCAATAATAACCTGCCACTTAGGAAATGTTGTAGAAATGTTGTAAAAATGTTGTAGACATAGCATTTCTCTTTATTTGAGAAGATTTTTTTTTCCTGGTAATCGTCAATAATTTCAAAATCATTTCAAATGCTAATTCAAATTAGCATGCTAACTCACATATAGACCAAGCATAATTTTCAATTTAAATGATGTTTCATGTTAATTAAATTGGAAATGTTGTAACTTCTTGTTGCATCCATAGCTTTACCCAAATTTTTTACTAATTGATGATGTGGCAGATTGTTAGCGAATATGTAAAAAAAAGTACTATATAACTTAGTTTTAAAGTTTTTTATTTTAATAAAATACTTACAGATCTCATAAATATTGCACATAACATATTAAAAAAGCATAATTTTACTCTGTGCACGTGAAATGCTTTTCTTAAAAAAAAAGAAAAAGAAAAAAAGAAGATGAAATGCAGATGCAGTACTTTTTCGCACTATCTAAACAAGGCTAAGACGCAAAACGGAAAAAATTCTTGTCTTCTTTTAAAAAAAAGTCAGCACTGAGGCATAGATTTTGGCCATGTATTAAAGTCAAAACATAGCCTTGACAGAGGAGCATCCCAGCCAAGCCCACTGTCTTCTTCCAAACAGTCTAAAAACTAAAAATAGTCAAACTACGTGCTTCTTCTTCTTCTTCTTCTTTTTTTTTTTTGACCAACAGTGACCTCAAAAAGCCCAAATCCTAAATCCGTCCTAGCATTTTTCTTTCTTTGACCGTATGTGGTATGCCATTTTTGGAATAGTTTAATAATAGCCTCAAAACAGCATTCTTGCTGCTTTCAGTGGCAGCTCTAGGAATTATATTTAGGATGATCATTAAAAAATTTAAATTATACAAAATTTAATAAAGAGATAATTTGAATATATCAATGTTACAAAAAAAAAATGCAAATACATGAAATATTACAATTTTTTGTATTAACAAAGAGAATAAGAAAAAAAAAAAAGACTACTAAAAGATAAAGTGGAAATTGAAAATGCTAATATAAGAATAATAAAGTGACCACAACAATTTCATAATAAATCTTATGCAACAAGTTGTTAGCTTGTTATTGGTGGGTAAAACATATTAATATTGAACCCGAATTAAAATTAGTAACAGCTTACCACATAAGATTTATTTTGAAAATGTTTTGAATGTAGCATTACTCTTATATTTATTGAACTCAAATTCTTATGAGTCTCAAGTAAAAGTGTTCAATATTTTTATTAGAGTGGTCAAAATAGGTTAATTTAGTAAATAATATATTTTTTTAAAGTATGTATATACAATATTTTCAAGTCAAGGTGGTCACAGAACATATTAATTTAAAATAATTTTTTATGTTAGAAATAAAGTCTGATTGGAATGTGTAAAGTTTGGGCAATGAAAATGTTATTTGGGATGTGTAAAAGCTGAAATGTGTAAAGCCTATAGGGGAGATGTATGTCCATAATTGCACTCATTATTACAACCTTATCCCATAAACTCTCCAAGCATTCTAAGGTCCTATATATATGTGGGATTTCTTTACTGTTATTGTACACATCTAAGAGAGATCAAAAGAATTGTGGATGACCACTTGAATATAAGAGTTTATCAATTTATTGTTCCTTTTACTTTGTTTTATATATATTTCCATCATTTTACAACACGTTATCAGCACGAGTTTCTACCCAATTTTGGAAAGGATCCCATTGTTCTTCAAACATTAAAGATTATTTGTGTAGTTCTCTCAACTCACTGTAAGTTTTCTTTCTAAGGAATTAGTAATTATCCTATTTATTTTTCATTACATTTTATGCTTATATTTTTAGCGATTTTTAATTGATTAAAAAAAAAATTATGAGATTCACGTTATCCTATTGTTATATATTGTTATGAGATTCATGTTTAATTGATTAAAAGTATATTGTTAAAAAATGGTTAGTGATAAACCAACTCAATTATAAGATATATGTAACGTATATTGATAAATTTTGAATGTGTATGTATTGTTTCATTACAATTAACTTTTGAATATGTATGTGTAGTATTGTTCATTAAAATTGTGAATGAAAAAAAAAATAGTTATTTAATTTCTTTTGTAATTATATATTTGATATAGATTTCTTATGTAATTATGTAATTAATTTCTTTTGTAATTATATATTTTAGGCAATCATTTCTTATCATGGATCCTTGATACTAAGATTCATCTGGAAGTAATGAATCTTGATGAGATTTATGTTGATATAATAAATCCTGAAGATATTATTATGGATGACAATAGAGTATCCCAGAAGGATCATTCAAAAGCAATAATTTTTATTTGTCATTATTTACATAAAAACTGAGTACTTTACTATAAAAGACCCTTTAGGAGAATTACAAATTCTAGAAGAACTTGATCATCCTAAAAGCTTAGTATGACTAAAGTTGCAATAAACTAAAGGTGTAAGTGAGTTAATCTAGCACTTTAAAATCAGCCCATGATTAAAATTACATAATATAAAACACATATATTATGTTTTGAATGTGCTCCTGTAGTAGCAATATCGAATGCATATGTTCATAAAGTGTTATGAATTAATCTTTTATCTTCTGGTGGCTGAACAAATTGATGAGTTGTTGCTGAAAACCATCAAAGGGCTATGAAATTAAGTGTTATAAGTGTAGTATGGAAGGTCATTGTTCACATACCTGTCGTACTCCTAAACATTTGATAGATTTGTACCAAGCCACCATAGAAGAAAAGGAAAAGGGAATTGAAACGAACTTTGCTAAACATAATGATCCTGAAGATCCCATGAATTATCTTGACCTTCCAAATGGAGTGGATATGACTCATCTTGATGTCTCTAATTTCTTTGAGGACGTTGATGGAAAATTTGATAATTTGATTGGTGATGGAAATGTCCATACCAATTAATTATTTTCTTTTATTATATTATTGTATTCTAATAAGTATGATTGGTGATGGAAATGTCCATATCAATTAATTATTTTTCTTTCATTATATTATGGCATTGAAATAAGTATTTTTATTTTGATATGTTTTATTTATATTTAAAGTAATGAAGTTTAATTTATGTTTTGCATATGTGAAGATGCATGGGTCATACTAGTAAATTCAATTCAAAGATGAATAGAGAAGATTTTTGTCTAGCAGACAGTGCAACAACTCATACGATCCTTAAAGATAAAAAATATTTTAAAATTTTAAAATTATACAAAGCCAATATCAATACCATATCAGGTTCATCGAACTTAATTGAAGGCTCTGGAAGAGCAATTATCATGTTGCCAAAGGGCACAAAACTTTGTATTGATGATGCTTTGTATTCTTCTAAATCAAACAGAAATTTACTTAGCTTTAAGGATATACGTTATAATGGTTATCATATTGAAACCAATAACGAAGGCAGTAAATAATTTCTTTATATTACTTTAATAGTATTAGGCCAGAAGCTCATATTAGAAAAACTGCATATTTTCTCTTCTGGGTTATATTATACTACAATGAGAACAATTGAAACAAATGTTGCAATACACCAGAAGTGTTCGGACCCAAAGGTTTTTATGCTTTGGCATGATTGTCTAGGTCATCCAAGATCAATAATGATGTGTCGAATTATTGAAACTCCCACGAACATCCTTTAAAGAACTAGAAGATTCTTTTACCTAGTGATTATCCATGTAGTGCATGTTCTTAAGGTAAATTAATTACCAAACCATCACATCCAAAAATTGTTGTTGAGTGTCCATCTTTCTTAGAAAGAATTCAGGGTGATATATGTGAACCAATACACCCACCTTGTGGTCCATTAAAGTATTTTATGGTTTTAATTGGTGCATCAACCAGATGGTCACATGTATGTTTACTTTCTACTAAAAATGTTGCATTTGCTAGGCTTCTTGCTTAAATAATTAGGTTGCAAGCACAATTTCCTGATTATCCAATTAGGAAAATTCGTTTAGATAATGCTGGTGAATTCACATCCCAAGCTTTTGATGACTATTGCATGTCAATTGGAATTGATGTTGAACATTCTGTTGCCCATACACATACTCAGAATGGTTTAGCTGAATCACTTATCAAGAGACTTCAAATTATTGCTCGACCTTTGCTTATGAAATCAAAATTACCAGTTTCTGCTTTGGGTTATGCTATTTTACATGCTGCATCATTAGTTCGTATTAGGCCAACTGTTTATCATAAATTTTCACCATTGCAACTTGTTCTTGGCCAACAACCAAATATTTTTCACTTGCGCACATTTGGTTGTGCTGTATATGTTCCTATTGCACCCCCACAACGCACTAAGATGGGTCCTCAACGTAGACTTGGAATTTATACGGGTTTTGATTCCCTATCTATCATTAGATATCTTGAACCTCTAACTGGTGATGTTTTTAAGGCACGTTTTGAGGATTGTCATTTTAATGAAACAATCTTCCCACCTTTAGGGGGAGAAAAGTCGTTGCCTAAAACACGATGTGGGATTACTTGGAATGTTTCGACGTTATCGCATCTTAATCCTCGTACAAATCAATGTGAACTGGAAGTTCAAAAGATTATTCATTTGCAAGGAATTGCAAATCAATTACCGGATGTATTCACCGATAATAAGAAAATAGTGAAATCTCACATTCCAGCTGCTAATACTCCAGCACGGATTGAAGTCCCTGTAGGACAATCAGTTAATACAGTAGCAAATGAATCAAAGCCACACCTGAAGCGTGGAAGACCTATCGGTGTTAAAGATAAAATTCCCCGAAAGAGAAAAACACAAGAAAAACAAGTTGCAGCCTATAAAGAGGCTATACCCAAAAAACAGGTCATAGAAATAATTGATCTATCCAAAACTCATGACGAAAAATTTCCTGAAAATAAACATCTTGAAGAGTTATCCCTGAAGAGGATCAAGTACCAGAAAATAATGAGATCTCGATACATTATGTACATACAGGAGAAATATGGGATATAAATAAAATTGTTGTCGACAACATATTTTCATATAAAGTTGCCCTTGATATTACCAGAAGTAATGATAATGAATATGAACCACAAACCGTTGATGAATGTCAACGTAGAAATGATTGGTCAATGTGGAAAGAGGCGATTCAAGCAGAATTAAATTCACTAAGTAAACGTGAAGTTTTTGGACCTGTAGTCCGAACACTTAAAGGTGTAATGCCTGTTGGATACAAATGGGTATTTGTACGTAAACGAAATGAGAAAAATGAAATTATAAGGTACAAAGCGCGACTTGTAGCACAAGGTTTCTCGCAGAGACCTGGTATTGATTATGAAGAAGCATATGCTCCTGTTATGGATGCAATTACATTCAGATTTTTGATTAGTTTGGTAGCAAAAGAAAATTTGGATATGCGATTAATGGATGTTGTTACAGCATATCTATATAGATCATTAGATAATGATATCTATATGAAAATCCCTGAAGGATATAAAATGCCTGAAACTTATAATCCTACATCTCGAAGTATGTATTCTATCAAGCTACAAAGATCCTTATATGGGTTAAAGCAATTCGGACGCATGTGTTATAATCACCTCAGTGAATATCTTTTGAAAGAAGGATTTGAGAATAATCCAATTTGTCCATGTGTTTTTATCAAAAAACCAGAATCTGGATTTGCTATTGTTGCAGTATATGTTGATGATTTAAATCTTGTAGGAACTCCAGAAGAGTTAACAAAAACAGCAAATTGTTTAAAGAATGAATTTGAAATGAAAGATCTTGGTAAGACAAAATTTTGTCTTGGCCTACAAATTGAACATCTTCCAAATGGAATTCTTGTTCATCAATCAACATACATAGAAAAAGTCCTGAAGCAATTTTACATGGATAAAGCTCATCCTTTGAGCATTCCAATGGTGGGTCGGTCACTTGATGTCAAGAAAGATCCTTTTCAACCACAAGAAAATGATGAAGAAACTCTTGGTCCTGAAGTACCATATCTTAGTTCAATTGGTGCTTTGATGTATCTTGCAAATTACACACGACCTGATATAGCATTTGCAGTTAACTTACTAGCAAGGTATAGTTCTGCACCAACTCGAAGACATTGGAACGGAATTAAACATATTTTACGTTATCTTCGTGGGACTACTGATTTGGGATTATTTTATCCAAATGGATCAAAACCACAGTTAGTTGGATATGCTGATGCAGGTTATCTTTCTGATCCACACAAAGGCCGATCACAAACAGGATATTTATTTACTTATGGAAATACTGCTATTTCATGGAGATCTATTAAGCAAACAATTTCTGCTACTTCCTCAAATCATGCAGAGATTATCGCAATTCATGAAACGAGTCGTGAATGTATTTGGTTGAGATCGGTAATTCAACATATTCGTGAGAATTGTGGATTATCATCAATCATAAAAGGTCCAACGATATTATACGAAGATAATGCCACTTGTATCACTCAAATTAGGGGAGGATATATCAAGGGTGATAGAAACAAGCATATTGCACCAAAATTCTTTTATACACATGAGCTTCAGAAGAGTTACGATATTGATGTCAAGCAGATACGATTATGTGATAATTTGGCAGATATGTTCACTAAGCCATTACCAACTGCGAATTTTAAGAAGATAATGCACAACATTGGTATGCGTCGACTTAAGGATATTCGATATACTCATGAGGGGGAGTAAAGTTTCTAAAGGATGTGTGCTGATTGTACTCTTTTTCCTTCGCTAAGGTTTTTTCCCACTGGGTTTTCCTTTGCAAGGTTTTAATGAGGCAATCCTAAGGCACTAGAAGTTATACAAGAATATTGTACTCTTTTTCCTTAGCCAAAATTTTTTTCCCACAGGGTTTTTATTTGGCAAGGTTTTAATGAGGCATATTCTTAGAAAGTGGTCATCCAAGGGGGAGTGTTAGAAATAAAGTCTGGTTGGAATGTGTAAAGTTTGGGCAATGAAAATGTTATTTGGGATGTGTAAAGGCTGAAATGTGTAAAGCCTATAGGGGAGATGTATGTCCATAATTGCACTCATTATTACAACCTTATCCCATAAACTCTTCAAGCATTCTAAGGTCCTATATATATGTGGGATTTCTTTACTGTTATTGTACACATCTAAGAGAGATCAAAAGAATTGTGGATGACCACTTGAATATAAGAGTTTATCAATTTCTTGTTCCTTTTACTTTGTTTTATATATATTTCCATCATTTTACAACATTTTATATAATTTTTTTTTTTTTTGCATATATAAATTTTTATTTTGACAAGTGCTTGCTCTTCAATATATCATCTAAAACACTATTTTTTTGTTATCCACTACTTTGAATGGATTCTTATTAATTGATAAAGTTTTTTTAAATTAAATATGTATTTGAATTATGCCCAGAACAAATCAATTGGCGTCTTCAACTAATAATAATTTTTTATAAAAAGTGGACACCATTGGAGAAGCACGAAATTAAAACGTGTTTAATTTAGTGCTTATAATCACTATATATTTCATTTATGGGTTTAGTGTAATCCACAATGGGAGATTTGCATAAAAACCAAACAACATTTTACCAACGAAATAGTATCGAAGATTTTATTCCTTTAACTTTACTGTTACATTCCTCACTGTGTATCTCTCTTCTCTCTTTTTTCTCTCAAAATCTCCAAAAATGACCATTTGCGACTTCTGCCCATCTCTTTCTTTTTATACTTCCCTAGTTCTCCTTTTTCATCTTTATCCATTACTTTATTTACCTCATTTTCTTCTCCAGCAGGTGCTTTAGCATGAGCTATCCTAATTTAATTAGGCAGTTTTCTGTCCTATCAGACTCTTCTTTTCTCATGGTTATGATGAACATAGACTTTTGAGACTTCTTATCTTATTTTGATCAATTATCTGTAGCATTAAATGCAAATGTGTCCAATGGGTTGTTGTAAATCTATTAGGAAGATCCCGAAATCATCTTTGGATATCCACGTACACCTCGAAACTATGCCTTGGTAGCTCGGAGCATAGGCTGACATGGGCAGTATGGTCAGAGTGCTTCACCTCAGATGGTTTCTATGGTTATAAATGAATGGATCCAAGGTAATGGGTTCCGTTGGGTCGGAGTCTGAGGTTCAAGTACTTTGGGAAGGTTTTTGCTGTCCCTTTGTTTGTATTCTGAGGTACGTGCCCTATGGAGAAACTTTTCAACTCGGAAGGATATGTTTTGGGCCTCGTTTTAACTTACGGCCCAATGCTTATTTGGGCTTTATCAGCCACCTCCCCATAACCATAATTTAAAGTTATATCATATCTATAAAAAAATATACCTAATATTATACTCTATTTTTTTCCCTCTATTTTATTTAAATACTATTTCTTTATTTTTCACAAGAAATGTATAAGTTCCTGCAGTAAAAGTTACAATTCATTTTAATAAATATTTATGTTATAATTATTACAATTTTGCTACATAAATTTATAAATTAATGTGTCAATTTAAAACATTAAAAAAATGGTTTAAAAATTTATATTGCATCTAGTCACCTTAATGTGACTCTACATATATATATATATATATATATATATATATATATGTATGTATGTATGTATGTATGTATATATATATATATATATATTAGGAAAAACAAAAGGTATTTATCTCTTAAAATTATAAAGTAGAAGATTCATTTTGTTGTGAATTTAACATTTAAAATAACATACAAAGAAGTTGATGATGAGGTTGCATTACATTAATCATATTTATTTTTTCATGAGCTTTGTAGCTCAATTGGTTGACATATCCTAATGTTTCCAATAAAAAAAAAAAAAAAATTGGTGTTCAAATCCCCCCACCTCTATTATAATTTTTGAATTATATAAAAAAAAAACCATTTTTATTTAACTCCAATGTGTGGTTTCTATTGTACACTAAATTCATAATTCTTTTTTGGGGACTTAAATAAATATGTCTAAGTTCTTCTATAAATACAATAAAATTTCAGAATATCTTTACAAAAAGTGAGGACTCATCAATCTATTGTAAGTCAAAATAAAATAATATAAAAAAGGGTAAAATATCATTTTCGTCCCTAAACTATCACAAAAGTTGTTTTTTCATCCCTAAACTTTCAAAAGTTCTATTTTCGTCCCTAAACTATCACAAAAGTTCATTTTTCGTCCCTAAACTTTCAAAAGTTCTATTTTCGTCCCTCAACTTTCCCAAATATATTGATTTTCGTCATTCCGTCTAACGGAGTGCTGACGTGGTTTGACGGAGTGCTGATGTGGGAGGGACGAAAATAGAACTTTTGAAAGTTTAAGGACAAAAAACGAACTTTTGTGATAGTTTAGGGACGAAAATAGAAATTTTGAAAGTTTAGAGACGAAAAACGAATTTTTGTGATAGTTTAAGGACGAAAATAATATTTTACCCTATAAAAAATTATACTGAAACTCACCACATTTTAAAACAAAGGTTGTGTTAACGGGCACCACTCATTAACAACTTTTTAAAAAAATTTCTAACAAATTTTTTTATTATTATATTTTTTACTGTTTTATCTCATTTTTTTTAACTTTATAAATATCATTTGGAGTCTTTTTTGACTTTTTTTGAGATTTTTTGTTTGTTTTTTTTTTGGCACCATAACAAACATCCGTCGATACTTATTAACATTTCTCTTAAAACAATAGTGCGATTTTACTATTATCTTAACCTTTCACAAAATGTACTAGTGTCGGAATTAAAAATTTTAATTGGTTGGCAGAATTTACGAGAGGATGCATGGACCAAGTTCGACCTCGTACGTTGCTAGGCCTCGCATAAATCTCAATGAACTTGCCTATAACAACTGGATGACATTGTCCAAGTGTTCAACATGCCCAGAGTCACCGCTTCAAGTGTGAAAATTCAAAACAGCAAAATGGGCCCAGACTAGTTTTGTAATCAAACGGCCCCTATGTTATCTTGACCCAAACTCCTACACGGCCCCTATTATGTGAAAAAGACTACTATGTTTTTGTTGTTGTGAGATCCACCTCATGTGAGGGACAAGATGCATGCAACAGAAACAGGAAAAACCATCTCCTATTATATTATCTTGACTTTTCACAAAATGTACTAGGATCGGAATTAAAAAATTAAATTGGGTGGCAGAATTTAAAAGAGGATGCATGAGACCGAGTTAGACCTCGTACGTAGCTAGGCCCCACATAAATCTCAACGAACGTACCCATAACAACTGGATGACATGACATATGAAAGTGTGTTCTCTCGGAACAAGGACTCGGCTGAGATGGCTGACATTGTCCAAGTGTCCAACATGCCTAGAGTCACTGCTTCAAGTGTGAAAATTCAAAACAGTAAAATGGGCCCAGACTAGTTTTGTAAGCAATATCGAAATATCTTTTTCTCACGAGCCAGTTGCATGAAATACCAACTCTGTAATGTTTCCGACCATTTTTTGTTCTTAATAGAAAATTGCAAAATTTTGAAGAAAATGAACAACTCATGATTACATTATTTGCCCATTTGGATTGGACGTCTACGTCTAAGAGTTTGCATTTTCCTCTTTATTTTTTTATTTTTTTTATTTTGGTCGCACGCAGGTCAAATTTTACCGACAAGGTACTGTAGTGGCACTGTAGCGGTACTGTAGTAGCACTGTTCATGAGATCCACATCCACTTTATTCAAAAAAATATTAAAAATGGGTCTCACAGTACTATTCACACATTTAAAAATTATATTACTACAATATTTTCAATTTTCAGTTTTCAGCTGTATTCAAACGGACCCTATATATACATAAGAGGACACCGACCATCTCAAAAACTGAAGACACTACTCAAATCTAATATTTTAGAAAATATTTATTAGGAAATGATTAGTTAAAGTATATAAATAGGTTTCAGTTAGTTCTATTAATAAAGTTTTTAATAGTTAAATAAGAGGTTTAAGATTCAATTCTCGTTTACACTAAAAATTTATTGATATTTTAGTCTGATGATCCTGTTAGTTCAACTGGTAAAAAGTCTTCAATGTAATAGTTGGTTTATTTGAACAATTAATACCGTCCAAAATTATCGTTAGGATCTTTAAACTCACAATTGCCCCCTATCTTCATTGTTTCAACAGTAGAGATATGATTGAATGAGGTATTTTTGTCCCCATGAAGACACCGATTGGCTCTTGAGGCATCTCGATCTGTTTCAATGAAGATGCCAGTTGATTTTTTTGACTTTCGGGTCGAGATCGATGATGCTCGTTTATCTTTTGCATTTGCGAAATTTTCAAACTACATTCAGATAACTATTTCTAGTAATATCTCTCTTTACCGTCTGTACGCGTATTGCGGCAGCTCTTGGTTGGGTATCCAGACTCGGCACTTTCCAACCAACGATACTAACGTTGTTTCGGTAGCAGAGTGCGAGGAGTGTAGTACAATAAGGGTCCGTACTTGACTACTTGTGATGTACCAGTTTGGATGGTCAACTACGCATGTTTGATACTTTAGCGTTGTAAATTTGTAATAACAGACAAAGACGAAATCAGAAATACCAAGGAAAGCAGCGAACACAGCAGCATGCAAGAACAAAGAAAAATTTCACAAATTAAGATATTATTCTTCTCTTTTGCATAAACTGTTAGCTACAAAGTAAGACGAAATCAGAAATACCAAGGAAATCAGCGAACACAGCAGCATGCAAGAACAAAGAAAAATTTCACAAATTAAGATATTATTCTTCTCTTTTGCATAAACTGTTAGCTACAAAGTAGCATTAAAGATTAAAAGAACTTTGATCATAACAAACTTTGCACTCCAACAAAATAGCACAAATTGTGAGTTCCAACAATTAAAAAATTTGGCCATCGACATTTATTCAAAATTAAGAATTCTGACACATCCATTCAAAGATAGGTAGAAAACACTTCAATTCTACTAGTTGTAGACTCTGTAAGGATTGAACTGATATCATCTCTTTGGAGATTGTTAGGATTCTTAGAACAAGAAAAACGAATATGAGGATTTCTCCTTCCTACTTGACACATTACACATATTAGCCAAATATTAACTATTAGAAAATTCACATAAGTCTCTTGAAAATTCTCCATTTCTTTTCTTACTAAAAAAAATTTACTGAATTTTCAAAAGTTCCAAATGAACTTTGTTCTTGAACTTCTTTGATTTTCACGATCTCTCTATAAGGCTTTATATCCCTCTTTACAACATATAAATTTTCTTTAAGTCATCAAACCATTTTTTTTTCTTTTATTACACCATTCTCTACGAATACTAAATTTAAAATTTCTTCCACACTCATTATAGAAGTTATATGCCTCTTGTTCAGATCAAATTCAATGCCATTTGGAATATAATTATAGTACCCAAAATTTGACCAACACCATTGTTTTCCTCTTTCATGTAACTATTAAATATAAATTAAAATGTACAAGAAACATGATTTACCATTGAAAAATTAAAATAAATAAATGAATGATGGTGGAACTTTTGTAGTCTTATATGGTATTTGGATATTAACAATGAAAGAAAACCCCACAGTTTTTTAATATTTAACCTACATAAATTTATTAACTTAATCATACTCATAAAGGAAGACTTAAATTTAATCTGTTAATTATTTTGACATTTCATAAATTAACATAGGATTAAATAAAATATCAAAAGTAAAGAATACATGATTAGATGTCCTTCTCTGATACTTTTTTTATTTTTAATGAATATCTTCCCACACTTTGATAGTTTGAAAAGAGATTTCTTCTCCTTCTTCACTCTTTTTTTTCTTTCTTTTTTCTAAAGATTATACCAAATAGTTTCTGTAGGGACACGTTTTGTGGCCCAAGCCCAAAATGTAGGGGATGTTGGTCCGGTGAGCCCAGTACAATAAATTTGTAGAGAGTGGGTCAAAGAACTAAACCCTAATGAGTTTAACAACAGCTAGTATGGACTCAAGGGATGATCAAGCAAGAACCATACACATAGGACTGAATGAATTCACGGTCCGAGGAGGCAAATCTTATTATAAATCAATAAAACTGATTACAAGTGCATCTTTGATTGCTACAGTATCTTTCCTTGGCTGATTGAATCGTCAAGGTAGTTTTGCGCCTTCAATCTTGTGCGTGAAGGGTGACCTGGAAATCTGGTTTAATGCCTTGCTCATAGCGTCATTTCCCAGGCTTTTGCGTGTCTGACTCTTACGCACATGCTTGTGGTGGTGCTCCTCCTCGTAGGAGAAAGACTCGCTCGGTGGGGTGCGAGACCTTCGTCTATAGTTGACGTCCCTTTCGTCACCAGAAGAAATGTCTGAGTTAGAGGGGGTTCGCCTTCGCCGTGCATGGCGCAACTCCCTCTTCAACCGGTCGATCTCTAGTTGCATGCCTATGTTACTCTTCGCATGGGAGATACGGCTTCCACCTCGAGGTTGACTCCTATCAGTATGTGTGGTATGCACACTTCCTTCGCAGTCACCTCTCCGCTCAAGGTTGACAAAGGGGTCGCCCTGCTGGGATCCCATAGATTTTGCTTGGTGTGGACTTGAATCTACCATAGTTAACCGCTGCACTCACTATCGCACAAGTTCTCCCCACAGATGGTGCCAATTGTAGGGACACGTTCTGCAGCCCAAGTCCAAAATGTAAGGGATGTTGGCTTGGTGAGCCTAGTACAATAAATTTGTAAAGGGTGGGTCAAAGAACGAAGCCCTAATGAACTTAACAACGGCTAGTATGGACTCGGGAGATGATCAAGCAAGAACTATACACATAGGACTAAATGAATTCACGGTCCGAGGAGGCAAATCTTATTATAAATCAATAAAATTGATTACAAGTGCAACTTTGATTGCTACAGTATCTTTCCTTTCTTTTTTCACCCCCCCTTCCTTCAAGGGTCTCTTACATTATATACCTCATTCCCAGTGATCTTGGCCTTCCATTTGTTAACCGTCCAAGACACTACTCGAGTGCCCGTCCCATTAAACACCCTTTCTGGCTCTCTGTGAGTTGCGGTAGCTAAGGAAGCACTGTTTTGGGGTCTTCTCCACATAAATGTGGTCAGAAAAGTAGCTGCAGTGCATTTAATGCGGATGTAACAGCTTTTCCTTAGATATTTTTGTGTTCCTTTCCTTCTTGTGTGGTCATGAGGCACGCTTCTAACACTGGAGCTTCTATGGAGGTCATTTTCGTCGTTGGAATGCGTATTTGAGCTATATTTGTCATGGCCAATGAGGAATTCCTCCTCGGACCGCCTTCTATTCCTTTCTTATTCATGAGACTCTAAACTAGAATCTCTCGTAACTAATTGTCCCTCCTCGAACATGGCAATGTCCTTGGACAAGGTCTAAGACCCAATATATAATTTTGGGCCCTTATTCCTACAATTTCAAATCTAATTTGGCTGGTAAGAAATATTTTTCTCATTAGTAATTTTATTTTGCACTTGTTTAAGATTTAAGCGTTAGTGATGTTAAAAAATAAAGAAAAAGAAATGGATAATTACACTTTACCTACCTATGGTTTGTCTTTAATTCGATTTGCCTACCCGTACTTTCAATTTTGATACTTTACCTACCTGTGATTTCCTCCGTTAAGGCTCTATTACCCACCTATGTTAAAAAGAAGGTTAAATATGTATTTTTGCACAATTTTTATGTCTCTCTCCTCCCAAAACATAAAACACATAAAAATTCAAGAGAAAACAAGATCAAAATGTGCTATTGGTAAAAAAATATTATGCAATTTCTTAGAACTTCAACTTGTATTTGAACTTATCATCTCAACCACAAATAAACTAATTATACATCTGAAAGCATGATAAAGTCGTATGAGAAAAATTAGATAAAAATAAAACTCCTAATCTAACTCAACAACGTTCAAATAAATCAAATCAAATCTCCTGCTCCTCATGTCCAAAAACTAGAAACCCAGAAAACACACAGTGAGAGCTTTATATATGCTTGTATTTCTATGTACCTTGTACTTGGCAATGTGAGAGTTTTATATATGCTTTGATAGCTTCTAGCCGTTGGGGCAGTTATAGAGGTCTTAATGCTCCTCTTGGTAACGTTTGGTGCTGTGTAATGTGGCCTTAATGTGCTCCAACGGTTCATACAGTTGGCCTTGTAACCGTTCTGCGTGTAATTGCGCTGTATTGGATGGCCTTCCTACCCTCGTCCATGACGTGGGTGCTAATTTTCTCGTCCAGGGATATCTTCGTCTGTATCATGGACGTCATCTTCGGTAAATGACTTCGTCAGTCCCGTCAGCTGCCCCCCGATTCTGTGGTCGTCGTGACTTGTAGTGACGACTGTGGAATGTGAAGAGTTTTTGGGCTGTAACTGACTCTTGGGGTTCCACTCCATATTAAATGTAAAGTGACGGCGCTCTTCAGGTTGTGGCTTACGTGGCACACTTTGATCGGTGGAGTTAATGCTCCCACTCATATGACCCTTGGGTTTCTCGCTATTTTTTAGTTTTCTGAGCCTTTGTTCTTTAAACTTTTCTCCTTCTTATTTTGCTTTTCTCAAAAACTTGTCAATCATTGTTCCATTTCCTTCGCTTTTCTCACTCTACTACACTTCTCCGAACCAGTGTGCGGTGGTGCTTCCCTTGTCCACCATTTTTAAGGTACACCTCTTCTTTTTTTCCTTCTTTTTGCCTTTTTTTCTTTTTCTTTTGTTGCAATGCAGTTTCTAATTTCTTTCTTCTTCTCTCCTTTCCTTTTATTTGTCTTCGATTTTTTTTTTTTTTTGGGGTTTGGTTGGTAGAATTTCCCTTTATGTTTTTCTGGATTTCCATGGTTAGTAATTTTGAAATTAGAACAGTCTGCCCATCAATTTCCTTCCTCTTCGCACGTTTAGGAGGGTCCTTAGGTAATTTCCCCCATATAGAGGATTTCGTCTTTGAGTGCAACTGTTTGAGCGTCGCCTTGGCTGATTTATTGCCTTTGCTTCGTTAGTCGCTGGATTGGTTTAAGAACGTGGTGAGGGAGCGAGGGGAAATGTTTGAGGTCAGGTCTAGTGAACTTGCGACTGGGTTATCATCTAGCGATAGCCCCGTAGAAGTAGATACAACCATTTCCAGCCCTCGAGAGGTTAGGGTTTTTTACGCCTTCGAGGAGAAGTGTGGGCTAGATGTTGAAACACTAGGTCGATTCGCAGGTAGATTCCAATTTCTGGAGCGAGTTAGGGTTCGCTTGCCTGGCGAGGATGATTGGGCGTGCAATTTCTTCCCCGGGGAAGTATGTTTGTATGAGTCTGCTTTCCTCTGTGGGTTGAGGTTGCCTGTTCATCCTTTCCTCATGGAGCTCTTGGACCGCTTTGGTATTGCTCCGGGGTAGCTAATGCCTAACTCATGGAGGATAGCAGTTAGCTGCATGGGGATCTGGCTGGCAGCTAATGACGAGATATGATCAAGGTAGACGAAGTTATCTACTTGTACTGTCTGAAAGCGTCCAAGGAACACGGGTACTACGAATTGGTGCCCTGAGAACGAAAAACTAGGATTGTTAGGGGTTTGCCCTCGTCCTTCAGGTACTGGAAGTCAAGGTTTTTCTTGGTGTCAGGGGACGATTTTGAGATTTACTCTAGTGAGGTTTGGGGGGACCTTCCAAGGTTGCGTCGTTGACGGGGAACCCCGACCTTAGGTGCGTAATTGCTTCTCTTCGTCCATTAAGTTTTGTTTCGTTTGCTGTTATCTCTGTTGATCTCTTTATTTCTTGTTTTGCGCAGAAAAAAGATGACCTAAACTCAAGAGTAGGTATAGGGAGCGTGTGCAGAAGGCAGTTGAATATGCGCAGACGATTGAGAGCTGGGACGATCTCGTGGATCCAAGAACCCTTACTTTCTATTGTCTCGGACCAGAGCCTTCCAGCCTCGTCCTGAGAAACCTTGAAATTGAGGGAAAAAAGAGTAAGTGTAGGGTTCGTCAATACTGACCTCACACCCATTTGCTCTTCCTTTTTTTTTTTTTTTTTTTTTTTTTTTAATAACCATCTCCACCTTGCAGGAATGACGACCAAGTTCAATAAGGGTATGTATGCGAAGATGAGGTCCAAGAAGGACGAGCCGTTGTCTAATATTGGGAAGAAAACAGTCCGTGTTACTGGGCATGGTGGCTTAGTTGCTCCATTTGCCTCCGTCAATCTAATGGTTTTCGGGGCTAAAGCGATGAGGACGGCCTCTCCTACAACTTCTGTGGAAGAGATTGGTGTCACTCGCATCAGCAAGAGGCCACGATTGTTTGAGGAAGAGAAGGAGAAGGTTGGTTCTACGCTCTAGAGTGATAAGAAGCTAGCGGTGGATAGAGCTCATGAGATTGTGACTACCTCAGATTTGAAGGTCGTATCCGGCTTTCCTTTCAATGACGTTGTTGTGCGTCATGTCCTTAAGCTCATCCAGGTAAAGTGTTTGGGCAACTTTTAGTTTTTTTATTTTTTATTTTTATTTTTTATTTTTATTTTTATTTTATTTTTTATTGATGATTTTGAACTTCTTTCCAGGTGCTGGGGGAAAGTCTCCATATTACCTCCGAGTATTTTACTTAGGAGGCTAAGGTGGCATCCCTCTCATCTAGGATGGAAGCGCTGGAGGCAGAGAATTCCAAACTGAAGAAGAAACTCATTGACTCCATGGGTGAGGCTAACTCCTTGAAGGAAACAGTGAAGACTTTGAATGACGACCTTAAGGTTGAGCGTCAGCTGACACTAGAAAAGGACGAGCAACTTCTAAGCGCTAAGGAGTCGCTCAAAACGATTGCCGTCAGATCTGTTGAAGCCTTCCAAACCACTGACAAGTAGAACACAGTGCTCTTCAGTTGGTATTTCAAAGGTTTTGAGCTCCTTAGGAGATTTCTCGTCAAGCACCCTTCCGGAGTTGACATGGAGAAGTTAGATTTGGAAGAGGTAAATCAGGAGATGGCGGCTAACAAGGCCGCCCAACCTTCTGCCAATGTGCCTGATGTCCTTGAGAAAGCTCCTATTAGTGACGCCCCTGCTGGTGAAGGCGCTGCTATTGACACCTGAACCTGATACTTGTGAAAATTTTCTTTTCTTTTTTGAATGCCCATTATGTTTTGGGTTGGTTTGTAGATCTAATTTGAGAACAATTTTACTTTCATCTATTTTGAGAACAATATTTTTAGCCCAGCGTTTATGGGCATTTAGCTGTAACAACGATGGTAATTTGCCTGTTTGTTTTGGGCTTTGATTTAATTTGCTTTTCTGTACTTACTTGCGCTTGTGGTTGCACGTTCTTTGGTTTGTGATATGCTGGTGAAACTTTCCCTTCTTTTCGACAGTAGCTCTTGTCAATATATTGTTAATCTCTCGCTAACGACACCTCGTTGAGGGATTTGGTGAACTAATTCCTCTTTGAGTCCTGTCTTGATTTGTTTGCAAGATTCTTGTCTCTTCAATGGATCTTTTCGCCATTGGTAGCTCTCTATTCGTCTATGCAGGGCTTAGTTACTCAGCTACTTTTGGCTTTCATTATTGGTAGCCTACGTCTATCAAGGCGGAATCTTGCTACTTAGTCAATTTAGGCTTTTTGTGACTTACATCCTTTTTAGGGATCTTGTCATCGTCAATAACTTACATCCGTCAAGGTGGAATCTTGTTACTTAGCCATTTTTGGCTTTTTGTGACTTACACCCTTTTTAGGGATCTTGTCATTGTCAGCAACTTACATCCGTCAAAGCAGAATCTTGTTACTTAGCCATTTTTGGCTTTCTGTGACTTACACCCTTTTTAGGGATCTTGTCATCCTCAGTAACTTACATCCGTCAAGACGGAATCTTGTTACTTAGCCATTTTTGGCTTTTTGTGACTTATAATCGAATAGACCTGCTTGCAGAGAAACATTAGCTAAATAACTTCTTTATTAATTTCAATAATGAATACATTTAACTGTTACGTCTATTGATGATATTTCTTCAAGTATTTAATGTTACATGGCCTCTGGAGTCTTTGTCCGTCCAGGGTTTCCAAGTGATAGCTACCCTGTCTGGAGTAATGGACGACTCGGTAGGGTCTTTCCCATGTGGGGCTGAGTTTTCCTTGAGTAGGATTTTTGGTCGCCGGGGTTACTTTGTGCAGGACAAGGTCGCCTATGTTGAGTCGCCTGAGTTTTAATTTTCTGTTGTAATAGTCAGTCATTTTCTGTTGGTAGTCCGTCATTCTGCTGTAGGCTTTGTCTCTTACTTCATCTACACAGTCTAGGTTGAATTGTAGACAATCATTATTAGCTTCTTCATTGAATACTTCTCGCCTGGTGCTAGTTACTCCTACCTCGACTAGGATCACTGCTTCAGTGCCGTACGTGAGTCTGAAGGGGGTCTCTCCCGTCGGGGTTCTCGCTGTGGTTTTGTAAGCCTACAAGACATTGGCCAATTCTTCTGGCTAGGCCCCCTTTGCATCATCCAGCTTGGTTTTTATGATCTTGAGTAGCGTACGATTCGTTACCTCCGTCTGTCCATTCGCTTGTGGATGTCCTGGTGATGAGAATTGGTTCTTGATGCCCAAGCCTGAACAGAAGTCCTTGAAGCCTTGGCGGTCAAACTGTCGTCCGTTATCTGATATGATCGTCCTCGGAATCCCGAATCTGCAAATTATATTCTTCCACACAAAACTTCGGATCCTCGCTTCAGTAATGGTTGCCAGTGGCTCTGCTTTAACCTATTTCGTAAAGTAGTAAATAGCAACTAGTAAGAATTTTACCTGACCTTTACCTAGGGGCAGTGGGCTGACGATGTCGATTCCCGTTTGTGCAAACGGCCACGGGGAAGTTATTGTCGCTAGTCTCTCTGTCGGAAGTCGTTGGACATTCCCGAATTGTTGACACTTGTCACATTTCTTGATGAACTCTGATGCGTCCACCTGCATAGTAGGCCAGAAATAACCTGTTCAAACGATCTTGCTCACCAGGGATCTAGAGCCAGCATGGTCCCTACAAACTCCTTCATGGATCTCCTCCAAGATGTACTTAGCCTCTCCTTCGTTAACACATTTCAAGTAAGGCATGGAAAAGCCTCTCTTGTATAGGGTGTCACTAAGTATCGTGAATTTGGTTGCCCTCTTCCTGATTTTCCTGGCCTCGTCTGTATTTGGAGGGAGGCGCCCATCCTGGAGGAAGGATATGATGGGCGTCATCCAACTCTCTATGCTTTGGATTGCAAATGTTGGGACTTCTTCAATGCTGGGGTTTTTTTGAATTTCCATCATCAAGCCCACACTCGTCGCCCCTTCTTCTGATGATGCTATCTTCGAGATTTCGTCTGCCACCATATTCTGGCTTCTGGGCATTTGTACAACTTCCACTTCATCGAACTCTCGAGTCAGATGTTTTGTCAGCCTGAGGTACTTCTGCATTCTCTTTTCCTTTGCTTCGTACTCTCCCTTGATTTGCCCAATTACCAGTTTTGAATCATTTATGGACTAATAAGTTCTTAGCCTCCAACACCTTTCCGAGTCTCAAATCCATCAGGATTCCTTCATACTCGGCCTCATTGTTGGTGGGCAAAAATTTCAGCTGAACTCCATACTTTAGCACTTCTCCATCTGGGGTGATTATGACGATCCCTACTCCTCCCCTCTTTTAGGCTGACGAACCATTTGTCTATATCGTCAATTTCTCAGCCTCGTTGGTGAGATCATCCTCGTCTGGGGAAGTGAACTCGGTGATGAAGTCCACCAAGGCTTGTGCCTTAATGGCTGTTCTAAGATGGTACTCGATGTGAAATTGGCTGAGTTCAATTGCCCACTTGACCATTCTTCCAGCTGCTTCAGGTTTGCTCATGGACTTTTTGATAGGTTGGTCCGTCATTACCAGGATCGGGTTTGCTTGAAAGTACTGTCTCAGTTTTCGTGAGGCAACTATTAACGCGAATGCAATCTTCTCAATCTTTGGGCACTTAGACTCAGCCCCTTGGAAAGCTTGGCTGACATAGTAAACTGGGAGCTGTTTCTTGTCTTCTTCTCGAATCAGAGCTACATTCACGACAGTATTTGATACCGCCAAGTATAGATATAGGTTTTCCCCTTCTTTGGAAGGACTCAAGAGAAGTGGGTTGCTCAAGTAACGCTTGAGTTCCTGAAACGCTGCTTCACACTCGTCTATCCATGCGAATGCCTTCTTTAAAGTCTTGAAGAAGGGGAGGCATTTGTCCGTCGCCCTAGAGACGAACCTATTAAGAGCTGCAATTCTTCCTGTGAGCTTTTGGACTTCCTTGATGGTCCTAGGTGATGCCATGTTGATTATGGCTTGTACCTTCTCCGGGTTTGCTTCTATTCCTCTTTGGGACACCATGAATCCTAAGAATTTGCCTGAAGTTACACCAAAGACATACTTACTAAGATTCAACTTCATCTGGTATTATTTGAGGGTGGCGAACGTCTTCTTCAGGTCATCCAGGTGTGCGAGTTCCTCCCTGCTATTGACGAGCATATCATCCATGTATACTTCCATATTCCTGCTGATCTGTTTGCTTAACATTTGATTTACTAATCTCTGGTAAGTAGCTCCTACATTCTTTAATCCAAAAGGCATTACCTTATAACAATAGAGCCCCTGGCTTGTGATGAAAGCAGTCTTTTTTTGATCTTCCTCAGCCATCTTTATCTGGTTGTATCCCGAAAAAGCATTCATGAATGTCAGCAACTTATGTCCGGCAGTAAAATCCATAAGCTGGTCTATTCTCGGTAGAGGAAAACTGTCCTTCGGGGGTGCTTTGTTCAGGTCCGTGAAGTCCACACACATTCTCCACTTCCCATTTGCTTTCTACACTAGGACGACGTTTGCAAGCTAATCAGGATAGTACATTTCCCGGATGAATCCTGCCGTCAACAATTTGTTTACCTCGCCTGTAACAGCCTGGTCTCGTTCTAGAGCAAAAACCCTTTGTTTCTGCTTGAAGGGCTTCTTCTCTGGGTCCACGTTTAGCTTGTGCTGAATGACTTCTGGGGATATACCTGGCATGTCCTCATGGCTCCAAGCGAAGATATCTTGGTACTCTTTTAGGAATTAGACTAGCCTTGATTTCATCTCAGGGCTTAGCATCGTCCCTATCTTCATTGTCTTGGTTGTCTCTTCTCCATCCAGTTTCACTATTTCCAAGGCTTCTATTTTGTTCTTCTTTCTCTTCAATCATCCAAGTGTGATTCTCCTTTGCAGCCAAGACGGCCTGGTAGCATTCTCTGGTCAAGACCTGATCACCTTTCACTTCTCCAACCTCGTTGTCCATTGGGAACTTCACCTTCAGGCAATAGGTGGACGTGGCTGCCCTCCATTTGTTGAGTGTGGGTCTCCCAATAATCGCATTGTAAGATAAGGGGCAATCTACTACCAAAAAGTCTATTTGACGGGTTAACTACATCGGGTAAGTGCCCACTGTTACTGTCAATGTCACCATGCCCTTGGGATATACTCTGTCTGTACTGAAACTGACGAGAGGGGAGTCAAATGGGCGCAGTCTCTTTGGATCTAACTTTAGCTGCTGAAAGGCTGGGAGGTAGATGATGTCTACTGAACTACCATTGTCTACGAGGATTCTTTTGGCGTTGAACCCTTCTATAATCAGTATTATAACCAATGGATCATTGTGAGGCTACTTCACTCCTCTGGCATCTGCTTCATTGAAAGATATATCATGATATGTCTGTCGTTGCTTGGACGGAGGTATCATGTAAATGCTGTTCACTTGCCTTTGACAGGCTTTCCTGAGGGATTTGAATGACCCACCTAGGGACGGCCCTTCTATTATTGTATTAATTTCCCCAATAATATCCTGGGGAGGTTAGGAGGCTTTACCTTCATCTCTGGATGAGGATTCCTTCTAATTTTTGTTTCCGTCCTTGAATCTGCTAGACTCTCCTTTCTTCACATACCTTTGTAACTTTCCTTTCCGTATTAACTCTTCTATTTGCTCTTTAAGGTCCCGACAGTCTTCGGTGTAGTGACCATGATCCTTATGGAACCGGCAGTACTTGTTCTTGTCACGGACGTTTGGAGATGAATGCAATGGCCTTGGCCATTTGAGGAAGTGTTCATCCTTAATTTGCGTTAAAATTTTGTCAACAGGCATTATCAGAGGAGTAAATTTTACCGGTCGAGAGCTTTTATCGTCCCTCCTTCTGTTTCCATCATTGGTTCGACGATCTGGGCGCTCCCTTTTTTGTCCCCTACGTTCGTCCTCCTTCCTTCCTCTGTCTCCTGGCTTCTCTGTATCCTTTATGGCTGCTAATGCGTCTTCAGCATTCATGTACTTCTGTGCTTTTAGGAGCATTTCCGCCATCGTTTTTGGAGGATTCTTCGTGAGCGAAGTCACGAGATCTCTGGACTTTAATCCTGCTTTGAAAGTCGTCAGCTGTACCTTATCATTAGCTTCGTCCACCTCCAGGGTCTCCCGAGTGAAGTGCTTAACGTAAAACCTCAGGGTTTCTTTCTCTCCCTGCCTAATGGTAAGCAAGTAATCTGCTGACCTCTTGGGACGCTGCCCCCAATGAAGTGACGTAAGAAGGCGTTGCTCAACTGGTCAAAGTTGTCAATGGACGATGTTGGCAGCTTGGTGAACCATTCCTTTACAGCTTCTCTGATAGTGGTGGGGAAGGAACGACACAGTATCTTGTCAGGGGGCTGTTGGAGGCCCAACGTCGTTTTGAAAGTATTAAGATGATCCTGAGGGTCTTTTAGCCCATCGAACAGCTCAATTTGAGGAAGGCGAAATTTCGTCGGTACTAGGGCACTCTATGACTGCCGTAGTGAACTGCAAATTTATGGCTTTCACCATTCTATCCACGCTTCGGTCCGTTTTCTCCTTAATGGCATTTCTTAACTCGTCCATCTCTTTCCTCATTTCTCGCAGAAGATCTAAATTCTGTTCATCAGGAGTAGTGGGTTTGTGCTGATTACTCCTTCTGTGGTTGTCTCCCTCATCCTCTGGATGACCCTTTGACCAATTCTCCTCCTGTTGAAGCGTCATTTCCTAGTTTTGCCTAGTAAGTTCTTCAACAGTGGTCGCGAGAGCCTGGACTTGCTGAGCCACGGCCGCGGAATCTAGGTTAGATTCCATCTGAATATAGAAGTTTTATGGAAACTACGTTTTCGAATGTAAACATGAAAATGTCGTTCGCCACAGACGGTGCCAAACTGATGATGCATAAGTTCGTCAGTCAAGGTGGTCAAATGGAAGCAATCTTCAGCCTGTGTGAATGTACTCTCAAAGTGGTCATCAGTGCAGTGCCTGCCACAACGCCTCCGATGCTCAAGTCAGTATAAGAAATTCTTTGAACAAAATACACTATATCAGAATAAAAGAAATCACTGTGTGTTTTCTGTATCTATGTACCTTGTACTTGGCAATGTGTAAGCTTTATATATGCTTTGACAGTTTCTAGCCGTTGGGGCAGTTATGGAGGTCTTAATGCTTCTCTTGGTAACGTTTGGTGCTGTGTAATGTGACCTTAATGTGCTCCAACGGTTCATATAGTTGGCCTTGTAACTGTTCTGGGTGTAATTGCGCTGTATTGAATGGCCTTCTTACCCTCGTCCATGACGTGGGTTCTAATTTTCTCGTCCATGGATATCTTCGTCTGTATCATGGACGTCATCTTCGGTAAATGACTTCGTTAGTCCCGTCATAAAGTTTTTTATTTATAAAAATATATTGATGCAAGAGTCTTCACTCTTCAGAAGGTTTCCTCATCCAACGAATTGTTGAAGTGAAAGATATCTGTGAGCACCGTAAAACAAAAGAAAAATGTATTGAATGGCACTAATATGGTACTAGCCTAAGAGCACCAATAATTAAATCACATTTATCATATTCTAAAATAAAATTATAACCTGTTTAATCATATGCTATATTTAATAAAGCACATGACTAACAAATGCCTTGTAGCTGAATTGGCACCTCTTCATGCACAAAGTGCTTGGGGGTCTAGGGGGGAAAGGGTTTGAGTTGCGAAATTAGCAGTATGTTGTAATTATCTAAAATAAAATAAATAAAGCACATGACTTCTTCTTTTAATAACTTTTTAAAATCTAGTATATGCATGTGCCTCTAACTAATTTTCTGTGTAATTTCAAATCTATATATTACTAAAAGCTGAAGCGTAGTATTTAATGTTGTTACGCTCCTGTTGAGCCACATCAGCCGCCATGTCATTTCCAATTTTTTTTCTTGAATTTCTCGTATAATTTTAAAATACTTTTACTAAATTTTTCCCTAATTTCAAAATACTATTAAACAGAAAATGATTTCCAGCCATATTCCATCATAAAGCCCAATTTTTATAGCTTCAATTATGTCCACCATAAAGCCCAAAACATGAATATTACATTGCTGTCCACCATAAAGCCCAAACCCAACCCTTTATTCTTTTAATGCCAACCCTTTTTTCTTCTTCTTCAGACCTTTAGCTTGACTAATGCCAACCTCTCTCTTCCAAATACAGTGTCAAAACTTCAGATCTTTGGCTTTCTAACGCCAACCTCTCTCTTACCTCCTTCGTCTCTTCCTCTCCTTATTTAAGTGAATTACTCCTTCATACCTCATCAATATTTCCCTTCCTTTTGCTCTTCCTATCTTTCACAATTTCAAAACTTCAGAATTGCGGCTTTCTCTTCCCTCCTTCGTCTCTTCCTCTCCTCATTTAATTGAATCAGAGCACTATATATTTGAAGAAGAGCTCAGAAATACTGACAGACAAAATATGGATGATTCACTTCAAGTATTTACATAAAAAATTTCACCTTTGCATTTTCTTAGTCATACAGGTCTGGGCCATTTGTTCATGTTTCGTTTGGGAGTGTTTCTTCTGAATGATTAGCTTAGATTGATGGGTTTGGAGCCCTGTAATGGGTTTTGCTAATTTCAATTATTGGCTGCATTGATCTCTCTTTTGTATTTCAGTAATTCAATCAACACTCTGTTTCCTATTCGTATCCTTTTGCGAGAGGCAAATTGGTCCGACCACAGGCCCAAGTTCAAGGCCACCGTCAACTTTAATGGCGAGGAGTTGTTAGCTACCTCCTCTGTACGAGCTGTCAACATCTACATCGGCTACAAGGTCTATATATCAAGTTAAGGTATACTTAAATTTTATTTTCTATGTATATTTAAAATTTTTAGGTTTAATTCTTTTGTGTTTTTCTATTAGGGTATTGAGTTTATGGTCTGCAATTTTTTGAATTTTTAGTTGTTGCCATTGCCTGTAGAGAAAAGCTCAGAAATTAGGGTAAGGAAAATTGCCCCAATCTGTGACTATTTTTATTAGGCTTATATCAAGCTGAGGTTATACAACTTTAGGGAGATCGGAGGAAGAATGTTTCCACCTTCCTTGTGTAGGCTGTGAGGAAAGAACATATCAAGATTCATTGTTTTTGAATAGCTGCAGCTTGCAGGTATGTTTTCATATAATTTGGTTTTTGACCCCCTGTATGTTAATATTTATGTTTAGTTAGTTTGCACACCCTACATGTTTTATTCAATATCTTAGAGACATGGGGTTTATTGCTATTATGATTTCTTTTTTGGGGTTTCATTTTTTTTCCTTCAAATAGATATGATATGAAAGAGATTATACAAGTCAAAAATTCAGCGGTTTTGCAGGTAACTATGATTAAACCCCTGCATAAAAAAAATTTCAAGCATGAGATTTAATGTTATTTTGTGTGTACCTTATGTTGTTGTGAAAATTTTGTTACTACTTTTCTCACCCAAAAAAAAAAAAAAAAAAAAATTGTTGTTATTGCTTTCAAACCACTACACATTGTATTTTCCCTATATTATTGTACGATGTAACTTATGGCATGTGGTTTATCAAATGCTTTCTCATTTTATATGTGCATACATCTTCTTCTCCTTTTGATTTCAAAAACACAACATGCATACATCTCCCTCTCTCTAAATCTGGGTTTAAACCTCTCTATCCTTCTCTCTAAGGTTCGCTCCTCTGTTTTGATTATCTCCATCTACTTAATTTGCTCACAATTTCAGCAATGCTTCATTAGGACGCCCACTTTGGATAATGGCTTTTCCAATCTCTATGCTATGATAATCTGTTTTACATAATTCAATTGTATTGGCCTTTTCTTTTATAAGGGGTTTCTGTTTTTTTTTTTTTTTTTTGGTGGTTGATTAGACATATAAATGTCGTGTTTTTTTTTTATGTATTTGGTGGAAATAATTTTTATTTTATTTTTTATTATAAATATTTTTATATGGATGACCAAATTTGTGATTTTTAGAGACTTTTCTGGGTTTTGCATGTTGGATTATCTTCTCACAATTTTAATTGAGCATCTATTTGGGTGTTGAGGAAAAAAAAAAAAAGTGAAGCAAAAGTAAATGGAAGCACAATCAATTGTGAAGGTTCTTTTTAGATACCTTTGTGAATTGCGAATTATGAGTTTTGTTTTGTTAATTTGCCAATTGTGGATTACTTTGTAGGTTTTGGTAGGTATATTTTTTAGAGAGATTTAACAAAGCAATGAACTATAGCTTCATTTTTTCCCCCCTAATAAACGTATTTTTTATGTTATTTCTACTAAGATGTTTCTATGGTATTCTATTCTATTTCACTTGTGTTGGTTATTTCAATCCAATATATTTGGGAACTCTCATACTATCATTCATATGGGAAGAAAACCGTAATAACTTCTTCTTTCGTTGCAGATGCTTTCATTTTTTTTTTTCCATGTTTGTAGTTGTACATCATTAAGCAAGGATTACATATGATTCTTTATTCATTGTTTATTTTTTTACTTTTTTTTTTTTTGGTAGTAAGCTTAATTTAATTACTGCATTTGAAGTTTTTTTTCTCCTTTGTTCTTTCTTATGTTTTTTTTTTTTTTTTTGCTCCAAAAGAATGTACTACTGTATATGTAGCATGTTAGTTGGAGAAGTTCAATATTATGTTATGCTTGGTTAAATGAGATTTTCATTGGGTTTCAATTTTTATAATTTTTAGCTCTAAGTTCCTCAGGGCTCGAGTTTCTTAGGGATTTTGTGCACCATAAATCTCTCTCTTCCCCTTAAATTTGCTTATTTTATAGAGTTTATCCAAAATTTTTTTTTTTTTAATGAAAGAATTTTGATTTTGTTAATTTTTAAATTTTGAGCAAGTTATTGGGGTTTTAGTACATAAATTTTGCAGTTAGAATATTGTTTCAAATTCAGAGAATTTTGGGGAGTGTAATAATGTGAAAATTTTATAGACTTTTACTATCTAGGAAGCCAACTTGAGTCTAACAAGAAAGCCATGAACAACTTTAGTCCAACATAAAGGCCATGAACATCCAGGTAGTCTGTTGGCATGTTTTTGTTTCAATTCTTTTCCTTCCCCTGATATAACTTTGCCGTTTGATTTGTTAGTTAAAATTGAAAAAACAAAATTTTCTTATTCTAGATGAAATTGTTTATGGGTTTTTATTTTATGTTTAGTTTTCAATGTAACTAACATCAATTCAATACACAAATATGAAGGTGGAAATGGGAGTTCTTGATGGTCTTTTCTAAAGCTCTCTTTGATCTATTAATTTATGTTGCTTATTGTTTCAATGTTAAGGATTTAGTGACAAACTTATTTTGTATTTGTACTATTGTTTTACTTGTGAGGAAAATTTGATGAGTTTTCTATGTTTGTGATTTGTATTTTGTATTGATTTGCTGGATGATGTGGGGGGACTTAGACAAAGATGATGAGCTACTTGTCTTCTATCTCAAGGTTTTTGTTTTTCCTTTATATTAAGCTGTAAATGCGTAGTAGTTTCTTTGAAATCTTATCTAGATTCTATTTATAGTGATAGGTTCAACATAATATATTCAAAGAAACTCCTATTAATTATTTTTTTCTTAAGTTATTGAATCAAACATGCATCCAAAATCTATTTTAAATGGAAACAATTCAACTGATGGAAATAATCAAACATGCATCCAAAATCTATTGTGTACCTGATGGTGCACTCCCACACATAGATAGCATGGAAGAAAATCATAAACTGGAGTTCTATGGAGTTCTTGAATACTTGCCTCAAGTTATGATTAGGAGTTCTATGATGATTGTATGTAACTTATTATAGAACATGGTGAGAAAATTGAATCTAAAGGAAAGAGGAAACATTTTGGTTGAGAGCAAACGTCACAAATGTCTCAAAGGCTATTAGCGCATGTTGACAAGTTTGGGGTTTGATGGTGCCATAGAAATTTCAGTGGAAGTCTTCTCTCAGTTGCTAAGCTGTCATGTATGTAAATTAGGCTACTTATTGAAAAAGAAAATTGTAAAGTAGGCCAGATATTGAAAGCTCTTGCTGAATGCTATAGTTACTAGAAGTTATGTTTAGCTACTAAACTATTTGGATGTTCCTTAAAATTTTAGGATATAAGTTAATAAGAAACGTCTTTTATATTATGCTTTTAGATACAATTTTTATTCAACTTTGATGTTGGTTTTTATTCCCATTTAGATTTTACAGAGAAGTAGGAACACAGAATTTGTATTTTAATTTTGTGTGTTTTTGTGTATGCATATCCACATTCCCACTTACAATATATACACAATCAACTTTTATAGTTGCATGGCTAGATAGTTTAGCAAATTCCTATTAGTCTTAAATGGGGTTTTGCATTTTAATAAAATTTAATGAATTCAAAGTGAAAATTTGTTAAATAGCACCAATTGTGTTTTCAACTAATTAAATTTTCAAGAAACATTTGACATTTTTTTTAATGAATTAGTTTGTATAACATGCCTCATTAAATAGATCAATCACCAAGTATTTAGAAACAAATTATAAGTAGCATGTAACTTTGCAATAGGAACTAAAGATTAGACCTGCATATCTCTTTTCCAACTACAAAATGTACCAATAATGAGAAACACTATTTGAAAGGAGATTTAATTGAAAAATAATTGTGCTTGCTGAGGGAGGAGTAAAGATTCATAAATTTACTTTTGTAGTCTGGAATAGAGTATTTTTAAAACTTATGATTATGGATTCCACAAACTTGCAACATTTAACCATTTAAACTTGCTGTTTAAGTACATGAATATTAGGAATTAATCTTATAGCTTTCATCAATCTAGAGGAAGATGAATTAAAAAAAAAAAAGAATTTCTTGAGCATTTTTCTAAATTTTCCTGTGCATCGCACGGGTTAGCGACTAGTATTATAGTAAACTTGGGGCCTCATAATATCTGAGATTATGAATTCAAAACCTCTTATTAGTATTTTGGGATCACTCCAATGAGATTTCTTCCTATAATAACAAATAAAGCACATGACTTCTTCTTTTAATAACTTTTTAAAATCTAGCATATGCATGTGCCTCTAACTAATTTTCTGTGTAATTTCAAATATTATAGTAAACTTGGGGCCTCATAATATCTGAGATTATGAATTCGAAACCTCTTACCAGCATTTTGGGATCACTCCCATGAGATTTCTTTCTGTAATAACTTGGTGCGTGTGGAATAGGGAACTACATACATCCGAGAGAATAGTCAAATACTTGAAGAAGTCTAGACAACCTCATTTTTTAAATAAAAAAAAGTTTATTATAATATTTCAAAAATAACAAAGGTTTGTTATAATAAAATATTATATTAACAAGTTCTTCCACATTCCTGTATGGCCTCCACATTTTCACAATTTATTTATTTTTGAAAATTTTTTTGACTAATTAAAAAAAATTCAAACTTTGATCTCGCTTTTTGGTTTTGTAATGAATATATCATATGTGGAGTTCCGCATGGCCTTCACGTTTTAGCAATTCAAATTTTATGTTTTGGGTTGGTGGAAAATCAAAGAACTGAAAAATGTCAAAAATAAGTTATTTTAAACATTTTCCCTTCTCTTAATTATTTTTCAGTTCTTTGACCAAATTTTAATAAGCTATTACTGGAGTGAAGGCTCACTTATAAATATACGCTTGATTAAAGGTTACATATTTCAAGAACTTCAACAGAGCAGAGCTCAAAAGCAATAGTTTTTCTAGGCACACAATAAGTTGTGATCATCAATTACAGTTTAACAGTCATTATTGCAATAAAACCAATGACAATCCTATCTGAATGAAGCTTCAATCTAAATACGATCATGGGTCCAATTCAACAACCTAGTTCATTCATGTATGTCACACTAATTTTCCTGACTCTACAACTACAACTAACATACACACCTCAGTAAACGATCCATGATACAAAAGTTGAAGTTGCAGAAACTAAAAAAATGCAAATTCACAAATGACAAAGAAGATTGAACATCAGTTACAGGTTACAAATAAGTGAAGAAGATGATCGAGTACAGAGAGGCAAGAGACCAATGATCATCAAACGGAAACTATAATTGATTGCGAAGGAGAGCTCCGTGGAGGTGCCGTGAGGTTGTTAAGGGCCAAGGGGGCCGAAAGTCTGATGTTTTTATTTTATTTTTTATTTTTTATAATTTTATAATTTATTATAATTTACAAGTACAGGCCAAGTGTGAGTAATATCTATACCCAACTTGATACTTTCGAGTAATATCCAAACCTTATCTTATTATTATTCACCCATGATGTATCGGGTATTACTCGGAACCTACGGATTGGATAGGGTCAGGTATCTATTACCCAATGAATTTGGCCATTTCTACGTAGATCCCCTTTTCATATCTGTCACTGTATTAAAAAGAAATAAAGTTCTCGTCATCCAAAAGAAAAATATAGCTTCAACAAGTCAAAGACAACAGGTAATAAGGGCAAAAGAGGCATTTGCGTTTCCTATCTCATTTTCTAGCATGTTTTTTCTGCGTTTGAGATGCATTTTGGTGGGCCGATGGAAAATACCGAGCCCAACAATTTTCTTCTCTTCGCGTTTTCAACTCAATCAAACAATGACAAATAACATTTTTTCTTCTATATTTTCCACCCTCTTTATTTTCAACTGCTCCAAATATAGCCTAAGTTAGGATAATATTAGGAACACTGTACTATGGTGCAAAAAATGTACTGTGAATATCTTGCCTACCTTTGCCAAGGAGGCAAGTAGGCCTTATAGCTTAGTTTCGAGTGGATTATTATTTAGTACTCCAAGATTATACTTCCCCCTCTCATATAGGGATATGTTTCACATATCATAAAACTCATCCTATGTGAGAGAGAAGGAGTATAGTTCTAGAGCATTTCATAAATTTCTGCTTCAAGTGGTTGTTGAGGGCCATTCATGTCATCTAATTACCTGCTCTGATTAACAAGAAAGGAAAAAAATAAATAAATAAAGTAAACCGGTCATTTTAGTTTTATTGAGTCAACTAACTACATTACTTGATAAAAATGAAATGGTTTCTGAGCATAGACTAGTTTACTCCCTAAATCAATAAACTGACCACTCATATGTTTCCACATGGGGTAATTAAGGAACTGTCATTTCGACTCTATATTATGGTCGAAATAGACATGACTTAATATTAATTATAAAGAGCATCCTTTTCCCTTGTTTGATGCTCTATTTCTACCATAGTATAATCTAGAGTTTTACCAATGTGGGGCCCGTAGGGTACATTGGTAAACCACTTTACTGGGCGGGGTCATTGGTAGGGTCATTGAGATTGTCAGGCCAATCCTTCAGCAACCCTTCAAGTTCTTCCAACGTAACCCAATCCAAAAACTCATTCTCTTCGTCATTGCTATTTGCCACTTCCACAGTCTGTGTCTCGCTCTCTGTCATTGTCTCCGCATTAACATTTGGATTAACTTCGAGATTGTGGTCTTGTTCAGCAACCTGATCTTCTTCTACGTCGCTTGGCTTTTCCCCATAGTCTGAGAAAGGGAAATTAAGCTTGGCTCTGGGTCCACGGAACTTGATGGCAGCCTTATCGTAAGCCCGGGCAGCCTCCTCCGCCGTCTGGAACGTCCCTAGCCACTTGCGCTTCGCTTCCCTTGGGTCTCGAATCTCAGACGCCCATTTCCCCCAAGGCCTCTGCCTCACTCCCCTGTATCTCTTCTCATTATCATTCTTCTCCTTCTTCTTCTTCGAGCTCCTCTTGCTGGTCGATGGCAATGAGAAAGTGGCAGCACTAGTCGGGACTGGTTGTTGCTGTAGTAGTTGATGGTGTTGTGGGGTGAGACCATGAATGCCGCCAGTGATAACGTGCTTGAGAGCTGAGACCATAATGTCGTGTTCTTGTTCCTCTGTTATTATTGTCCTCCAAGGACACCACATATAAACGCTGCTTGCATAAAAACCATCCATGTCTCATGTGGTAGTAGTGGCTTTCGGAATTTGGACAAAATGATAAATTTTTTTTTTCTTTTTATGGAATGAGAGAGAAAGAGAGAGAGAGAAGAATGAGGGGTTAGAGTAAGAGAGTTCCTTGTGTTTCGACTTTCGATTCGAAGTGCAGTAAGGGTGGGCAAAAGATTTACATTGCTGCATTTGCATTGCTGCATTTGCATGGCGTCGGTTGCTGACTTTATTAGTTACTTGTATTATTTACATTACTTTACGTACATCCATGATGAAGGTAACCTGACATGTTATGGCCCCTAAAATTGAAATGATACTATAATGTTTTGATGTTACATCAGAGCTGGGACAGCCATTCCAACTGTCCTAAAACACTGCCCTATATGGTACCTTCCAAACTGTCTATGAGTCAAATCACGTGCTTTTTTTTTCGTTGACGTTAAATCATTTTCCTATATTTTAAGATTTCAAGAAAAATCAGATGTTTATGACTATGAGTATTTAAATTCTAATTTAATCTCATTTTTGTAAAAATATGGGTTCCCTTAAAAAAAAACAAAAGGGTGGGTATTTACATTCTCACTTTTACACATTCCTCTTTACCCGTCAACCAATAGATATAAAACAAAAATAATTATAATTATAAACTAACAATTTTTTTTGTTGTTGGTATTATACATGTTATTCAAAAATAATACACGAATTTGCCATTATTTTGTTTCTCATTATTTTTTTGGAGGAAGATAAAAAAAAAAAAAAAAAAACTTGATATATATTGGGTTTATAAATCTAAGAATATTTTGAAAAAGAAAAAAAATTCAATATAACTCTAAGAGATGAATTAAATATAAAAATCTCATTATTTTTTACAAACTTATTAGATTTCAAATTAGACCAATACATTATCCCTAAACATCCAAATCACCTTTATCACATTCTTAAAAATTTGAATGCCAAAAATAATGTGAATTTTACTAAATTATACTCGCATAATTTAAATAGTATGTTTGTCATTCTGTATATATATATATATATAAAAAAATAAAGTAATTATTTAAAAATAGGAAAAGAAAAACTGAAGGTGTTTTTTTTTTTCCCTACACGTGGAGCTTTTAGATGGATAAAAACTTTTCATGAGTTTGTTTAAATTTGCATTGCTGCGCTTGGACGGCATGTGATGTTTGACAGCGGAGCATCCCAACCAACCTAACTGTACGATGGATTTATATTCCAATCAGTCTGAAAGAGTCAAGCCACATGCATGGTCTTTTTCTTTTCCTTTTTACCGTACGTAAGCATACGTCATTTAAATGAGACTTTTTTTTTTTAAAAATTTATATATTGATTGAATAATATTTATATTTTGATATTTTTTATTTATAAAAAATTTATGTTTTGCTTTTTAAGATATAAAATTACTATTGGTTATGTTTTTGTATTCAAGTTTTGTTAATTTTTTTTTTAATTTTAAAAATTGTAATATGATTAAAGGAAATGTTAAAGAATGTCCTAAGTATATTAGTTTATAAATTATTTTCAAAAATATTTTATAAAAAAATGATAAAATAATTACAAACTAATAAAACAGTGACACAGAAGTGTCTACCTAGCATACAATATCATCATGATATAGGGACTTATTGCTAATTTCTTGACAACATTGTTACCCTTGCTTGTGACCATTTAAATCTTGTAATAGCAAAATCTACTAACCGAAGCCTTGACATCTTGTAATAGTTATCCAACACATGCATTAGAAGAAAGAATCTAGCATTTTTATAAAATTCAATACGGAGTATTTTCATTTATGTAAAAGCTATCAGTATAAAAAAAAAATCATGTTAGAGATAGTCATTATCTCTCTTGACAATGTTAGACTTTAAGTATTGGACATTGAATTTTAGTAATAAATCTGTAATTATTAATTTCAATAGGAAAAAAAAAAAAAAAAGAGTATTCACCATTCATATATGTTTGAGAGATTGAAATTTTTTGTACTCTTAAAAAGTACTATCACAAACAAAGTAAAATGTATTAGCATAGTGTATAACATTCAAAAATAGAATAATTTTGTAAGAATAAATTTTATTCATTAAAATTTTTGGGTCTTAGTTACACTTTAAGACATAAACAATGCATTCTACCAGTTATTTTATTTTGTTTTATTTTGTTTTTTTTTTAACTAGGTGATGAGCCTTCATTTTTTTTATACAATAAAATAAATAGATATAATATGTTCTAATGTATTTGGGGGCTTTGGGCCATTGCCTAAATGGCCTAAGGGTTGAGTTGCCCTTGTCTCTAACTTTATTAAGAAAAACTAAAGGTATTTATCTCTAAAAATTATAAAGTGGAAGATTCATTTTTTTATGAACTTAATATTCAAAATAATTACAAAGATATTGTTGATGATGAAATGGCATTACATTAACCATAACTTCAACATGTGGTTGTTATTTTATGCTAAAGAGAGTCTAGAGCACAATATAATCTTATAACATTTTTATAACACTCTTAATATAATCTTATAACATGTTTATAATACTCTTATTTTAAGCTGTGGTGAGTCTAAATAAATTTATTAGTTTATTATTATTTTTATTGTGAAAAATATTATGAGATTTTATTAAGTTTGTAAAAGAACTCAATTCAAATTCCATACTTAAAAATGTATTGGGAAATGAAAAATTAAATTGGACGGCAGAATTCACCCGAGAGGATGCATCCTGCATGTGTCCAAGTTAGACAGTTATGCCGCCACATATCCATAACAACTGGTTTGACATAAACAAATGAAACATCCCCTTTCTTTCTAATACTTTTCGGAACAATAAATTGGCTGTTGCCTGCTGAGCTGGCTAAAAATGTTAACACATGTTCAAATCGACAAACCTATTTCACAGTAAAATCATGGGTCCCCTTAGTTTTGGAAACAAGAGCGAAATTGCGTTCCTTTCATGTTCCGACCATTCTTTTGTTTTTAATAGAAAAGGCAATTTTTTGGAGACAACGAACAAGACTAGATTACAGAATATGTAAGTTAGAGGCCACCAACGATCTCAAAAGCTGAAGACGCTCCTCTCAAACCAAACATTTTGTAAAATACTTACTGGTTTATTTGAACAATACAGTCCAAGATTAACACTCCAGCCACTGAAGCCCACCAACGCTACCTTTATATATATATATATATATATATAGCGTCAATCAAGTGACCCCCAAGAAGAGAGTGAAGGGGTTGGAGAAAGAAATTGCTTCAAAGGGCAATGGTCTCAGAGAAAATGGCTCCAAACCCTTGAGACCCAGCTCACTACCAAACAGAGCTGCAGAGGATACCAACTCTGCGGCTTCTCTGCTCATCACTGTCATCAGATATGTTCTTTTGCTTTGACCAACACTGCATAACTCGCTTCAACTGAACTAGTAAGTAACAATTTTATTAGGCATCTCTGGTTCCAAGTAGCACGGGTTGTTACAAAGTATGCTCTGTTTGCTATTTCATTTCATTACTTTTTTTTGTTGTGCATCATTATTTTCATTGCACAAGGTAATAATTAAAGAATCGCTTTGGTTGGTTCTCGAATCTGCTTCAGAATACAAAAGTAATTCTGGTGATTTTTGGAATTCTTGAAAAGCTCTAGGACTTTAGGAATTGTGAATTTTCTTTTCAAATGACACCCGGCTTCGTGAGATGTCAACTAACCAACTTCATCTTCATTTTATTTACTGCCACCCGTTCATCATATCCGGTGAATTTTCAACAGCTAACACAGCGGCACAGCCACTTGTGAATTACAAATTATATACGCAAACACATGGCCTCTTAATTTGTAGTTCTCATATTTTTCTTAAATTCTTTTGACTTTTATAGTATATGGACATTTGTAAAAATATCCGCTAGTTGTTCATTTACATTGAAGAATTCCAATTGTATTTCGCCTTCTTACACCAATTTTCTGATGAAATGGTGATGAAGTTTAATATGCTTTGTTCTACTGTGAAATACTGAATCTTTAGTAATAGCAAGGTCTGACGCATTATCATAGTATATGATCACTACAAATAATTTGAGCTTTTTCAACATACTTTTAATCTACGGTCACTAAAAGCCATTGGTAGAAGCCTTAATTTTCTGCGGTTGTACTCAACCGTGGAGTAAAAGCAAGGAAATTAGCATACTTAAACGGTTGGGACAATTGTTGAGATAAGTGTTAAAAATAAAGGGGCTCCCCATTTCCGGGTGTTTTTCCCTGCTAAGATTTTGGTTTTAACTTTGGCTTGATCACCATTAATTACATGGACCAAAAGTTTGATGGGTCAAGGCCTTAGTGTTGGGATTGATGATTTGGTTTGTCCAATCAATGCCTTTGTAAGATTGATATAAAGCCATGGTTGTTCTCTAAAAGAAAAGGGTCTAAGAATTTAAAAGTGGATTCTAGTAAAATTGAGATTTACTGGACTTAACTAATGCTAAATTTGGTTCTGGGCTAGAGCCAGTGGAGGGATTATTTAGCTGTTGTTATTTATCAAGAAATAGTTTTACTTCTAAGAGGGAACATATACGTGGGAGGAGGTTTTATGCATGGGGCAAAAACTAAATTTTGTGATAAGGGACAAATGCATGATGTCACAATTGAGTGTGACATACTCACTGTTGGGCTTAGTGATCCGCAGACAGTGATGCCAGGTCAAGAGTTTGAAGTGGAAGTTTAGGGGCAACCACGCCATTGTAGTGGGTGGTCTTCCAGTTGAAGTGCTTTGGGATGTTCATTATGGGCAATGCAGTTTTCATGTTCCAAACTTGCCTCTCAGCTGAGAAGTTATGGTCCAGCCACTCTATTTTTGATCCTTCGGTATTAACTTGGTCATACTATTAGCAATTTAGAGATTCCCAATCACAAGGTCTTGGTTTCTCACTGATTTTATTAACTTGGAAGAATGAATAGAAATTTATTTTTCACTTTTGAGTGTGAACAAATACTTGTAGATGCGTTTTGATTATAAAAAAAAATGTGAATTATGGTTCTCCATTATTCCTTCTCATTTTACTTCTCAAGTAATTCATAAGTTAAATAGCATAGAACTGTTACTGGTACTCTTGCTTGCGCTTTTAATAGTTCAACTAAGAATTCTTGTTTTGAACTAGAATTTGAGGCTCCTCTTAAGAATTTTTGGTAATTGTTGGAAAATTTCAACTCACAACTGACCTTTAGGTGTTCATTGGAATATTGTCTTAATGGATATTCAAAATGTTAATGTTGAACTATGATTAATGCCATACATTTATGTCTCCTAAATTCCTTGTGTACTATATTACCCATTAGATAGCCTACAATCTGATTAATATATGTACTATTATATATCTATAGGTATGGCGCCATTAAGTCACAAATTGAACTTGATATTGAATCAGTGTGAATATGAAGCAGTGCCAACGCCTTATGGATATCCTAGGTCAATATGATGCAGCATGAGGCCAAGCTATAAACAGGCAGAACACATCCTTGTTCTTCAGTAGAAACACAAGGAAAGAGGTAAAACAGAACATTCAGCAAATGTTGGGGGCGAGGATTATGACTGATTGTGAAAAATACCTTGGTCTCCCAATGGCACGTGGGAAATCAAAGGTAAACACTTTTAAAGAATTGCAGGAGCGGATCATCAAGAGGGTCATGGGATGGAAGGAAAAATTTATTTCCAAGGCAGGGAGGGAGATTTTAATCAAAACTATTGCTTAAGCTATTCTCACATATACCATGAGCATTTTTAAGCTCTCAAAAGCACTATGTAACTCTATCAACTCTACACTAGCAAAATATTGGTGAGGGCAAACAAATGATGAGAAGAAGATACACTGGATAAATTGGAGGAAATTATGCACAAAAAAAAAAGGGGGATGAATGAGATTTTGAGACATACAAGCTTTCAACTTAGCTATGTTGGCTAAACAAGTTTGGAGGTTGATACACCATACACACTCTCTCTTTTACAGTGTTTACAAAGCACGGTACTTTCCAAATTGTTCCTTCATGGAGGCAAAGATTGGACACAACCCATCTTTTGTGTGGCAGAGTTTGGTGGCTGCTAGAGAGGTGATAATGGAAGGATCTAGATGGAGAGTGGGGAATGGGAGGTAGATTCGGGTAGAGTCACAGAATTGGCTGTCCCATAAGCCAATTTTTAGAAGGGAGGAACGGCCAAACCTGCGGGTGGAAGACCTGATTGATGATAGAGCTTGGGAGTGGAAGAGGACAATGATTGCGGGAAATTTTTGCTCCCAGAACCTGTGAGGAAATTCTAGCAATTCGGCTCAGTAGAGAACGCACCCAAGACACATTGATATGGAAGGAAAATAGGAAGTACGAATTCTCAGTAAAATCGCCTATCATGTTGCTCTACGGCTAAACAAGCAAGAAGTAATGGAACACTCACAGCTGTGGAAAACAGTATGGAAACTTAGTGTCCCACCAAAGGTCCGAACGTTTATGTGGAGAGCTTGTGCGAATATCCTACCAACTCGTGACAATCTGCACCGACAAAGAGTGGACGTGGATAGAAACTGTGAATTCTGTCACTAACAACCTGAAACGGGTGCACACCTGCTGTTGGGGAGATAAACACATTGGGGAGCTTCCTTGAGTAATTAATATAACATATAGAAACACACTTTAACCCAAAAGGCCTAAGCCCAATGGGTATGTGCTCAATTATATTATATTAACTACTCATTCTTCTCATCTTTATTCAATGTGGGACTTCACTCACACGTATAACCCAACAATCTCCCCCTCACGTGTGAGTCTCTGCTACTTTGTGGGTTTCAAGACTTCTCTGTGGGCCGTGAATAAGTCCTACTTGCTCCCCATTGCCTAATGGGCTTTTTCACTTCATTAGCGCGTCATCCATGAGTCTCTCGTATGCCATCCATGGGAACCACATGTCAACCCCGTACGCACATCCATGGGAACTCCGCACGTCCATGTCCATGGGAACCTCGCACCTCATCATTGTTTAGCACCATTTGCAATATTCCTTTGTTGGGCTTTTCTTTTCTCCAAGATTTTTGTGTGTGGGCCATTAAGCCTTTCTTTGTCCCCGCTGGGTAGGGACCATGAACACCTCACCATCTTCGCCACACACCACCGTGAGCTCTGATACCACTTGTTGGAGAGATAAACACATTGGGGAGCTTCCTTGAGTAATTAATATAACATATAGAAACACATTTTAACCCAAAAGGCCTAAATCCCAATGGGTATGTACTCAATTATGTTATATTAACTACTCATTCTTCTCATCTTTATTCAATGTGGGACTTCACTCATACGTGTAACCCAACACCTGCTGTGGGAGTGTCCATTTGCTCGCAATGTTTGGTCTCTGTCCAGTGGGAAAATGCAGAAATGCAGGAATGACGTATAGGATTTTTTCCAGCTATTCCGTGTGTTGGAGGAGAAATTGACAATGAAGGAACTTGAACAGTAGGCTACTACAACATGGGCAATTTGGAACGCAAGGAACAGAGCTCACTTTGAAAAGCTTCAGACACAACCTCAAACGATTTTGGATGGCTCTATAGCTCTACTGACTTCATATCACACACTCACAGCCACTCAAGAAAACATATGATGGGGAGACAAGGGGTCCACGGTTTTATGGGGGGAACATGTTCTTCCACTGGTACAAGGAAAAGTTAGCATGAGTCAAGTGTTTCCATTTCCTTTTACTCTCTATACGAAGGATATTACAATCAATAAAATATTTCTATCAGTTATCTCCACAAAAAAAAAAAAAAAAAAAAAAAAAAAAAAAAAAAAAATCCAAATGAACCAGCTGAATTGTTCTTTTTTTTTTTTTATGATTTCTTTTGCATATATTGCAGGCTACATATAACCAGAATTCTTTACTTTACTGTGAAACAAAGAGCGGTGGAACTAGTTTCCTAAGCCACATGTTACGTTAAAGCTTGACTTGTTCGTTCAATAGTTGGGAATTGGTGCAAACTTCCTGGCCTTGTTCTACATAGGTAAGGAATTATATCTCTCTGACCCTTGTTAAAGTATTTGGTCAAAAAGGAGTTTAATTAATTTGTCTTGACAATTTGAAATTTGTGAAACAGTCTTTGTCTTGCTGCACACAGTAGTTGGTATCTTAAATACTACATTTTTTCTTTAAAATTTATTATAAATAGATTGTCCAATTATAGATTCTTTCCTTTTTTATTGCAGTCATACAAGTATTCATCAGTATCTGCTTGGATTCAGCTTCTATTGATAATAATGTCATAGCTCTCTGTTTCTTTAATGAACAAGAAAATGGTTTTGTGTTGAAAAATATGGCTAAATAAACAAGATTTGATTCAACAATATAAACCCTGAAAAATTAGCAATGAAAAAAAATAAATAGATAGAGTTAGAAAGATCTCACAAATTAACTATAGAATCATGCAAATTGCGTTGTCCTTAAACGTTGATTCGTACCACTCGAAGTAAAATTTGGTGTGAATGACTTTCTTGCCCGAACAATCCCCCAGGATTAGACTACAGCAATTTCTTCAAGTTTGACGCACACACAAGCAAGAAGAACCTTATTTGTCTTTTCTTAAAACCAAAATTAGATGCTAAAATTTCTATGGTGAAGAGCAGAACAGAGGGAGAGAAGCTGTGGAGTGCGGCTGGAAAAAGAAAAGGATGATTAAAAGAAAATGAGGGCTGAAGGGTTTTATAAGCCAAAGGTAAAGAAGGAATAGTGGGCTAGCTCTAATGGTCACTGTGCATGCCCAATGGACAACTTATTAAATGTCTACAAGCTACTTAGGTAGAGACCAATGGGCTAAGCCAAAATGGCTAGAAGGAAAAGAAATTTCAGTGGTGAAGAGCAGAGAAATAAGAGCAGAATAGAGGGAGAGAAGCTGTAGAGTGCAGCTAGAAAAAGAAAAGGATGATTAAAAGAAAATGAGGGCTGAAGGGTTTTATAAGCCAAAGGTAAAGAAGGAATAGTGGGTTGGCTTCAATGGTTACTGTGCATGCCCAACAAGTAGCTTATTAAATACCCAACAGGCTGCTTGGGTAGAGACTAACAGGGCTGAAGGGTTTTATAAGCCAAAAGTAAAAAATGAATAGTGGGCTAGCTCCAATGGTCACTATGCATACCCAACGGGCTAAGCCAAAATGGCTAGAAAGAAAAGAAAGGAAAAAAAATATAGCCCAAGGGTTTTATAAGCCAAAGGTAAAGAAGGAATAGTGGGCTAGCTCCAATGGTCACTGTGCATGCCCAACGAAGAAACAGAGACAAGCCCAAACCCAACCCATGCCCAACTCTAACATCTAAGGTGGATAATGACTTATAAACACATAACATGGTTCACTTCTAACTAATGTGGGACACAAAGCACAATTCTAAGTGTTTGAAACACCAATCATTATCTGTATATCCCACAAGCTTAGTGTCTTCTTCTTTCACATACCTGATACCAAGTTTCTTTGTATCTTGTAGACACTGTAGAATTTGTTTTGCTATTGTGAGGTGGAACTTGCTTGATTCATTCGTAAATCTGGAGATGAGATTGACTGGATATACAATATCTAGACTTGCACTTTTCAATTAAATTAATTAAGCCTCCAACCAAACTTCGATAGTTTCTTGCATCCACTTTTTCTATGCTATCCTTTGAGTGCAGCTTCTCGTTCAATGCCATTAGGGTGGACACAGACAGTGGTTTACTATTGTTCATATGGAACCTTTTGAGTAGGTTTTCTAGAGCTCCAATGTGTTGTTCCTCCCAATGGATGCGAATATGTGATTTCTTCATTCATGACTTTAATCCAAATTGCTTCTTTTGCAACTTCTTCAAAATAAAAAACGTTGCTTGTTTTTACTTTTTCAAGCTATTTTCATTAACCTTGCGTAATGCTAGGACCACATTAAGTTGTTAATGTGGTCCTAGTATTTCTCCTATTCCCTGGGGAAGAGAACGCTTCTCTCTTTGGTCAGCTGCATTTGTCAAGATAATGTAGAAGCAAGATCAACAAGATCAGAAGATCAAAACGACCTGTAGCTTAGTGTTGAGACCTGACACGACTTGTAACTAACCTATTGGACCATTGCAAATTCTGTTATAGGCAGAGAGGATTGGCACCATTCTGTTTTGTTATAGCCTAATCTTGTACAAATATCCTAAATCCCTTGTAAATTGTAATCTATTCAGTTAGTAAATACCCAACAATTCTTCTATTAGATTCTCATATATTCTCTCTAAAACTTTCTCTAGAAATTTCTTTCTTTTCATTACGTATTTGTGATATGTAAAAGAGACGAATATAAATTTATACAAAATTTAAGATCTTGATTCTTAATATCTATTCTTGGCCCCCCTTCACAAAAGTTTTAAAAATTGACCCATGAAAACCAAAAAAAAAAAAAATCTAACCATTCCTCATGCTCAGTTGCCCCAAGAACACCAAGATAAACCTTTAGATAAACCAAAATACCAGCGAACAATTTACAAATCTAGATAATAACGAAAACCTTTAGACAAACCCAAATTACCAACAAACGAATAACTTATATGGTCTATAACAACAACAAAAAATACTACTAAAACAATTACAAATCACAAATTCCTAACCAAATAAATCACAAAACCCCAAAATTTTTTCCCTAAAACTCTAAGTCATGAGCTCTCCGTCTCTCCCAACACTCCACGGTCTCCACCCTTCTTCCTCAATTCCTTGGGTCCATTGGTGACTCTACAATCGGCTAGGGTATGGTTTCTTGATCTTTGTCTTCTTCGATTTGATCTCTTTGTCTTTACTCTTTAGATGTATTATTTGCTTTGATGAGTTTCTCTATTTTATTAGTATTTTTTTTTTAATTTATTGTGGGCCCTGTGGCATTTAGACTTGTCTTTGATCCGTATATGTGATAAGCGATTAAAATTTTTAGAGTAAAATACTATTTTGGTTCCTAAATTTTATTAAAAATTTGTTTTTTGTCTCTAAATTTTAAAAAGTTTTTTTCCATTCCTAAACTTTGTAAATTTTTTTTTGAATAGTATAGAGACAAAAATAAAGATGAAAAAAGAAATTTTTTAATAGTTTAGGGATGAAAAACAAACTTCTAGTAAAGTTTAAAGACATAAATAAAATATTTTCAATAATTTAAGGATTAAATATGAACTTTTTAATAATTTAGGTACGAAAAATAAATTTCTTAAAATTTAGAAGATAAAAAACAATTTCTTGGTAAAGTTTAGAAACCAAAATAGTATTTTGCCCTAAAAATTTTATTTGTGTCTGTTACTAATTGATGGAAAACATTTATTATGTATTTAATTATATAGTATATCTTGCCCATTAAGTTGCATGTCTAAAAATCTAATGATAATGATGACAGCTCTCAACTAATCAAATGATAATGGGCAAGATATACTAAATAAATACATAATAACTGTTTTTATCATTTGATTGGTTGAGAGCTATCATCATTATCATTAGATTTTTAGACATGCAACTTTTGAAATATCTTTTCTCTTATTCATTTAATTAGCCAATATTTTAGTGGATGAATTGATTTAGTGGTTGACATGGGTTTAAACTTTGAACTATTACTATATACATAAAACATTATAAAAGGTTGGGTATAGAATAATGTGAAAATAATAAAGCTTAATTTTTATGTATTTATAATATTAATTACATAATTATAATAGTTATGATGTCATTGTTTTGACTATCTATTCCATCCCTTTTGGAACAAAAAAATCAAGAGCTACTCATTTTCGATTCTTTGTCCAATCCAATTTTAAAATTATAATAAATTCTTATAATTACTATGACTTTTTTTTTTGAGGGGTAGTATGACTTTTATTTGATTTGTAGATTATGGGAAAGTGTAAAAGAAAAAAAAATATGAAAACCAATAATGATGTTGTCACCTTGCCTCCTCTAACGTTGATATCCCAATTTGTAAAAATTTTCCAACAAAAGACTTTAGCCAAAAATCTTCAAACAAAAGACCTTAATCGGCCCCAAGTTTGAATCCTGGTTCTGCCCTTAAATGTAATAACTTGGATTACCATGTTTGCTCTTTTAAAGTTTAAAGTTGTAATTCCGTTTTTGGTAATTACAAATTAGTAACAAACAGACAGCGACAAAATCAGAAATACCAGGGAAGGCTGCGAAGCAAAAGCTACAAAACGTCTGCCTCCAACATTGGACCCCATTTTGACCCTCTTTTTCTTCAATTCTCTTATTTGCTTAGAATAATTGATAACGATATTTTATTTCTACCAACTAATTTTTTTAATTAAAAAAAAAAATGTATGTATAAAAAAAATATTTGTATACAAAACTGATGAAGTGTGAATTCGTCAGTCAATGAGTGTGGTCAGGAAATATCTTGAGCCTCTTGCAACGATGCTTCTCAGGGACGGTCACCGGTGTGGTGCCTGCCACAACACCTCCGATGCTAAAGTTAGTGTCAAGAATTGCACAAGAATAAGTAATCAAAATAGCACCAATCTTAATATGCTCATACCTCTTTCGTGGGAGAGTGTGAGGGGTTTATATATGTTGTTGTAAGTTCTAGCCATTGGGTAATTTATGGAGGTTTAACTTCCTTCTGGGTAACGCTTCCTGGCCTCATCATTTGGCTTTAATTAGGTCCCAACGGTCTGTCCAACTGGATTCGTAACCGTCCCTGTCATTTACTGATGGTATTGAATGAAATGTTGTCCCCGTCAGTAACCTGTTTTCTCGTCATCAAGGACTTTCCTCGTCGGTCCAATGTACCTCTTACAAGATCCACTTCGTCAGTCCCATCAGTTGCCCCCGGATTCCGTGGTTGTCATGACGTGTCGTGTTGACCAAGGAAGGTGAAAGGTTTCTGGTTAGTAGGCGGTTGGGTTTTTGAGCCGTATTTAATGTACTGTGGCGGTTCCTTTTGGGTTGTGGCCCACGTGGCACCTTTTGATTGGAGGAGTTTAATGCTTCACATGATGAGTCTCCTTGATTTTCCCGCTGGATTTTCAGCTTCCCAATCTTTGGTTTTAAACTTCCCCTCTCCTCATCATTTTCTTTTCACCTTTTCGAAAAAGCTCCTCCATTATTGCTCTGGTTCTCATCTTCTCCGCCTTCTTTCCCAGCGATTTTTTTTCTGCGCAGCGTCACGGTTTTCTTCTCTGAGGTAAGTCCTTCCTTTTGGCTTTCTGTTTACCTTGTTTATTTCTGTTATTGTAAATTTCTGATCTTTTATTTCTTCTTTCCTTGCTGTTTCTTCTTTGCTTTTCTAGTTTTCCATGGTCAGTAGCTCTGAGGTTAGGTTAGAGTGCCCTTCAATTTCATTCATTTTCGCTCGATTAGGGGGGGATTTAGGAACTTTTCCTTACCTAGAAAACTTTGTTTACGAGGGCAATAGTTTGGCCGTCGTGTTGGCTGATTTATTGCCAATCCTACATCAATCCGTCGAGTGGTTTGAGGAATTAGTGAAGGAAAGGACGATGTCAGAGGTCAGGTCTAGCGAGCTAAAGACTGGGTTGTCGTCTAGCGGCGGCCCAGTAGAAGGGGATACGGCCATTTCCGTCCCTCGTGAGGTTAGGGCCTTTTATGCTCTGGAGGAGAGGTGTGGGTTGGACGATGACACACTTAAGAGATTTCGGGATAGATTCCAATTCCCAGATCGGGTTAGGGTTCGTCTGCCCAATGAGGAGGAACGGGCTTGCCACTTCTTCCCAAGCGAGGTGTGCTTTTATGAGTCCGCCTTCGTCTACAGGTTGAGGTTTCCCGTCCATCCTTTTGTGATGGAGTTGCTAAACTAGTTTGGTATCGCTCCCGGGCAACTTATGCCAAATTCGTGGAGAATATTGGTCAGTTGTATGGGAATATAGCTGGCTGCCCTGGACGGAGATATGCTTAGGGTCGACGAGTTCACTTACTTGTATCGCTTGAAAGCATCGAAGGAGCACGGGTACTATGAACTGGTGCCTTGGGAGAGGAATACTAGGATCGTCAAGAAGTTACCCTCGTCCTTCAGATACTGGAAGTCCAGGTTTTTCTTTGTATCTGGGGACGATTTTGAAACTCCCTCGGGCGAGGTTTGGGGTGATCTCCCAAGGTTGCATCGTCGGTGGAGAACCCCGACTTTAGGTGCGTCAATATTCCCTTTGATATATTAACCTTCCGTGTCTTTACCCTTATCGTCACTGACTCTCCTGTCTTTTCTTCTGTGCAGTTAAGAGACGACCCAAATTGAAGAGCAGGTACAGGAATCGGGTTCAAAAAGCGATCGAATACGCGCAGACGATCGAAAATTGGGACGACCTTGTTGATCCCAGGACACTTGCCTTCTACTGTCTTGGGCCAGATCCGTCTGACTACGTTTTGCGAAATCTTGAAATTGAGGGAAAAAAGAGTAAGTATTTAGTTCGTCAGTATTTATCTCTTACGCAGCATTTTTTTTTTTTGAACAAGTGTTTCCTTTTTGCAGAGATGATGAAAAAAATTTAATAAGGAGATGTACGCCAAAATGAGATCCAAGAAGGACGAGCCCCTGTCCAACTTGGGAAAAAAGACTGTTCGTGTCACTGGGAAGAGTGGCTCGGCACTTCCCATTGCTTCCGTCAGCCCAATCGTGTCAGGGGTTGCGACGACGAGGACTGCTTCTCCCACGACCTCGGTGGAGGAGATCGAGGGTACTCTAGCTTCTAAAAGACCGAGGTTGTCTGAGAAGGAGAAGGAGAAGAGTGTTCCTCGTCCATCCACCCTCTGAACTGATGAGAGGCTGGCTGTGGATAGGGCCCACAAGGTGGTGATTGTTGCAGACTTGAAGGCTTTATCAGGTGTCCCGTTTAATGACGTGGCGACTCGACACGTCCACAAGCTTGTACAGGTTAGCTTATTTGTGCCCCTTCCTTTCTTCGTCCTTTTCTTCGTTTCATTTCTTTTATTGATGATAATTAATTTCTTTCTTTAGGTACTGGGTGAGAGCATGCACATTGCTTCTGAATATATCACTCAGGAGACGAAGGTAGCATCTTTGAAGTCCAGGATGGAGACCTTGGAAGCGGAGAACTCCACACTGCGGAAGAATCTTATTGATTCTATGGGTGAGTCTGCTTCCTTGAAGGAGAAGTTGAAAAAACTAGATGATGAGCTTAAGGTGGAGCGTCAGTTGACACAAGAGAAGGATGAGCAGCTTATAAGTGCCAGAGAGTCACTGAAGACGATAGCTGCAAGGTCGGTTGAAGCATTCTAGACAACCGACGAGTATAGCACCGTCTTGTTCAGCTGGTATTTCAAAGGGTTGGAGCTCTTGAGGAGGTACCTGCTGAAGCATCCTACTGGGGTGGACATGGAGAAGCTGGATCTGGAGGAGATAGATCAGGAAATGTCTGTTGACGAGGCTGGCCAATCTTCTGCCATCGTTCCCTTTGCTCGTCAAGATGCCTCTGTTGATGACGCTCCAGCTGGCGACGATGCTGCCAACGCCTGACCCTGACACTTATGAAAATTTTTGCTGTGAAAATTCCCTTTTTTTTTTTTTTTTTTGTGGGTGCCCATTGTATTTTCGGGCCAAACCTTTGAACAATTTGCTGTCCATCTTATTTTGATAACGATATTGGCAACCCAGTGTTTATGGGTTTTATGTGAAAACAATGGTAATTGCCCTTGGTTTGGGGACTTTCACTGAATCTGTCATATGCTTACTTGCATTTGTCACATGCTTACTTGCATTTCATGATTGTCCATGTGTTTGATGAGTCCGGCTTCACGTGCTGTACTTAGTGAAAGTTTCTTGCTCCAACTTTTCCTCTTTTCCGTCAGTAGCTGTTTTCTTGCAACTTGAACTCCTTAGGTTCAGGCAAATGAGCTGGGCGCTCAGTTTCAATTCATTGCGACACTACTGTCGGTACTCGTGATAGTGTAATTTCATCAGTTTGATTGACTTTGTCTGTAACTTACATCCGTCGATGCGGAATCTTGTTACTTGGCCTTTTTTTTTTAAAAATCACCTTTAGTGACATTATCTCCGTCAGTAACCTATATTCGTCTGCGCGGAATTTTGTTATTTAGCCAATTTTTTGGCTTTTTAATAACTTAGTTTGTTGTCGTTAGTAGTTTACATCCGTCAGTGCGGAATCTTACTACTTAGCCATTTTTGGCTTTTCAATAACTTAGTTTGTTGTCGTCAGTAGTTTACATCCGTCAGTGTGGAATCTTACTACTTAGCCATTTTTGGCTTTTCAATAACTTAGTTTGTTGTCGTCAGTAGTTTACATCCGTCAGTGCGGAATCTTACTACTTAGCCATTTTTGGCTTTTGTTAGATTCTTTGAGCGAGCCTGTTTGAACACAAATATTGGCTGAATAGTCTATTTATTGATAGTTACTGACGAATACGTCTTTCAATTACATCTTCTGATGGTATTTCTTCAAATGTTCAACGTTCCATGGCCTTGGGAGCCTCCGTCCGTCTAAGGTCTCTAGATGGTAGCTGCCTTGTCTGGAGTAGTGGATGACTTTGTATGGTCCTTCCCAAGTAGGGCCGAGCTTTCCTTGAGTTGGGTCTTTGGTGGCTTGGGTTACTTTGCGCAGGACGAGGCCTCCTATGTCGAGTCGCCTGAGCTTCACCCTTCTGTTGTAGTATTCTGCCATCTTCTTCTGGTATTCTGTCATTCTGCTGAGGGCTTTGTCTCATACTTCGTCAAGGCAATCCAAATCAACTCGCAATAAATCATCATTCTCTTCTTCATTGAACACTTCCCGTCGGGTGCTGGTTACTCCGACTTCGACAGGGATCACTGCTTCTGTACCTTATGTAAGTCTGAATGGGGTTTCTCCTGTTGGGGTTCTGGCCGTGGTTCTGTAGGCCCACAGGACGTTGGGCAGTTCTTCTAGCCAGGCACCCTTCGCATCGTCCAGCTTGGTCTTTATGATCTTGAGCAGCGTGCGGTTCGTCACTTCCGTCTGTCCATTCGCTTGTGGGTGGCCTGGTGATGAAAACTAGTTCTTGATGCCCAGGCCTGAGCAGAAGTCTCTGAAACCTTGGCAATCGAACTGTCGTCCGTTGTCTGATATGATCGTCCTTGGAATCCCGAATCTACAGATTATATTCTTCCAAACGAAACCCTGGATTCTGGTCTCGGTGATGGTCGCCAATGCCTCTGCTTCAACCCATTTAGTAAAATAGTCAATAGCAACCAGCAAGAATTTTACCTGACCTTTGCCTTGAGGCAGGAGACCAATGATGTCGATTCCCCATTGTGCAAATGGCCATGGAGATGTTATCGTCGTCAGCTTTTCTAATGGCAGGTGCTGAATATTCCCGAACCTCTGACATTTGTCACACCTCATGACGAACCCTGACGCGTCATCTTGCATGGTTGGCCAGAAATACCCTGTTCGCATAATCTTTCTCACCAAGGATCTCGGTCCTGCATGGTCCCCGCAAATTCCTTCATACACTTCCCTCAGGATGTATTCCACCTCTCCTTCGTCAATGCACCTCAAGTAAGGCATGGAGAAACCTCTTTTGTACAAGGCGTCATTGAGAATCGTGAATCTGGCTGCTCTCTTCTTGATCTTCCTGGCTTCATCAGCGTCCTGGGGTAGATGTCCATGCTGGAGGAAGGACATGATGGGCGTCATCTAGCTATTTTCGCTTTGGACTGTGAATGTTAACATTTCCTCTATGCTAGGGCTTTTCTGTGTCTCCAACATCAGGTCAGTCTTTGATTTTGCTCCTTCCGATGAGGCTATCTTTGAAACTTCGTCTACGGCCCTGTTCTAGCTTCTCGAAATCTGGACGAACTCCACTTTTTCAAATTCTTTCGTTAAGTGCTTTGTCAATTTGAGGTATTTCTCTATTCTTTCTTCCTTTGCTTCGTATTCCCTTTTGATCTGCCCAATTACTAACTTTGATTCATTCTGGACCAGTAGGTTCCTGGCCCCAAGCTCTTTCCCGAGCCGTAGGCCTATCAGAATTCCTTCGTACTCAGCCTCGTTATTAGTGGCAGGGAATTTCAGCTGGACTCCATACCTCAACATTTCTCCGTCAGGGGCGGTTATGACTACCCCTACCCTTCCTCTTTTTTGGGCTGACGAGCCATCAGTTTGTATTGTCCATATTTTGTCTTCGCTGGCATGGTTGGGCTCGTCTGGATAAGTAAACTCGGCGATGAAGTCTGCCAACGCTTGTGCTTTAATGGCCGTCCTGGGGTGGTACTCCACGTCGAATTGGCTGAGTTCAATCGCCCATTGGACCATCCTCCCAGCTGCTTCGGGCTTGCTCATAGACTTTTTGATGGGTTGATCCGTCATCACTAAGATTGGATTTGCCTGGAAGTATTGTCTGAGCTTGCGCGAGGCCACAATCAAAGCAAATGTGATTTTCTCGATCTTTGGGTACCTGAACTCTGCCCCCTGGAAGGCTTGACTGACGTAGTAAACTGGGAGCTGTTTCCTATCCTCTTCTCGGATTAAGGCTGCACTGACTACTGTAGATGATACTGCTAAGTACAAATACAAGTTCTCACCTTCCTTTGACGGGCTTAGGAGTGGCGGGTTGCTGAGGTAAAGTTTGAGCTCTTGGAATGCCGCCTCGCATTCGTCAGTCCATTCAAAAGCCTGCTTCAAGGTCTTAAAGAAAGGTAAGCATTTGTCCGTCGCTCTAAAAACGAACCTGTTTAGTGCTGCAATCCGGCCCGTGAGCTTCTGGACCTCCTTGACGGTCTTAGGTGATGCCATGTTGATTATTGCCTGTACCTTCTCAGGATTTGCTTCTATTCCTCTTTGTGACACCAAGAATCCCAAGAATTTTCCTGAGGCAACACCAAAGATGTATTTACCAGGGTTCAGCTTCATCTGGTATTGTTTGAGTGTTTTGAACGTCTCCCTTAGGTCGTCCAGATGTGCAAGCTCTTCTCTGCTCTTGACGAGCATATCGTCAACGTACACCTCCATGTTCCTGCCTATTTGCTTGACGAACATTTTATTTACCAATCTCTGGTAAGTTGCCCCAGCGTTCTTCAGTCCAAACGGCATTACATTATAACAATAGAGTCCTTGACTCGTACTGAAGGCGATTTTCTCCTGGTCTTCGTCAGCCATTTTTATCTGGTTGTACCCCGAGAACACGTCCATGAACGTCAACAGCTTGTGTCCAGCTGTAGAGTCCACGAGTTGGTCTATCCTTGGAAGAGGAAAGCTGTCCTTCGGGCAGGCCTTGTTTAGGTCCGTGAAGTCCATGCACATCCTCCATTTCCCATTGGCTTTCTTTACTAGGACGACGTTGGCAAGCCAATCTGGATAATATACCTCCCTGATGAAGCCTGCTGCCAAAAGTTTGCTCACTTCGTTAGTGACAGCTTGGTCTCTTTCGGGTGCAAAGGTTCTTCGTCTCTGCTTGATGGGCTTCTTTCCTGGGTCCACATTCAACCTGTGTTGGATGATTTCGGGAGATATGCCTGGCATGTCATCATGGCTCCAGGCAAAGATGTCCAAGTTCTCTCGAAGAAACTGAATGAGCTTCGCTCTCATCTCAGGGCTCAGGGTCGTCCCCATTCTGGTTGTTTTTGTTGCTTCCCCTTCGATCAGCTCCACTGTTTCTAGTGCTTCTATTTTTTCTTCCTCTTTTTCTTCTATCGTCCACGTGTGGTTTTCTTTGGCTGCAAACACAGCCTGGTAACATTCCCGAGCTAAAATTTGGTCCCCTTTAACTTCACCGATACCATTTTCTGTTGGGAATTTTACCTTCAGGCAGTAGGTGGATGTGGACGCCTTCCACTTGTTGAGCACTGGCCTCCCAATAATGACATTATATGACGAGGGACAATCCACTACCAAGAAATCCATCTGACGAGTCAATTGCCTCAGGTATGTTCCTACTGTTACAGCCAGCGTGACTATGCCTTTGGGATATACTCTGTCGCCGCTGAAACTGACGAGGGGGGAGTCGAACGGACGCAGTCTTCCTGGGTCCAATTTCAATTGCTGGAATGCAGGAAAGTAGATGATGTCAGCAGAGCTGCCGTTGTCCACGAGGATCCTTTTGGTGTTGAACCCTTCTATAGTAAGCACTATGACCAAAGGGTCATTATGAGGCTGTTTCACTCTTTAGCATCATTCTCGTTAAAGGTCATATCTTGGTCAGTTCGTCTGTACTTTGGTGGGGGCTCCATATGGACGCTATTCACCTGTCGTTGGTGTGCTTTCTTAAGTGACTTGAATGAACCTCCTGTGACAGGCCCCCCTGATATCGTCTGTATTTCCCCGATCACATTTTGGGGCGGTTGGGACTGACGACTTCCGCTCTTAGACGAGGGCTCATGTTGGCCTTTGTTTTCATCTCAGAATTTGCTATATTCTCCATTCTTTACAAACTTCTGCAACTTCCCTTTTCGTATCAATTCCTCTATTTGCTCTTAGAGATCCCTGCAGTCTTCAGTGAAATGGCCATGATCTTTGTGGAATCGACAATACTTACTCCTGTCACGGACGCTAGGGGACGAATGTAATGGCCGTGGCCATTTGAGGTAGTGTTCATCTTGAATCTGTGTCAAAATCTTGTCAACAGGCATAACAAGAGGGGTGAATTTTACCGTCCGTGGACTTTTATCATCTTTCCTTTTGACTCCGTCATTATTCCGACGATCTAAACGATCTCGCTTTTGTCCTCTACGGTCGTCTTCCTTTTTCCCTTTGTCTTCCGTTCTACCCTTGTCCCTGATAGCAGCCAACGCGTCCTTTGCGTTCATGTATTTCTACGCTTTAAGGAGCATTTCAGCCATCGTCTTTGGGGGGTTCTTCGCGAGAGAACTGACGAGCTCCCTAGACTTCAATCCTGCCTTGAAAGTTGTCAACTGTACCATATCGTCAGCCTCGTCTACCTCCAGTGTCTCCCTGGTGAAGCGTTTCACATATGACCTCAATGTCTCCTTCTCTCCCTGCCTGATGGTGAGCAGGTGATCCGCAGTTCTCTTTGGTCGTTGTCCTCCAATAAAGTGTCGTAGGAAGGCATTGCTCAGCTGCTCGAATGTGTCGATGGACGACCTTGGCAATTTCGTGAACCATTCCCAGGCAGCCCCCTTGAGTGTTGTTGGGAATGAACGACACAATATTTTGTCTGGGGGGCTGCTGAAGCCCCAAGGTTGTTTTGAAGGTATTCAGGTGATCTTGGGGGTCCTTCAGCCCATCAAAGGGCTCGAGCTGAGGTAACCGGAACTTCGAAGGCACTGGACAGTCAAGGACTGTCGTTGTGAATGGTGAATTCGTCGCTCGAACCAGCCGATCCAAGCTCCACTCTGTCTTTTCTTTAATGGTATTCCTTAGCTCATCCATCTCCCTCCTTATCTCCCGAAGAATGTCTGAATTTTGCTCTGGGGGAGTGTTTGGCCCTCGATGGTCACTTCTTCTGTAGCTATCCCCTTTGCCTTCCTGATTTCCTTTCGAACGATTTTCCTCCTGCTGGAGTCGTAGCCTCATTTCCTGGTTTTGCCTAGTTAGCTCTTCAACTATGGCTGCAAGGGCCTGAACTTGTTGAGCTAGGGCTGCGGAATCTTGATTGGACTCCATCCTAGAAGGAACAAGAGTAGGAAGCTTCTATTTCGAGTTTGAACACGAAAAATGTCGCTTCCCACAGACGGTGCCAAACTAGCGAAGTGTGAATTCGTCAGCCAATGAGTGTGGTCAGGAAATATCTTGAGCCTCTTGCAAAGATGCTTCTCAGGGACGGTCACCGGTGTGGTGCCTGCCACAACACCTCCGATGCTAAAGTTAGTGTCAGGAATTGCACAAGAATAAGTAATCAAAATAGCACCAATCTTAATATGCTCATACCTCTTTCGTGGGAGAGTGTGAGGGGTTTATATATGTTGTTGTAGGTTCTAGCCGTTGGGTAATTTATGGAGGTTTAACTTCCTACTGGGTAATGCTTCCTGGCCTCATCATTTGGCTTTAATTAGGTCCCAACGGTTTGTCCAACTGGATTCGTAACCGTCCCTGTCATTTACTGATGGTATTGAATGAAATGTTGTCCCCGTCAGTAACGTGTTTTCTCGTCATCGAGGACTTTCCTCGTCGGTCCAACGTACCTCTTACAAGATCCACTTCGTTAGTCCCATCAAAAACAAATTTATTTTCGTATAATTTCCTACTCTAATGACAGGAAAAAAAAAAAAAAAAAAAAAAAACTCTCATTCGACAATTCTACACTATACAACGCCCTATTTAATTTATACTATCATATCATGCTAAATGCTTCTATTAGAGCAATTGTATTTGTCCGACTAAATTTTTACAACTATTTTATATTAAGAATCTACTTTTTTTATTTTACACAGCTACTTTTCAAAAACACCTACATCAATTCATCTATTTTAGGATCTATTCTATTTAAATCATAATATTTTTTTTTTAAATTTATTATTATTATTTTAACAGTAACACTATTTGAAGAGGAAAAATATAGGTTAACAGATCCCCATGAAGTGGGCCTGACAATTCCTCATCCATGGGCCGATGAAGGATGGGTCCATTGCGTGCAAGACCTGTTGTGGACGGACCCATTATGAACGGGCACAACATTGACGAATCAGTCGTCCACGTGGCAGCCAGAAATCCTAGATGGGAACTACTTGTGGCGCACACCATCCTAAGGTAAGTAGAATCCTAGCGCAAAGAGGATTCCGGAAACTGCGCACATTAATGAAGATCTTCTCTATAAGGAAAAGACTTGTCCATCACGTTTAGGACTACTGAAGAGGATTCCTATAAGGACAGGACTTCGACTCCAAGGAAAAGAGGTCAACCTTCGACTACTATAAAAGCCCCAATACTCTCACAAATCGAGGTATGCATAATTGATCATCTCTAGCACTCTGGAGTTGTAAGAGATTCTAACTTAACATTCATAAGGTATTTGGCCGGCACCACACCGGTACTCTTTGTAAGTCTTCTCTTTTTGTTATGCAGGTGACGTTTAGAATGTACGAGTAATGTGTGACTCACTGGTGATTTTTCGGCATCATCACTATTGATGTAACACTTTCATAATAAAATCTAGGTAATAAGTTGTTAAAGGTAAGAAAAAAGTGATGTCAATTATGAATCTAGATCAAAACCAATTACAACATACCACTTAACCTCTATTGTAAAATTATTGTGAAAATCGCACTAAAATAATTATACTTATTTCAGCTGGGTTTAAACAAAATTTCAGGCTTAGGGTGTTCAAAATTTTTATTTAGAGGTCAAAAAAATAAAAATTATAAATAATGTTTTTTTTTTTTGACCAGGTCAGGGGTTCAAATCAACCCCTTAAGTTGAATGTAGCACCACCCATGCTCCCACTTATGGCTTGTTTGGAAGTTTAGAGAGGGAGGAGAGTAGAGGGGAGTAGAGGGAAGGGGAGTAGTGGGGAGGAGAGTAGAGGAGAATGATTCACCTCCACCTTATTTGGATGTTTTTAAAATTAGTAAGGGGGAAGGGAGTAATTAGCCCTTCCCCTTGTGTAATTTTGTTAATATAATAAGGGTAAATTAGGTAATTTACTTGGTCAATAGTTTATGTACTCTACTCCCCCTCCAAATCTCTCCAATTTGGGGGAATTAAAATTGGGGGGCTAGAGGGAGTCCAAACCCCTCCAAACTCCTCCAAACCCCTCCCCCTCATTCTTTAAAAAACTTCCAAACAAGGTAATTACATTACTCTCCCTCCCTCTACTCTACTCCCCCTCCTTTTTTAAACATCCAAACATGCCATTAGTGCTGAGTGGGAGGAAACATACCTCCGACAGGGTATATTTTCTCTATTACCTCTATTACGAGGTGGGGTCCTTCGTCTCCACATTAACATTTGGATTAACCTCCTGAGCTTGTTCATCATGATGATCATCTCTTTCAACCTCATAGTCTGACAATGGGAAATTAAGCTTGGCTCTAGGTCCACGGAACTTGATGGCAGCCTTATCGTAAGCCCTGGCAGCCTCCTCTGCGGTCTCGAAGGTGCCAAGCCACACCCGCTTCGCTTCCCTAGGGTTTCGAATCTCAGACGCCCATTTCCCCCACGGCCTCTGCCTCACTCCCCTATATCTCTTCTCATTGTCATCCTTCTTCTTCTTCTTCTTCTTCTTCTTCTTCTTCTTCCCAGTGTCGCTGGCCCCACTGGTTGAAGGCAATGATGAGGCGGCAGTACTACTACCCTGGAGTGCTTCTAGTATTTGAAGCTGTTGTGGGGTGTGAGTATCAACCCCATCGGTGATCACGTGCTTGAAAGCTGACACCAAAATGTCGTGCTCTTCTTCCTTTGTTACTCGAATATAATGCATATTTGCACGAATATAATTAATACGATCCTATAAGCGGTTTTTGGACAAATTGAGCTTTGTATGACGAGAATTAATGCAGACTGAAAGTGGGCACGTTGCCTTGTGTTTCGGCATTCGAATGCGGAGGAGGTGGGCAAGTGATTTTGGTCTATATATAGAGGGTTGGGTCATGGGTGGGAAGGGGAGTACGCAGTGCTTACGCGGAGGTCATTTCGGCTGAATTTTTTAATACGATACGTGCCAGGCTTTTTATACTGTATGGCACGTGCATGGAGATCGTAGAAGTGAATCTAGTTGTTCCACGTGGCTGTTGGGTTCAAAATATCTAAACACCATCTTGCAGCAAATGGCTGCATTATGCAAAGGTGGGGTGAGGGATGTTGAGTTGATTGGATTCGATTGCAGAGACGCGATATATATGGCGAGACAGCTGGAACTCCAAAATCCAAATCATACATATATACTGAATTTGGCTAGCTAGTTGCTTCTGGCTTCTGCACAAAGGAACTTAATTCCCAACTTTAAAAAAAAAAAAAAAATCCAAAATTGTAATGCAACCATTACATGTTTCTCATTTCATACAGGCAAACAAACAGCATGCTTTTTTAAGTAGAACATCTACTACAGTACTTATCGCCACTCAAAACAATGATCCATAGCGCTGTCATAATGTGACAGCATTGGCATTTTTTATTGAATGAGGTGACAGCGTTCGCATTTGCTTTGCAAAATATAGGGTTGGGCAAATTAAGGGTGTTTGGTTCATGTACTTAAACAACAATTTTTAATTTTTAAATAATATTATATATATTTCCACACACTTTTTTATCTATATATATTTTTAAAAAATACAAACAACATTACTAGAACAATATTACCAAACGGGCTATAAGTAGTGCATTTTTATTTCAAATATGCCTAAGCAAAAAAATTCAACAACAGTGTATAATTATCAATCAATTAGCAAAAATGTTATTTAATTATAGTGTTTTCTAGGAGCATACACACAGGCTTATCCAAAGAAAAAATCACTTTTAATTATCATAATATATGTTCAACTATAGGAAAATAAATTGTAAATCCTTTTTTAAGTGATAATATATTACATACTCACCGTTGACAGCTTCAATAAATTGTAACAAATGATGTGGTTCTACAACAACTATTATGTAAAATAGTATAAGAGTCCAATATGCATTAAAACACCCATATTGGCTTATCTACATAGTAGCAATGTTATTTAGCTATAGTGCTTCTCTAAAAGTATTTTTAGAACATTATAGTTTAGGTAAACTCTCTTACAAATGCTTGAGAGATGTCTCTAAGATTTTCATCTTAGATCACTCCGTGCGATGCATAAGAAATCCATTAGATTCTCGTTGCTGGATCTCGGATGCAATTTGGATCTCATCATTGGATTCTTCAGTGTTGTTTAGATGGTAAGAGCATTCGCATTAGAAAATTCTATCACATCCTATTTTACCATTTCAAAAAACTACTTTATCAATTATACCATACCATTTTACAATACTCTCAACATCCCAACTTTTATTTTACAATACAACACATTAAAATAATATTTCTACACAATAAAATAATATATCCCAAAACTCAAATAAAAACAAAAACCCAAAATCCGGTGAGAGAGAGAGGGGAATTGATAAATTTACACAATAAAATATTAGTTTTTTTTTTTTTTTTTTTAAATTGAGCTACAGTGCAATTCTACCTTTAGAATTGCACGGTAGCACTATTGCAATTTTTTTTGCAATAGTTGGTGAATACAAGTCCGACTGTGGGCTGCTTTTGGGCTGAATTATAAATTAGAGCTTACATTTGGCATATCCAAGTGCCAGTGTGAATGCTCTAAAGATGTGGGGGCTAACAGTTTGGGCTAAAGTCATTTCACGGTGGTGGGGTTGGTGGTTTTGCAGCTGGGTATTTAAACAAATAGACACACCACACATGCTTGTTCTAGAACCACATATTTTATAAATTCTCTAATTTTTTTTTTTTTTGGATAGTCAAATTCTCTAAATTATTTTATTTGTTAGTGTTTGAGTTATTTTATATTCCCACCAAAAACTTTGTAAACTTTCAATTTGGAACAATTATTAAAATATAAATCCACTTCTCTTCCTTCTTTGCATCCATATCACAGTCTATAATATATATTTTTTGATGAAGCGTGAATTCGTCAGTCAATGTATGTAGACAAAAATGATCTCCGGCTTCCTGCAAGTATGTATTCTCGAGTGTGGTCACCGGTGTGGTGCCTGCCACAACGTCTTCGATGCCAAAGTCAATATCGGAAGCTATTTAAGAATGAGCAATATAATATATCAAAATCAAAGAAATCTCACAGTATCTATCTCAAGGTGTTCATACCTTCTTCTTGGCCATGTGGGGGCTTTATATATGTTGTTGTAGCCTTTAGCCGTTGGGCAATTATGGTGGTTCTTAATACCCCTCTGGGTAACATTTTCTTGCCTCATCATGTTGCTTTAATTTTATCCCAACGGTCTATACAACTGGTTTTGTAACTGTCCAGGGTGTTTATTGGCAGCATTGAATGAGATGTTTAACCTCGTCAGTAAAGTGGTTACTCGTCAGTGAGGGCCTGTCTCGTCGGCCTAGTTTATCTCGTTTATGCTTGATTTCGTCAGTCCCATCAGTTACCCCTGGATTCCTTGGTCGTCGTGACATGTCGTGTTGACCAGGGAAGGTGAAAAGTTTTTGAGTTGTAAGCGGTTGGGTTTTTGAGCCGTATTAAATGCGTTACGGCGTTGCCTTTTGGGTTGTGGCCTACGTGGCACATTTTGATTGGGGGAGTTAATGTTCCATATGATGGGTCTTATTGATCTTCCCGCTGGTTTTTTAGCTTTCCAACCTTTGGTTTCAAACTTCCCCTCTTCTCCCTTTTCCCTTCTTACTTTTTTCAAAAAATCCTTCAATCATTGCTCTGACCATCTTCTTCTCCACCCTTTCTTTTTGCAATTTTTCCTTCCAACTAGTGTGTAGTGCGATAGTTTTTCTTGTTCAAGGTATGTTCTTCCTTCTACTTCTTTTCATTTTGCCTATACGCATTGTAGCAAATTTCTGATTTTCCATTTCTTCTTTCCTTGTCGTTTTTTCTTTTGTTTGGCTTCTTTTTGGCTTTGGGGTATATAGATTTTTTTTTTTTTTTTTTTTTGGTGTTTTCTAGTTTCCCATGATCAGTAGTTCTTAGGTCAAATTAGACTGCCCTTCGATTTCATTTCTTTTTGCTCGATTAGGAGGGTCGTTAGGGAATTTTCCCTACCTTGAAAATTTTGTTTACGAGGGTAGTAGTTTGGCTGTGGTATTGGTTGATTTACTGCCTTTACTGCGTCAATCAATTGATTGGTTTGAAAATTTAGTGAAGGAGGGCAGGACGATGTCAGAGATTAGGTCCAGTGAGCTCGAGATTGGGTTATCGTCTAGCGGTAACCCAGTGGAGGAGGATACAACCCTTTCCAATCCCCGAGAGGTTAGGGCTTTCTATGCTCTGGAGGAGGAGTGTGGGTTGGACGCGGATACATTGGGTAGATTTAGGGATAGATTTCAATTCCCAGATCGGGTTAGGGTTCGTCTGCTCGGTCAGGGGGATCAGGCCTGTCACTTCTTTCCCGGGGAGGTATGCTTCTACGAATCTGCCTTCGTCTGTGGAATGAGGTTCCTAGTCCATCCTTTCCTTATGGAGCTTTTGGACCGTTTTGGTATCGCTCCCGGGCAGCTCATGCCCAACTCGCGGAGGATCCTGGTGAGCTGTATGGGGATTTGGTTGGCTGCCAATGACGGGAACATGCTTAGGGTTGACGAGCTTGTTTACCTTTACCGTTTGAAAGCATCTAAAGAGCATGGGTACTATGAACTGGTGCCCTGGGAAAGAAGAACTAAGATCATCAAAGGTTTACCGTCCTCTTTCAGGTACTGGAAGTCGAGGTTCTTCTTTGTGTCTGGGGACGATTTTGAGACACCCTCGGGCGAGTTTTAGGATGATCTCCCAAGGTTACATCGTCGGTGGGAAACCCCGACTTTAGGTGCGTCAATATTTCCTCTTTGTCTCTTGGATTCTGTTGTGCTTACAACTATGGCTGCTAAATTTTTTTTTAGTCAAGAGACGACCAAAGCTTAAGAGTAGGTATAGAGAGTGGGTGCAGAAGGCTATTGAGTATGCGCAAACAATAGAGAGTTGGGACGACCTTGTTGATCCCAGGACTCTTGCGTTTTACTGCCTCGGGCCAGAACCTTCTGCCCTTGTCTTGCGAAACCTCGATATAGAAGGAAAGAAAAGTAAGTTCCAGCTTCATCAGTATTGGCCTTCTTTTCTCTCCCCTTACTTTCTTGTGTTTTTATTCGGGACTAATGTTTTTCTTTTGATAGAAATGACGTCCAAATTTAATAAAGATATGTACGCGAAGATGAGGGAAAAGAAGGACGAGCCCTTGTCGAACATAGGGAAAAAGGTCGTGCATGTGACAGGGAGGGGTCCTTCTGCCACCTCGCCAGCCTCCGTCACTCCCTTTGTCTCCGACACTGAGACGACGAGGACCGCTTCTCCGTCTACTTCGGTGGAGGAGCTCCCTACACCCGTCTTTAAGAGGCCGCGCCTGACGGAGAAGGAGAAGGAGAAAGGGGACTCTCGTCACTCTACAATCTGGGGGGACGAGAGGCTGGCATTTGAAAGGGCCCACAGCATCGTGATGGTTGATGATCTGAGGACTTTTTCTGGGGTTCCGTTTAATACTGTTGCTGGTGGTCACGTCCATAAGCTTGTGCAGGTAAATTGTTCCTACTTCTTTCATGAGCAACCCCCCCTTTTTTTTTTACTGACGACTTGGTACTTTCTTTTAGGCATTGGGGGAAAGCTTGCATATTGCTTCTGAGTACCTCACTCAAGAGGCCAAGTTGGCATCCCTTTCGTCAAAGGTGCAAGCCTTAGAGGGTAAAAACTTAAAGCTGAAGAAGAACCTCATCGATTCAATGGACGAAGCTACTACTCTGAAGGAGAAGGTCAAGGTGCTGGGTGACGACCTTAGGGTTGAGCGCCAGCTGAACCTGGAGAAGGACGAGCAGCTTCAAAGTGCCAAGGAATCACTGAAGACAATCGCAGCTAGGTCTGTTGAGGCTTTTCAAACCACTGACGAGTACAATACTGTGCTCTTCAGTTGGTACTTTAAAGGCTTTGAGCTTCTTCGAAGGTACATGGTCAAGCATCCAACTGGCGTTGACATTAAGAACCTAGACTTGGAAGAAGTGGACAAAGAGATGGCCGCTGATGAAGCTGTTCAGTCCGCGGTTCCTGCTGGTGACACTCCAGAGAATGCTCCTGTTGACGATGCTGCGGCTGTTGACTATGCTGCTGCTGCTGGCGCCCCTCCAGCCTCAGAAGCCTGAACCTGGCACTTACGTTTTAATAGAAATATATATATATATATATTTTTTTTTTGTCTATTGATCATTGCCCATCGTGGCCTTTTTGTAAATCTTACTTTGAGACATTTTTTTTTGTGGGAACAATGTTTTAACCCAGTGTTTATGGGTTTGTAGAAACAATGGTAATTTGCTTGCATGCTCTTGGTTCTAATTTACTTCTTGCATTTACCTGTGTCAATTTGCACGCTTTTAACTGTCTATGTGATGTGCTTGGTGAAGCTCTTATATCTCCTTCTCTTCACTAGCATTTCCCATTTTTGTGAGATATATCCTTTTTGGAATGATATACATCTGTATATCCGTCACGGCGGAATTTTGCTACTTAGCCCTTTTTACGGATTTTTTTTTGATCGTCGGTATAATACATCCGTCAGAGCAGAATCTTGCCACTTGGCCATTTTTGACTTTTTACGACCTTGTCATCGTCAGTAGCTTACATCCGTCAGAGCGGAATCTTGCCACTTGGCCATTTTTGACTTTTTATTATCTTGTCATCGTCAGTAGCTTACATCCGTCAGAGCGGAATCTTGCTACTTAGCCATTTTTGACTCTTCATGACTTACACCTTTTTTCAAGGATCTTGTCATCATCAGTAGCTTACATCCGTCAGAGCGGAATCTTGACACTTGGCCATTTTTGACTGTATATGACTTACACCTTTTTTCAAGGATCTTGTCATCGTCAGTAGCTTACATCCGTCAGAGCGGAATCTTGCTACTTAGCCATTTTTTATTTTTTATGACTTACAACTTTTTTCAAGGATCTTGTCATCATCAGTAGCTTACATCCGTTAGAGCGGAATCTTGCCACTTGGCCATTTTTTACTTTTTATGACTTACACCTTCTTTCAAGGATCTTGTCATCGTCAGTAACTTACATCCGTTAGAGCGGAATCTTGCCACTTGGCCATTTTTTACTTTTTATGACTTACACCTTTTTTCAAGGATCTTGTCATCGTCAGTAGTTTACATCCGTCAGAGCGGAATCTTGCCACTTGGCCATTTTTGACTGTTTATGACTTACACATTTTTTCAAGGATCTTGTCATCGTCAGTAGCTTACATCCGTCAGAGCGGAATGTTGCTACTTGGCCATTTTTGACTCTTTATGACTTGTGATTGGATATGCCTGCTTGTGGAGAAACGTTAGCTAAATAACTTATTTATTAGTTTCAACAATAAATAACGAATACATTTCACAATTGCGTTTATTGATGGTATTTCTTCAAGTGTTCGATATTCCATGGCCTAGGGAGTCTTTGTCCGTCTAAGGTCTCAAGGTAATAGCTGCCCTTCCTGGAGTAATGAATGACCCGGTAGGGCCCTTCCCATGTGGGGCCGAGTTTCCCTTAAGAAGAATCCCTGGTTGCTGGGGTTACTTTGCGAAGGACAAGGTCACCAATATCAAGTTGTCTGAGCTTTACTCTCTTGTTGTAGTCGTCAGTCATCTTCTGTTGATATTCCACCATTTTGCTACAGGCTTTATCTCTTACTTCGTCTAGGAAATCTAGGTTGAGTCGCAAATGGTCGTCATTGACTTCTTCAATGAATGCTTCTCGCCTGATGCTGGTTATTCCTACTTCGACCGAGATCACTGCTTCAGTGCCGTAGGTGAGTCTGAAGGGGGTCTCTCCTGTTGGCGTTCTCGCTGTTGTCCTGTAAGCCCACAAGACATTGGGCAATTCTTCTGGCCAGGCTCCCTTCGCCTCGTCCAGCTTCGTTTTGATAATCTTGAGCAACATTCGATTCATCACCTCCGTCTGTCCATTCGCTTGTGGATGACTTGGGGACGAGAAATGATTTTTGATGCCTAGGCCTGAGCAAAATTCCTTGAAACCTTGGCTGTCGAATTGTCGTCCATTGTCTGATATGATTGTCTTTGGAATCCCGAACCTGCAAATGATGTTATTCCATACAAAGCTCTGGATTCTGGCTTTGGTTATGGTTGCTAGTGCCTCTGCTTCAACCCATTTTGTAAAGTAGTCTATAGCAACTAGTAAGAATTTTACCTGACCTTTGCCCTGGGGCAGCGGGCTGACGATGTTGATTCCCCATTATGCAAATGGCCATAGGGATGCAATCGTCGTCAGTTTTTCTGCTGGAAGTCACTGAACATTTTCGAATCGTTGGCACTTGTCATATCTCTTGACAAACTCTGCCGCGTCTACCTGCATAGTCAGCCAGAAGTAGCCTGTCCGAATTATCTTACCTGCCAGGGATCTGGGACTAGCATGATCCCTGCAAACACCTTCATGGATTTCTTCCAGGATGTGCCTTGCTTCTTTCTCGTCAACACACTTTAGGTAAGGCATGGAGAAGCCTCTTTTGTATAGGGCGTCATTGAGGATCATGAATCTGGCTGCCCTCTTTTTGATCTTCCTGGCTTTTTCTATGTTCTGTGGGAGGTGCCCGTCCTAAAGGAAGGATACGATGAGTGCCATCTAGCTGTTTGTACTCTGGATTGCGAATGTTGGAACTTCTTCAATGCTGGGGTTCTTCTGGACTTCCATCATCAGGCCTTCTTCCAATGCCCCTTCATCTGACGAGGCTATCTTTGAGACTTCGTCTGCTATCACATTTTGGCTTCTGGAAATCTGCACGAACTCCATTTTTTCGAACTCTTGAGCCAGATTCTTCGTTAGTCTGAGGTACCTCTACATTCTTTCTTCTTTTGCTTCGTATTCTCCCCTGGCTTGCCCAATTACTAGCTTTGAATCACTTTGGATCAACAGATTCTTAACTCCAAACTCTCTTCCGAGGCTTAATCCCGTCCAGATCCCTTCATATTCGGCCTCGTTATTGGTCACTGGGAACTTCAACTGAACTCCGTATTTTAGCTTTTCTCCATCGGGGGTGATTATGACTACCTCTACTCCTCCTCTTTTATGGGCTGACGAGCCATCAGTCTGTATTGTCCATTGCTTGTGTTTGATGGTGAAGTCTTCTTCGTCCGGGAGGGTGAATTCCACGATGAAGTCTACTAAAGCTTGTGCTTTTATGGCCGTCTTGGGGTGGTATTCAATATCAAATTGATTGAGCTCAATCGTCCACTGGACCATTCTTCCTGCCGCCTCAGGCTTGCTCATGGACTTCTTGATTGGTTGGTCCGTCATTACTAGGATAGGATGTGCTTGGAAGTATTGCCTGAGTTTGCGTGAAGCTACTATCAGCGCGAACGCGATCTTCTCGATCTGAGGATACCTGGACTTAGCTCCTTGGAAGGCTTGGCTGACGTAATAGACTGGGAGTTGCTTCCTGTCCTCTTCTCGGATTAAGGCTCCACTGAAGGCCGTAGCTGACACTGCCAGGTACAAGTATAACTTCTCACCTTTTTTTGACGGGCTTAGAAAGGGTGGATTGCTTAGGTACCGTTTGAGTTCTTGGAAAGCGGCCTCACACTCGTCAGTCCAGGCGAAAGCCTGTTTCAATGTCTTAAAGAAGTAGGTATTTGTTCGTCGCTCTAGAGACGAACCTATTGAGGGCTACAATCCGTCCTGTTAGCTTATGGACTTCCTTAACGGTCTTGGGCAAGGCCATGTTGATTATGACTTGTACCTTCTCTGGATTCGCCTCGATTCCTCTCTGGGACACCATGAATCCCAGAAATTTTCCTAAGGCTACACCAAAGACGCATTTACTGGGGTTTAGCCTCATATGATATTGCTTGAGGGTAGCAAAAGTCTCTTTAAGGTCGTCCAGATGGGTGAGTTCCTCACTGCTCTTGACGAGCATGTCATCCACATACACCTCCATATTCCTGCCCATCTGCTTACTAAACATTTTGTTTACCAATCTCTGATAAGTGGCTCTTGCATTCTTCAGTCCAAAGGGCATTACCTTATAGCAATAAAGCCCTTGGCTGGTGATGAAGGTTGTTTTCTCCTGATCATCTTCTACCATTTTTATCTGGTTGTACCCAGAGAAAGCGTCCATAAATGTCAGAAGTTTGTGTCCAGCTGTGGAATCTACCATCTGGTCTATTCTCGGGAGAGGGAAGCTGTCCTTTGAGCATGCCTCGTTCAGGTCTGTGAAGTCTACACACATTCTCCATTTCCCATTTGCTTTCTTCACCAAGACGACGTTTGCAAGCCAGTCTGGATAATATACTTCGCGGATGAAGCCTGCAGTCAAGAGCTTGTTAACTTCATCAGTAACCGCTTGGTCTATTTCGGGTGCGAAAACTCTTCATCTTTGTTTGACGGGCTTCCTTTCCGGGTCTATATTCAGCTTGTGCTGGATGACTTCTGGAGATATACCTAGCATGTCCTCGTGGCTCCAGGCAAAGACGTCTAGGTTTTCTTTAAGAAATTGGACCAGCTTTGTTCTCATCTCAGGGCTTAGAGTCGCCCCTATTCTGGTTGTCTTATTTGATTCTTCGTCGGATAACTCTACTGTCTCCAAGGCCTCCACCTCTTCTTTCTCCTTGTCTTCAATCGTCCATGTATGGTTCTCCTTTGCAGCCATGACGGCTTGGTAGCACTCCCGAGCTAAAACTTGATCTCCTCTGACTTCTGCTACTCTGTTCTCTGTTGGAAATTTTATCTTCAGGCAGTAGGTTGACGTGGATGACTTCCACTTGTTGAGCGCTGGTCTTCCAATGATCACATTGTAGGACGAGGGACAATCTACCACCAAGAAGTCCAGATGAATGGTCAACTGCTTCGGGTAGGTTCCCACTGTCACCGTCAACGTCACTATGCCCTTGGGATATACCCTGTCACCACTGAAGCTAACGAGGGGAGAATTAAATGGACGCAGTCTTTTTGGATCTAGTTTCAACTGTTAGAACGCAGGGAAGTAGATGATATCAGCGAAGCTACCATTGTCCATGAGGATCCTTTTTGTGTTAAATCCTTCTATGGTAAGTGCTATGACCAATGGGTCGTTGTGAGGCTGCTTCACTCCCCTAGCATCCCCTTCGTTGAAAATCATGTCTTGATTAGTTCGTCTGTGTTTCAACGGGGGTGTCATGTAAACACTGTTCACCTGTCGTTGACATGCTTTCTTAAGGGACTTGAACGATCCTCCTCCGATGGGACCTCTTGCAATCGTCTGTATTTCCCCTATCACATTTTGGGCAGGCTAGAACTAACGGTCACTACCTCCGGATGAGGACTCGTGCTGGCCCTTGTTTCCATCCCGGAACCTACTGAACTCCCCTTTCTTCACAAACTTCTGTAGCTTCCCCTTCTTTATTAGCTCCTTTATCTACTCTTTGAGGTCCCGACAATCTTCGGTGTAATGGCCATGGTCCTTGTGAAATCGGCAATATTTATTCTTATCGCGGACGTTAGGAGATGAGTGCAATAGTCGCGGCCATTTCAGGTAGTGCTCGTCCTTAATCTGCGTTAAAATTTTATCAACTGGCATAATAAGAGGGGTAAATTTTATCGTTTGTGATCCCTTATCGTCCTTCCTCCTTATCCCTTCACTGGTCCGACGATTTGGGCGCTCCCATTTTTGCCCTCTACGATCATCATCTTTCCTTTCTTTGTCCCCTGGTCTTCCTACATCCTTGATGGCTGCTAATGCGTCTTCAGCGTTCATGTACTTCTGTGCTTTAAGGAGCATCTAGGCCATTTTTTTTGGAGGATTCTTTGCAAGTGACGTAGCGAGCTCTCTGGACCTCAATCCTGCCTTGAAGGTCGTCAGTTGCACCTTATCATCTGCTTCGTCGACCTCCAGTGTTTCGCGACTAAGCGTTTCATGTATGACCTTAGGGTTTCCTTTTCTCCCTGCCTATTGGTAAGTAAGTGGTCCGCGGTCCTCTTAGGACGTTGTCCTCCAATGAAATGATGCAAGAAGGCGTTGCTCAACTGCTCGAAGTTGTCAATGGACGACGCTGGCAACTTTGTGAACCATTCCCTTGCAGCTCCTTTGAGAGTTGTTGGGAAGGAATGACACAGTATTTCGTCTGGGGGTTGCTGGAGCCCTAGGGTTGTCTTGAAGGTGTTAAGATGATCCTGAGGGTCCTTTAGCCCATCGAATGGTTCAAGCTGGGGCAACCGAAATTTTGACGGTACTGGACATTCAAGGACTGCTGGAGTGAATGGCGAATCCGTCGCCCTAACCATTCGGTCTACACTCTGCTCTGTTTTCTCCTTGATGGCGGTCCTAAGTTCGTCCATCTCCCTCCTCATCTCTTGGAAAAGATTTGAGTTGTGCTCGGTTGGAGTAACGGGCCTTTGATGGTCACTTCTTCTGTGGCTATCTCCCTCGTCATCTCGGTTTCCTTTAGACCGATTCTCCTCCTGTTGAAGTCGTAACTTCATTTCTTGATTTTGCCTAGTCAGTTCTTCTACAGTGGCTGCGAGAGCCTGAACCTGCTGAGCCAAGGCTGTGGAATCTTGATTGGACTCCATCTGATAATGATTGCTGATTGGAAACTATTTTTTCGATATTGAACACGAAAATGTCGTTTCCCACAGACGGCGCCAAATTGATGAAGCATGAATTCGTCAGTCAATGTATGTAGACAAAAATGATCTCCGGCTTCCTGCAAGTATGTATTCTCGAGTGTGGTCACCGGTGTGATGCCTGCTACAACGTCTCCGATGCCAAAGTCAATATCGGAAACTATTTAAGAATGAGTAATATAATGTATCAAAATCAAAGAAATCTCACAGTATCTATCTCAAGGTGTTCATACCTTCTTCTTGGTCATGTGGGGGCTTTATATATGTTGCTGTAGCCTCTAGCCGTTGGGCAATTATGGTGGTTCTTAATACCCCTCTGGGTAACGTTTTCTGGCCTCATCATGTTGCTTTAATTTTATCCCAATGGTCTGTACAACTGGTTTTGTAACCGTCCAGGGTGTTTATTGGCTGCATTGAATGAGATGTTTAACCTCGTCAGTGAAGTGGTTACTCGTTAGTGAGGGCCTGTCTTGTCAGCCCAGTTTATCTCGTCTATGCTTGATTTCATCAGTCCCATCATTTTTAACAAATGATGCTATTAAAATTGGAGGTTCTTTTTTTTTTTTTGGCACTTGTGTGTATTAAGAAAAATTAAACTATAAACTAGGAGATTCATTTTATTGTGAATTTAAAATTCAAAATAACATACAGCAAATTGATGAAGTTACCATATTTATTTAATCCAAAGGCTCAGTTGTTTCTTTTTCTTTTTCTTTTTTGAATAGTTAGGAAAGAAGGGATTTAAACTGGAATATTTTCATTGAAAACACTAACAAATGTTAACTAATTGAGCTATAAGACTCTTAGATTTGTAATGGTCATTATCATATGCTATACTCATACTTTCTTTTTTTCTGGCTTAATCAAAGATGCTAAATCCATACTTAAAGATGTGTTAGGGATGGATTTGGGAAACCATTATGCAGTAAAAATTAAATTGACATAACTCACTTGAGAGCATGCATGAGACCAGGTCAAAACCTTGTATGAAGAAGATAGAGTTTGTATTAATCTTTTATCGGGGCAGTACGCTCGTACGTAGTGTCAGTACTTTTGGAACAACGGCCCGGTTGCTTAGCTCCTGCTGGCTGTTGAAACGGTCCAAAATGTCCAAACCAAATGCACAACTTTAAACATGTAAAATTGAGCTACTGCCATACTGGCAATTCTAAAATTGAGCTACTGCCATTCTGGGCCCGCCACCGACCTTCATGTGTGAACAAATTAGAAGTTAGAACCCACACTTCAGCTCACCTTCTCTTTTCCTCTTGACCGGTATTTCTAGCTTCTCTCTCCTACACTTTCATTCCCAAGTCTCTCGCGCAAAAAGAACTCTCTATTGTCGACTAGTGAGATTTCTGTGACTGTTTGTAGTATCGTAATATCATTAAATTCAGCATTTTTTTAATAGTTTAACATTTTAGGATATTGAAAAATAGACTATATTTCTCATTTTGAAAAATGTTGAATAACCAATGCTTGAAGTCCAAGCTTTGTTTTAATTTAAACTCATTGGAAAATAGTTTTTACAGTACCATTCAACTTTGTAATAACTAACCAAAAAAATTTCTTGCCCTAATTTAACATTTGCTTGAACCTCCTATCTACTTTTCAAAACATTTTTTTTTCACAAACATACATCGAAAGAAAAGGTTACGATAGCAAGCCCCTCCCCAGCTAGAGGGCTCCTAGGACAAGGGGGCGGCGGTCAACTATCCACTCTCTAGATTCATATTGATCAATATATCTTTTGCATCCTGCTAGTTTGCTAAGTAAGCTCACGGCCATGGGGCAACAAAGGCTAGAACTATTCCTATCAAAAACAATAGGAACCAAGGACGGATCTATTTACTGACTAGGGGGGCAACGGCCACCCCCCCCCCCCTAATTTTTTTTTTTTAAATATTAGTATATTAATAGGTACTAATTTTAGCAATTTTATTCAATAAAATTACATTTTGTCCCCTTAACAATGCCATAAATTCTTTTAAGAGTAATATTATAGTTACACTTTTTTACAACATTTTTACAAACTATTGAGGTAGCAAATTTTTATTGGTTCGCACACTTACATCATTTTTTACTTTTCAATAACTACTCACTACATTAGCAATTTATACAAATTTTGTAGTTTTAGCATTTTCCAACTTTTAAAGGCCATAAAAATTAATAGATTAAATCTAAAACAAAATATACAAGTCCAAAAAAATTAGCCCAACAACAAAAATTACTAATAATAAAGCTAAAAAAAATTAAGCTCAATCAATCTATTTTACCCAAAACAAACAACTTGGCCATTTAAAGAGTTTTAAACAAAAATCCTTAGTGATAAAGTAGTAAAATTAAAGGCCGAAACTGCCGCACACAGCTAGCAGCAAAATCGCTCCCCTAACTCTAAGTTTTGGCTTCATCCTAAATAGAAACTTACCTCTTATCCTAAGAATTAGCTTACGACTCTTAAAAAGTTGGCAACATAGCATTTCTTAAAAAATATTAAAAAATCTAAAATCAAGCAAATAAAAACCCTAAACTTAAAGATATGTAGAAAATTACAATTAAAAATCAAAATGAACAGATTGTAAAAATTAGGTTGCAGATACTGCCCAATTTGAGAGCATGCGCGAGACCATGTCAAACCTTTACAGGTAAGGTAAGCCTCACATGTCTCAACGAAGTTTTCCATAACAAGAAGATGACATGACAAGACACTACATAAAACACAGACTTTTGCAGTACTTTTGGTTGCTGAGATAGCTGATGAAAAGGTCCAACGTATATATTCAAAAAAATTCTTAGGTACCCCTCGAACATGAAAAAATGATGCTTACTCCTCTCTATTGATGGTGGATCTCATTATAAATTTAATGAACGAACCCTACTAACAATGTGAGAGAAGAGAGCATAATTCTTTATACTTCGATAGTATCTAAGAATTACTCATATGTCCAAATGCTTAAATGTCAAAACAGCAAAAATCATTCACGTACGGGTCCCATACTTTTGGTGGCATTGCAATACCAAAATCGAGTTACTGCTATATATTGTGTGAACGAAGAAAACGCTTCACCGGGTCTTTTTCTCCAACCATTTCATTCCACTCATGTGTTTGTACCTTGTAGCCTCTTTGCACATTTCATTCCCCACTCTTTCGCGCAAAAGAACTCTATTGTCTTCTTTTTTTTTTTGGTCAGCAGAACTCTATTGTCACCTAGTGACACTATGTGTTACTGCTAACAATATTGATAAAATAATCAAATTCAATGTTTTTAAATAATTTAACTTTCATAATAATTGATAATTTATCATAATATTAAACTGAGTAATCTTGAGTTTGAAAGGTCTCCATTTTGTCTACCATTTAAAAGGATATTGAATAATTCATGCTTTGTATAAAATTTGAGACTTTTTATTATTATTATTATAACGAGACTTTGTTAATACTAAACAAAAATAAAATTTCGCTACAATTATTAAAATGTCACCAAGCTAACATTCAACACCTACTAACAATTTGAGTTAGTTTTATTTTTCTTGAATTTTTTTTCCATTTAACCTGATTATTAGAAGAATTTTGCTAGTTGACAAGCTGTGAAAGAAAGTGGAAAACTAGCATATTGAGTTTTAAAAACTCGAGTTCAATAACAAATCGGGTTTTAAAAACTCGAGTACTAGAGTTCTGAGACAGCTGACATGGATAAAAATTCCACGTGGAATCCGTGTGGAACTCGAGTCTTAGATACTCAAGTTTTAATGCAAATCATTCACATGACTTTAGAAAGACTCAATTTTGTTCAATCTTGTTCCAAAGTTGAAAAAGCTATGGAATACAACCCCAGAAACGTACTTGACTTTAGAAAGAAGAAGCTCCAATCAAGAACCAACCCACCAATCTCCAAATTGCAAATGTTCAACCCTTTAAAACCCAAAAAGCAACAAGACTCTTTTCAATACAAACCAAGACAACAAAAAGCAAGCAATGCCCACATAGGCATTAGACTAGCTAAGGCAGTTCTGGTTGAAAAAAACAACAAAAAGACTCAATCTTGTTCATCTCTCTTCCATAGCCTTTTCTTTCAAATCATTCACATCTTTAAGAGTTGTGTGTAATTTGTTCAGATTGTTTGCTCGGTGATGGAGATCGTGAACTGTACCGTAGATCGACGATCAGGATGTGCTTGATGGAGACTAGATTTGTGTGTGCCGTGGGTCTTCTTCTTTGCTGTGGATCTTCTTCTTCTTTCTTTCTTTCTTATGAGTTTCCTTCTTTCTTCTGGGTTCTTTCTTCTTTTTCTGGGTTTGTACTTTTTTCTTTTGTGTTTCTTGAAATTGACTATAAAAAACTCGAGATCTATGTGGCATAAATGTGTCCAACTCAGCAAGTAGGAAGTAACTCTTTAAGCCTCGAGTTTTATATAGAACTCGAGTTCTCGAGATGCTAGTTTGCAAAAATCTTTCAAACCCGTATTAACTTACTAGGATTCAGCTTGGGCAATGTCATGTTGATTATGGTTTGTACCTCTCTGGATTTGCCTCTATTCCTCTCTAGGACACCATGAATCCCAGGAATTTCCCTGAGGCCACACCAAAGACACACTTATTAGGATTCAGCTTCATATGGTATTGCTTGAGGGTAGCAAATGTCTCTTTGAGGTCGTCCAGATGGGTAAGTTCCTCTTTACTCTTGACGAGCATGTCATCCACGTACACCTCCATATTCCTACCTATTTGCTTGCTAAACATTTTGTTCACCAATCGTTGATAAGTGGCACCTGTATTCTTCAGTCCAAAGGGCATTACCTTATAGCAATAGAGCCCTTGACTGGTGATGAAGGCCGTTTTCTCCTGATCCTCGTCAGCCATGTTTATCTGGTTGTATCCAGAGAAGGCGTTCATAAATGTCAGCAGCTTGTGCCCAGCTGTGGAGTCTACCAACTAGTCTATTCTTGACAGAGGGAAGCTATCCTTTGGGCATGCCTTGTTCAGGTCTGTAAAGTCTACGCACATTCTCCATTTCCCATTCGTAATACTCCATGATCGGAACACCTAATTTGGTCATTTGACCAGCCACCAACACACAAGGATATCAATAGATTACACCGCACTATAATAAGCACCACTAACCGATCTGTGGTTTAACAGGGAACGACTACCTTAAGAAAGACAGGTGAAAGTGAGTGACACATCTGTGAATTTGATCGAAAAACAACAAAAGAAAAGGTTGGCTTTTTCTCCATGTAATTTTCTTTTTTTAATCACTAGGTTTCAATGTCCCTATAATTTTCTTTTTTTAATCAATGTTTTTCAGATTCATGGTGATGGGGTTGGCCTTTCTTCACGAAGATACTAATTTCTATGATTATGTGAAAAGGACTTTGGGTGTTCTAAATAAATGTGATCAATTGTTTAGTGCTTGAGTTTGAAAATTTTTATATTTTGTTTGTTTTGCTTTTGTTTTGTAGACATTGCTTGCCAAAATCTGTTTTGTATTTTTCGATGACTTCTTTGGGTTGCCTTTTCAATGGGTCTATTGAGTGGACTCATAATCTCAATTATTTTCTATAGATTATGCTATCTTGCCGTGTTTTCTTTTCTTTTGTAGCATGCAGCTTATCCAACTTTGGACAATTCCACCTCTTTCTTTGGTGTTTATGATGGTCATGGAGGTTAGCATATGGCTTTTATTGGCATCTCATTACAAATTTCTTCCAATTAAAGTTCCTTCTCGAATTGAAGTTTCTGTCCTTTTTTTGTTGGTGTTGGCATCTTTTTGGGAATTAATACATTCTTTTGGGCGATATTTAGATTTGCTTAGGATTCTTAATTCATTTGCTTGGGAATCTAGATTCATATGTGGGGTCTTGGTTGGCTATGTTAAAACACTAAAATTGTTTGGATTCAATAATAGTTAGGAAAAATTGAGAAAATAAATTCATCAAGTGCCGAATTGTAGGAAGAGTAGTAGCACTCACAAAAGAAACTTGACACTACCAAATATATATATATATATATATATATAATTCACCGCCAATTAATTTAATTCACAAATTTCACTCTTTCAGCCTTATACTTAATTTTTTAAGAATAACCTTATACTTATTGAAACCTAATGCAATATATGATATTTAAAATAATTGATTCTTTGTAAGTTTAGTTGTAGCAAAAAATACTTTAAAGTTTTCTTTCAATTTTTCAATTTATTTAAAATATTGATTAAGTAGTTCTTTAAATGTGTGTTTTATACGTTTTATGGATAATTGAGAATGCTAAAGATTTAATTCTTCATTTTATTTTAAACTTAAGATTGATTTCTATTTTTCATTATGCAAATTAATGTTTCATATCAAGGATAGGAACTATAAGACTAGAATCTTAATGAACAATCAAAGAGGAAGAGAAAAAGAATAGTTTACATCTTTATACACAATAATTTTCCCATGCATCGCACGGCTTAGCGACTAATTTTTTAAAAAACATATATTTTCTTCTTCCGTACAGTTATTGAGTTATACAGTCAGGCCGCAATTTTACTTTTAAGCACGTGCATTTACTTGGTCATCACACAAGATTGCAAACTCTTAAGATCATTTCCACCAGTCTTTTCAAATTTTAATACTGTATAGAGGGTAAATAATTACTTTTATTTTTTGTCTATCTACTTTTTCAGTTACACTTTTTAATAGACTTTCTATTATTTCTCTCTATCTCATTTAAATATTATTTTTTCATTCTTTCTTTCATCTTTATTTTTTCTTTTATAATCTTAATTTATTCATTCCCAACATATATATATTTTTAATCTCCCAATAGTAAAAATTTTAAATTTTTGGATGTTATATTTTTTATTTTTTATGGATTTCTTGAAGCACTTACAAAACAATATAGTAAATTGTTAGTTTTTATTAATTTGAAATTTATCAAATTTACGTTGGGCAAATCTTTTAAAAATTCTATGTATTTTGAAATTTATCAAACTTAGTCTTGAAATTAGCTCATTAACTTTTTTCTAAAAAATTCATTAACCTTACTCCCATTTAGGGATTGTTATTATTATTATTTTAGTGAATTTGATTTATTATTATCATTAGCTCATTTTTTTAATTCCTTTCAAATTTAATTAACCCCATTGTTCCACCACACAAACAACCCTATTTTCCACCTACACAGTACTTGTTAATTTCTCACCACACACCTCTTGCACTATTTTGCAACCCCACGGACCAGTGACCACCACAGGAAAAATTATATAATATTTCAAGTGTATATGCCATCTCTCTCCCAGTAGGTGGGTCTTGTACATCTGTGAGACCCACCTGCTGTGAGGGAGATGGCATAAACACCTGAAACACAGAATACCATCTCCCACCACAGACCAAAGTTTATCATATGAAAAATCAAATCTAAGAGAGAGAGAGAGTCGTCCTCCATCGATGCTTGTCCTCTTCCACCGCCAACAACATGTAGCCCAGATGGGTCTCTCTCTTTTCTCTTTTTTCTTTTTTTACTTTTATTGTTATGATTTCATTTGTTTTATGAGAAAAAATGTTTTTGTGTTTGGATGTGTTTTTCGTTTTGTAGCCGTTGAGATAAAGATGAGAGAAAGAGAGTGAGGAAGAAAGAGAAATGGAGGAAAGATGAAAAAAAACCATTTTTAATTCAACAGGGTGATTATTTTATGAGAGAATAATATTTGGAGTTGCTACAGTAATTGCTACAGTGCTCACTTCTTCAAGAGAGCTACTATAGCAACTCTAAAAAAAATTTAGAGTTAGAGAAGTTGTTGGAAGATGTTTTTTGTGTGTTTGCTCTTCAAAATTAGCTTTAGAGAGCCTATTGGAGATGCTCTAAAAATCATTTATTTATGCATTAAAAAATAATTTTCATAGATTATGATCTATGGTATAAAAAGACAAATTACATTGACCAAATTAAATTAGTACATTATGAAATTCAATTTCAAAGCTTTCATCTTCATCTTTTGCCTCCTAAAGATCAATTGCTGAACTTGAACATAGGAAGTGTAGGAATTTTTTTGCAAAAATAAGAACCACAACTGTTTTATGGAGACTCTGAATTTGAAAATGATCTATGCGACCCCAATACTAAAAGCAGACTCAAATGCAATAATAGAAACATGAATAGCCAACACATATCGTGCTTGTTGTGCAAGGATTTATTATATGATTGAATTCACCCTTCCTCTGTCTAAATATTAAAATTTTCCTACAACGGATCTTCCAGATTTGGCTGCGCACTTACACCCTTGCTTGAGGACCCAATTGTGTAATGCCCATGCAATCTATCTAAAACATCCCACACCTTGGCTAACATCTCATTTGCCAGTTCCTTATCATACCACATTGCCTAAACCAAAACTTTACACACTTCACTTTATCAAGGATCAAGTACAAAAACCACAAACAACATTAAATTAATTTTATTGATACTTTCCCAATACTTTTCATATTTCCTCTTCATATCCTCAACCTTGTCCTTCAAGAAAGGATCACCACCATTGCCTCACATATCATTTATGTTGTTTTAAATCTACACAAATTTAATAAAATATATATATATATTAAAAGTGACAAACAAAGAACCTAAAAACCATAAGCTCAATCATTAGATTTTTTTAGAATTCACCTGCAGTTGTGGGGTGGATGAAACTGAACCCGGAGGAGTGTTTGTAGTGGGCTCACTATCGCTGGGCTCATTTGGAGTAGTTGGGTTATATCAAGAAGAATCCACATCCATCTGCAAAACAATAAATCACACAAATTAGAAATCACATTCACACACTTCACACAAATTAATATGTCGAAATACAAATAAATTGCATACACTTCACAGTTCACACAATAACAAAAGTTGAAGAAAACCTATCATTTGAGAGCATAAATTATAACAACAGTAGTTTGAAAAAGGCACCATTCTGTACAAAAGCATGAAGAATTAAAATATATTCTACGAATAAAGTATTCAACCAGGTCTAAACAAAATGGCCATTTGCCTATTAAAGAAGTCATCTTGAACTATGAAATTACCCAACTCACTACTAAGGAAAAATAGTGTCAAACTAAAAATATCATTAACATAAAATTCTTGCTGTAAGTTAGAAAATGTGTGATGTGAGGGAGGAACACAGCTGTGGAGCCAAAAAAAGTTTCTTTTTTATTATTTTCGGTTGACTGGTTATAGGAGTTCTCTTAGGAAAGCAGAGCAGGTCAAGTTGGTAACTACAACAACAGAGGATAATGAGGAGCTGGACAATGGGAGCCTCCGTCAGCAGCACAGTCAGCATATAGTTAGTTAGTAGTGAATCTGTTATACCAGCTGTACAAAGAGTTAGTTGGTTGAACTGTACAAGAGTTAATTAGAGATGATCTGTTACTGAGTTTAGCCATTGGGATTGATTGTATAAATACTGTAGAATCTGCATGAACAATTCAAGCAATGAAGAATGTACTTTTTGAGAAGAATAAAGAATGTACTTGGTTGTTAATTTCCTTCTCTCCCAACCTTCCTAATTCTTTGAGTAATGTGGCTTAATTGCTGTTAGTTAGTTAGTTATTAGTGTAATGACAATAATACCTCTGTATTCTGTTAGTAGAGAATAATTGAATGATGTATAAATAACTACAAGTTGTAAGGGAACATCAAGAACTAAGAATACAGTCACTTTTGTTAGCCTTCCTATTTTCTCTCTCTCTCTCTAAATCTCCACAGCACCATGGAGGTCAGCTTTCCTTGTACTCAGCTATTCCCTTTCAAAATTTTATGATAACAGAATCTTATCATTTGGTATCAAAGCATGTAAATCCTGTAATCCCTAACTCCCACCATGACTGAAACATGATCTTCACCATTATCAATGAAACCATAGCTTCCCTTAAAACCACCTCAGATCAGCATAGCAAAGACTTTCAAGAAATCCACAAAATAACTCGTATCCATACCTCTATCTTGGATGAAATGAGTCAACAACTAGCTACAATCTTATAGAAGTTGAATTCTGCAGAAGAAGATTAACAAAACCATGAAAACCAACGTTCAACCTAGTTCCTACTCTGTCCTTGAAACTAGAATTCCCAAGATTTTCTGGAGAAGAACCAACTGCTTGGGTTTACAAAGCCAATCAGTACTTCAAGTACAACAAGATACCAGCTAACGAGCAATTACTAATGGCTTCCTTCCCCATGGATGGTGAAGCTTTGGTTTGGTTCCCTGTTCACTCATAGTCAGCATTGCAAAGAAGTTAATCTTATCTTTTGTGGTCAGATATTGGAACTCCTAAAACAACTTCTTATATAATTTTGATGCCTTAATCATGACTAGTTACTAATATCCACAAGAACAAACAAATTTTTAACTATAGCAATGTACATATTGATTAATAATGTAACACATCCTCTTAATCAATGCTTAACCCAACAAATAGACAACACCATAATTACCACTTACCAGCAATAAGTATAGCATCAAAACCGCTAAAACAACAATAAATTACTAATTTAGCATAAAAACCACATCCTTCAACCCAAAAATAAAGCCCCCAAAAAAATGGATAGGCTTGGTTCAAACTTCTGAGGTTCAAATATACCCAACACAAATGAGCTAATACACTAAATCATCAACATAAATATTTATAAAAATAATTTAAAAATAAAAACCCCACACACACAAACATCAGCATAACAGAAAAACCTAAGCTATGAAATACCAATCACCAAATTCAGAGATAGATTTTACCTAAGATAAAACATCTCTGATACCATGTCAAAAAATATGTGATAAAGTTTTAAAACCATTATAAAGCATATGAGAAAATATGAAAATTAATAAGGCATAGAGATTAAGAACGAGAAAAAGAGAGATAGAACACAGGGAATTTGGTTCAGCCTTAAAACATCTACATTCACAATGGAAAGTTCTTGATGGCCGCATCTTTACTTTTAAACTCTGCTGGCTAAATCCTAAAATTACATGACTTGGACTACAAGTAGGACTAGGATTACTAAGCTCGCACTCCAAAAACTATTAGAAATAGTGAATTACTTTACTTGTACTCCAAGTAGGATTAGATACAATGAAATTTGACTAAATTTATATAAAAGACTTCGGCCTTGATATCTCTAACAATGGAAAATATCAAGATATATCACTAAAAGTTGTGAACCAATGATAAATTATTGGATTCACCTAATATAAAAAACCCTAACTTAGAAGTTCATCTAAAGAGAGAGAGAGAGAGAGAGAGAGAGAGAGAGAAAGGGTAATAAATACCCTTTCAAGCTAGCAATAGATTAATCGTTGGCCACCACCTCTAATTGTCAGTTTAATAGGTTTGGTTGGTATAATGAATACCCTTAGAAATTATGGTGGTGTTATTAAAGCCTACACAGTACTAAAAACCCAAACTTATTTATTAAACACTACAAGAGAACTCATATTAACAATGATTATTATATGGTAAAAATGAAAACAAAGTAGGAAAATGGAAGAGAACAAGGAGGCACAAATCATTCCTTGCAAGGAAATTCAATGATTTGCAACAATAATTGCCACATCTGAACAAACTTACCCATAACAACTATTGCTACAGCAGATGAGATGACAAGGACATGTTATGAAGCATCCCCTGTCCAAGTCCAGATGCTTGCTTGTAATGAGACGTTCCCAAAGCCTTTTAGAACAACGACATTGCTGCTGAGTTGGTTGAATGTCCACCATTTCCAAATGCATATCCTTAGAAATATCAAACTGTAAAACCATGGTTGCTTTGGTTTGTTAGCAATAGCATAATTTGACTCCTGCCCTACTTTGAGACCACAAACTCTACGTGAACAGAGACATCACTTCATTTTTTCTTTTCCTTCTGTCACTCCAGTCCATTATCATATATGTAGATTTTTTGCTATTTTCATTCTCCCGCGTCTCGCAAAACAATTCAACTGCCAAATAATGAGACTCATATGGCTGGTATGTTTTACTTAAGCCCACACTCCATGATATTGACCACTTCTGGGCCGGCAAGAACTCATCTAGTGAGCCTTCACACCATGACACTGATACAAGCATTTCCATTTGAGGAACCAACAGTAAATAGGGATCAAGAGAATCCTACCTATCTGGGTTCTCTGACCAGATACCCAACTTAATTGGTATAGGAGACCCAATTTGGGATTTAGTTGACCCTCAAAACATTATAGATATGGCATCTCCCTTTGTACTGAACCTGTTGCTAGCAGCATTGGACCACTATGAGCAACAAGATTTCTTGGAGCTTCTGTATCATATCACTTCGTGATATTGTGCATGAATCTTTCCAGCTTAATCAATCCACAATATAATTCAGGACAATGCCTCATCTTGAAGTCCATTTCCCACAATTAGACTAAATCCATGTAGTTTTCTCAACTTTCTTCGTTCCATATCAGACCTCACTCTTTTGGCATCTGTCCTCCTCCCAACTGCTGCATAGATATTGTAAAGCATCACATATGATCTGGAATTTTCTGGGTCCATTTCTAAGAGCATCCCACCAATTTTCTCTCCAAGTTCAACATTACCATGGATTCTGCAAGCACCCAACAAAGACTCAGGCAGGCTTACAGAAGGTTTACAAGGCAGTCCTTTAACAATTTCATACGCTTCATTCAAGTGACCTGTTCTCCCAAGAAGGTCAACCATGCAAGAATAGTTGGTGCGGACACGAGGTACAAGCCCCCAATTACACGCACGGATAAGAGAAAGAAGACGGCCAACTTGTGGCCTAATGGAAGCCTATCAGTTATCGGACTTGAATTTAAGCAAGCCCAAACATTTAATTTAGGGTTTCTTTATACTTTATTATTTTCTTTTTGATAGGCTTTATGCCTTATTGTTGTTAGCTATTTAAACGCTTTTTGAGATTATTGGAAGACAGTTTTGAGAATAATTAAAAAAACATGTGTTTTCTTCCACCTATGCCGACTCCAGTTTTACTTGGTGTTGACTCCAAGAAACCCTTAGGTGCTGACTCTTAGGATTTATCTACTTATTCTATTGCTTTTGTAGTTGTCCTACGTCAGTTTTGGTATCAGAGCAAACTTTCGATCCATACAACACAACCGTAGACAACCACTTGAGAGCAAAACCATCAAAAGAGCAATCCAGCCAACGTTGACATTACCTTTCAAGTTTTTGCCCCATGAGATCTTGAACAAACCCAAACCAGCCCCCGCCATCCGTGTACACCCCGCAGCCCCACATGAGTTTTTCATCCCCAAGCCAACAGAGAAGCCAGTGACGCCTCCCAAGCCGGTGACCACCATTCGTGCCCGTCTCTGATCACAGAACCCACACCCACAAACCCAACAAAAAAAAAAAAAAAACGCAAGCCAACAGCCACCAGCCAAGACCCACAAATCAACCCTCAGCCACCGCAACCCATCCACCACCAGTTGCAGACCCATCGGCCACCGCCAATACCGCCACAAGACCCAGCCGCCGAAACCCATTGTCGTCCACCCACCGCTGCTGAGACCGAAGAGCAACTGCCGTTGCTGAGACCGACGAGCACTGCCGCTGTCGAGGTCCGAGACAAGCAGCCACCGCCGCTGTCTGCGCCTCCTTCGCGCCGCCACCAGCGTCAGTCCCCTTCACCGGCAGAAGACTCTCATTGCAGAGAATTTTTCTTTTCAGTTTTGAGTCCGTGTTTGTCTCTTTAGTTTCTACTTTCTATAGTTTTCAGTCTGTAGTTTCTTTCGACCTTTAAGTCCGTGTACTGTATTTTATTATTATTTCTTATTTTTTTTTTTAAAAAAATGATAATGTGTTGTTGCTGCCAGCCCATTTACGTATGGGCCTTACATTGCTTTTCACAGATTCACTTTGTCCACTTAGAACCACTCAATTGAAGAGTCAAGCCCGTGACTATCAAGTGCAGTAAGTTGGCCACTGACAAGGGTACAATTCTTACTTTCTTTTTGGTGGATTCAATTTTGTCTCATTGAAAAATAATATCTTTATATTTTTTTATGTGCATGTCCCACCATATCCCACTAGCCTACCCATTTTGTGCTTAAGTTAGTTATTTTATTATTTGTGCTTTCTTTCAGTACCCATTTTAAAACTCAAAAAAAAAAAAAAAAAAAAACCAATTTCTTTGAAATATCTGATTCTCATTATTAATTGTGGAGCTTATTGGAATTTGACTTTTATTTGGGTTATCTTTCAATATTGAGAATACTATCACTACTTGACTGCAATTTATTCCTATGCTTCATTGATCTAATCCCTACATGCACTCTTACTTGACCTTAATTTTACATTGAGAATTGGTTACTTAAGATTTTATGAATCTCAATTGCATTCATAAATATAGTGTGCATGCATCTACGTAGTGGTCGCATCATGTCAAACTCTGAACATCAATCAACTTCCAAGTCTAGGCCCTCCTTAAAGCAAACCATAGAAGAACTAGCAAAAAATGTCCAAAATTTAATGGATAGGGTTGGGCAAATTGAAGCATCTCAACGAGAGACCATTAACCATGAAGGAGATAACATGCTTAGGCAACATAACTTCAGTTACTTTAATAAGGCTCCAAACTTTGAACTTGATCACTATAATCACAATGGCCTTAGGGATTTTGATGATAGGATGTTTAAGGACAAGATAGAAGCACCCACCTTTGATGGCTGCCTAGACCCATGGGTTTTCACTGATTGGTTGCGTCAAATGGAGAAATTCTTTGACTATTACCATTGGGCAGAAAACAAGAAAGTGAGGTATGCCAAGATGAAGTTAATTGGAAGAGTTAACCTTTTCTGGGAAGACTTTGAGAAAACCCTTAGGCGACGACGTGAGCCCCCCATTACTAATTGGCTTGAGATGAAGAATGCACTCTCGAGGAATTATCTTCCTTCAACTTATAGGAGCTCCCTTCTTAAGGAATGGGATCGCCTAAAGCAAGGCAATACTCCTATGGCTGAATATATAGAGAAGTTCAAGGAGTTTAAGAGACGAATTCAAATAGTCGAGGAAGAGGTTGTTACATTCAATAGGTTCAAGAAAGGTTTAAATGCTAGCCTACTAGGAGAGATTATCACCCGGGGAGTCACTACCTTAAGAGAAGCATATGAGCTTGCTAGGAATTGTGAGTTAGCATCCAAATCTATCTTTTGGCGATGTTCTGAGCCCCGGAGTGTTCCCACCAACCCTTAACCTTTTGGTAGTAGATCTAGACTTGCCTTACCCTCTAAGGTCAACCCCAATAGTACCCCAATAGAAAAAGAGGACAAAGGAAAAGGTGTGGTCAATGAGCCTTTAAGATTAGGCTCTCGCCTCCAATGCTTCAAATGCAATGGGGTTGGACACATCGCAGCTAGGTGTCCCTCTAGGGCCCTTGTTATTCAAAAGGGTGATGAAAAGGTTGAAGATGTTGAAGAGCTAGTGTATGATCCAAATGTTGAAGGAACCCAAGATGTTGAGGTAGAATGGGAAGATGATCCTAGCTACCTCGCATGCATTAGAGCCATTTCTCCCCAAGTTGATGACTTCAAGGACTTTGGTGTCCCTAGAGTGAATGTGGTAAGGTGCACTTTGACAGAGCAAAGAGACACTGGTGATTGGCGAAGAAGTGCCATCTTCCAAACTTACACTAAGTGTGGAGACAAAACTTGCAAGGTTATTATAGATAGTGGGAGTTGCATTAATACGGTGTCCTCTAACGTTGTTTCCCGCCTAGGCTTGAAATTGACCCCTCACCCTAACCCATATAGAGTTTCTTGGGTGGATACTTCCTCTATAGCCATCAAAGAAAGATGTGTTGTCCCACTTCAATTTCTCACCTACAAGGTTGAAATATGGTGTGATGTAATTCCCATGGATGTAGGGCATATTATCTTAGGTAGACCTTGGCTTTATGATTTGGATGTCACCCTCTATGGGCGATCCAATTCTTGCTCATTTATGTTTGAAGGTAAGAAGATTGTGCTCAATCCTTTAAAACCTAAGCCAATCGACATGAGCAAGAAGAAAGAAGCACCAAAGGCGAAAGACCTGAACATCATAAGCCCTAAGGCATTCGAAAAGGTAGCAGTTCAAGAATCTATTATATTTGTCTTAGTTGCCAGGGAAGTTCATGGAGAGACTTGTGAGGAGCAACTTAAAGAAGTGAAATTAGTGCTCCAGGAATTTAAGGATGTTTTCCTTGAGGAAATCCCTGATCATTTACCACCCATGCGTGACATACAACACGCCATAGATTTTATGCCTAAAGCGACCCTACCTAATTTGCCTCACTATAGGATGAGCCCTACAGAGCATGCCGAGTTGCAAAGGCAAGTAGAAGAACTACTTAGGAAGGGTTTTGTTCGTGAAAGCATAAGTCCTTGTGCAGTCCCTGCACTCTTGACCCCAAAGAAAGATGGAACTTGGAGGATGTGTGTTGATAGTCGTGCCATCAACAAGATCACTGTGAAATATCGTTTTCCTATCCCTCGGTTGGATGACATGTTGGATATGATGGCTGGAGCAATAATCTTCTCTAAGATAGACTTGAAAAGCGGCTATCATCAAATTAGGGTTCGTTCTGGTGATGAGTGGAAAACTGCCTTCAAGACGAAGGGTGGTTTATATGAGTGGATGGTCATGCCTTTTGGATTGTCCAATGCTCCTAGTACCTTTATGAGAGTGATGACTCAAGTGCTCAAGCCTTTTATGGGGAAATTCTTGGTTGTGTACTTTGATGACATCCTTATCTATAGTAAATCTAGGGAGCAACACTTAGACCACCTAACTCAAGTTTGTACTACCCTTAGGAATAAGAGTTTATATGGCAACCTCAAGAAGTGCTCTTTCTTCTCCGATAAAGTCGTCTTCTTAGGTTTCATAGTATCCTCTGAGGGAGTTTCTGCTGACCCCCAAAAGGTTCAAGCAATTGTGGAGTGGCCCGAGCCCAAGAATATCCATGAAATTCGAAGTTTTCATGGGCTCGCTTCCTTTTACTGCCGATTCATCAAGGGGTTTAGTACCATCATGTCCCCCATCACTGACTGCATGAAGCAAGGGGAGTTTGTTTGGACTAAAGCTGCTACTAAGGCTTTCCATGAGGTAAAGCAAAAGATGACTAAGGCACCTGTCATGCGTCTCCCTGATTTTACCAAGCCTTTTGAAGTGGAATGTGATGCCTCAGGTATTGGTATAGGAGGAGTACTTAGTCAAGAGTGCCACCTGATTGCTTATTTCAGTGAGAAATTGAATGACGCTAAGCAAAAGTACTCCACATATGACAAAGAGTTTTATGCCATTATTCGAGCTCTTTGGCATTGGCGCCATTACCTATCGTCCCGAGAGTTTGTTATCTACTCTGATCATGAGGCTTTGTGCTATCTTCATTCCCAAAAGAAGCTAAATTTTAGGCATGGTAGTTAGGTTGAGTTTCTGCAACGCTATTACTTTATGGTGAAACATAGGGCGAAAGTTGAGAATAAGACCGCTGATGCACTAAGTCGAAGGGTGTCTTTGCTATCCGTCATGAGTGTTAAGGTTACTGGGTTTAAGCGACTTAAGGATGAATATGAGTCATGCCCAGATTTTGGGGAGCTCTACATTAACCTAAGTAATGCCCCACGGCCAATCCTAGATGATTATACCCTTCGAGATGGTTACTTGTTCAAAGCCAACCAATTATGTATCTCTTGGTCTTCAGTACGAGATTTCTTAGTTTGGGAGATACATGTGGGAGGCCTTGCAGGTCACTTTAGCCGAGACAAAACAATTGAGGAAGTGGAACGTCAATTCTATTAGCCTGGTCTTAAGAGGGGTGTTGCCAAGATAGTTGGTCAATGTCGTACCTGTCAACTAGCCAAACATCGCAAGCAAAACACTGGCCTATACATGCCTCTACCTGTGCCAGACCGCCGGTGACAGGATGTGAGTATGGACTTTATGTTAGGTTTGCCCCGCACCTTTAGGAAGCATGATTCCATTCTAGTAGTTGTTGATCGCTTCTCTAAGATGGCTCATTTCCTACCCTGTTCGAAGACCTCTGATGCTTCTAAGATCGCAAAACTCTACTTTGATGAGATTGTCAAACTGTATGGTCTTCCCAAGACCATAGTGTCTGATAGGGATGTTCGCTTCATGAGTTATTTTTGGAAGACCTTGTGGCATTTAATGGGCACCAAATTGAAATTTTCCACAGCATTTCATCCTCAAACTGATGGTCAAACTGAGGTGGTTAATCGTTGTCTAGGCAATCTCCTTCGTTGTCTAGTGGGTGAAGCCAATAGGAATTGGGATTCAATTCTTCCTGTAGCCCAACTTGTATATAATAGCTCTGTTAATAGGTCTATAAGCGCTAGTCCTTTTGAGGTTGTGCATGGATATACACCTAGGAAGCCCTTAGATCTTTTGCCCATGTCCCCACATGTTAGGGTGTCTGAGTCTGCTGAGGCATTTGCACGACATATTCATGATTTGCATAATGAGATTCGCAAAAAAATTCAGGCAAGTAATTCTCAATATAAAATTCATGCTGACACTCATCGGCGTCATGCAGAGTTTCAGGTAGGGGATTATGTCATGATTCAGATTCGACCTGAACGGTTTCCCTCTGGGACCGTTAAAAAATTGCAGGCTCTTAGTGTCGGACCATTCAAGGTATTGAAAGGAATGGGCCCAAATACATATGTCATTGACCTTCCTCATGATTATGGTATTAGCTCCTCCTTTAATATTGAGGATCACACGAGGTACAAGCCCCTAATTACACACACGTATAGGAGAAAGAAGACGGCCCAACCTGTGGCCTTATGGATGGAGCCTATCAGTTACTGGGCTTGAATTTAAGCAAGCCCGAACATTTAATAATTAGGGTTTCTTTATGCCTTATTGTTGTTAGCTATTTAAACACTTTTTGGGATTATTGTATGACAGTTTTGAGAATAATTAAAAAAATGTGTGTTTTCTTTCACTGGTGCCGACTCTAGTTTTGCTTGGTGCTGACTCCAAGCAACCCTTAGGTACTGACTCCTAGGGTTTATCTTCTTATTCTATTGTTTTTGTGGTTGTCCTACGTCAATAGTGCTCTATTTTTGGTGCTATTCCGTATTCTAGCATAGAGTTGAATGCCATGCGGCCTTGCTCAACTAAGCCAGAATGGCTGCAAGCTGATAAAATATTCAAATAAATAACATCATCAGGTCTCATCCCTAAAAGTTCCATCTGGGACAAAAGGTCTAGGGCAGCTTCACCATCCCCATGCAACCCATACCCATTTATCATTACACTCCAAGATATAGCATCCTTTTCAACCAACCCATCAAACAGTTTCTCTGCTTTTAAAATGTAGCCACATCTTGCATACAAATCTATTAATGCATTACAGATGACCACGTATCTGTCAAAGTCCATGCGTATTAGGTAAGCCAGTACAGAATGAGTAAGATTGATGCTATTTATTTGAACACAAGCCAAAATTAAACTCAGAACTGTAATTTTGTCAGGCTGCAGTCCCAGTTGAAGCAAATCACAGAAGAATGCAACTGCTTTTATGGCATTTTTTGTTTGAACATGTATAGACATAATAGCATTCCACAAAGAAATATCCCCCTTTTTCCCCATTTGGAATACCAAGAGACATAAATTTATATTTTCAAATCTGGCATACATGAATATAAGAGATGAAACAAGAGGGGTTTCTTTTACAACTCCTGTTCTAATCGCAAAAGCACGTATAGACTTACGCTGCAACTGCGTGCAGCATAGAGGTAATAAATTTAGCAAGGTTACATAATTTGGCCTCTGATCTTCTCTTATCATATGACTAAATAAGACCAAAACCTCATTCTCTAAGTTGTGATATCGATAGCTAGTAATTAGAGCATTCCAAGACACAAAATTTCTTTGAGGCATGAGTTTAAAAAGTGACTTCCCAGCTTCAAGATCTCTGCAGTAGCAATACATGCTAATGAGGGCATTTAGTAAAGAAACATCAGAGGCAATCCCAGTTTTTATAGCAAAACCATGAATAGCCATTCCTTGCAACAAATCTTTTCTCTCGCTAAAAACAGGCAGAATACTTATCAGGGAAACCAAATCCAACTCCATGCCATCTTTATGCATCTGGTGAAAAAGAGCAGTAGCCTTCTCTACATCACCATTGTGTACAATCCCAGATATCAAAGTATTCCATGATACAACATTTCTTATAGCCGTCATGTTAAATAACTGAACAGAAGAGGAGAGCTGATGACAATCAGAATAAAAGGCCAATAGTGCGTTTGTCACCTTAAGGTCTGAAGCAAGTTGCTTTCTAACACTAAACGCACGGGCAGACTTGCCCAGCAAAACAGCCTGTAGCTTGGAGCAGGCAGAAAGAACACTAACAATGGAGACAGCATCTAGATTGCATCTAGCAAACTGCATTTCACGAAATGCGGCCAAACTTGCATACCATTGCCCATTATGCACATACCCAGAAACCATAGAATTCCATGACAGGAGATTTCTATTGGACATCTGATCAAAAAGTATGTACGCTGAATTGACATCTCCAAGCCTTGAATACATAGATACAAGGGCTATCAACATGGGAAGATGGTACCCTGACCCATGCTTTATAACACATGCATGAAGGGATTCACCAAACCAAAGGCTATTGGAGTTCTCACATGATGGGATGATGGACACAAAAGTGACCAAATTAGGCTGCAAGCCAGCACGGATCATTTGCCGGAACATCTCAAAGGCTTCAAAATTTTTTTGCCTCTGTGTATATGCAGATATCATAGCATTCCAGATAGTAACATTCTTTTCCAGAATTAAATCAAACAAACTTCTAGCAGCCGATAAATCCATGTCAATAGCATACATTGAAATTAAAGCAGGCACCAAAAAATTATTTGAAAAATATCCAGATTTGACAGCAAATCCATGAAGACATTTACCAATATTTAAACATCCCAAATGAGAGCAAACAGGAATTACGCTGGCAAAAGTGCTGAGATTGGGCTTCAAACCCATCACAAGAATCTGCTTGAAAACCTCCAAGGCTTCCTGATCAAACCCATTTGAAGAATAACCAGCAATCAATGCATTCCAACAAACCAAGTCTGGTTGTGGAATTCTATCAATCAGCTTACATGCGTTCCCCATAGAACCAGACTTTGCATACAAATCAATCAAAGCAGTCTGTATAAATAAATTTTGCTCAAACCCAGTTCTCAAAACAACACAATGAACCACCTTTCCTGTCCATAATGCATTCAAAGTCGAACACGCCTTGATGACAAATGGAAAAGTTAATCATCAGAAGGGCAACCAGAAACCTAACAACTCAGATAGAGAAATAAGACTTCTTTATATAGACAATTATTGCATAGACACCTGATCATCAAATTCTGCAAGACCAAGCTCGGCTTTTCAATTCGTCGGAATAAAGAGAGAGCTAAATCTGGAGCACACAGATGAAAGCAAGAACTAAGGAATTCTCGTATGATAAACTCGTGCTGAACTGGACCCTTCACGATTAGAACTGACATCATAGGCTTCAAGTCTTCTACGTTTCGACAAAGCCTTATCAGACGAAGACATTCGGTTCCTATGGGATTGCTTGCATTTGCATAATGTAATGGAAAGTTGTTCACGGATCGTTTAGCTGTTAAACGAGAGAGTTTTTAGGGAGATAAAAGGGTGGCAAAGAATCTGAAATGGGGTGACGACAGATTTGGAAGAGAAAGTACAGAAAGAAAACCCAATGGAATAAGGGTCAAAACCATGTTCGCCTTTGCTGTCAACCATGGCATATGTTTTCTGGGTTTCCCGCCATTTACTTTGTAATTTGCACTCACGGAATAGAAGAGTGGCCGCCAAAGTAACAATGTGAACTGTGGATTGTGGAGTATGTTAGTTTATTTTTTGGGGTCCATCTAGAGGCCCATTGGAGTTCCTGGTTATAAGTGAGCTAAAATTTCTCCATTTCTTCTTTGAATCCTTCTCTCTTGGGAAACGTTGCATTCCATTTCCATCTATATATTTTTAGGTGACACTCCTATCTCTTTTTATATATCAAGAGGGATTTTACAAATGGAACACTGACTTTTTTTTATGGATAGAACACTGACAATTGGTCCATGCTTCCAAGTTCCAAGTTGGCTCTTTATCAAATAGAAAGTAAAAGAAAAATCCAAGCACGACCTTCTTTTATCCATTATATAAGCACCTATCTAGGTTGAGGGGTTTTGTTTTGGGTATTTGGGTTTAACTTGGTCTGAGGTAATTGGGACTTAGAAATCTAGCGTGAAATTAGATTCGTGTACATAATATGTTATGTAAAATTCTACGGGAAAAATGGGCTTTTGCCCTTATTTTTTTTTAAATCTAGCACAGTGTCTTTGTTTTGAAACTATTTAGCAGAGTACCCTTATTTTTGAAACTCGATTTTAACAAAATCGAATTTTGTATAAAACTCAATATTCTCAAAATTGAGTTATATATAATGTTGAGTTTCACTTAAATTTTTGGGATAATTACACATAACCCACCTGTAGTTTGGGCGAAAATCACTTTGCTTACTCGTGGTTTGAAAAGTATCACTTAACCTACCTGAGGTATGTTTCTGTCACTCTCCGTAACCCACCTCGGTCTCTGCCATTACAAAAACACCTTTTAACCCCAAAACAAAACATAACGAGAATCAAAACACCCAAAACTCAAAAGCTTTTCGAGAGAGAGACCCGAGGTGCGATCAGCTTGTTCTTCGTGGTTTAGAGTGTCTGGAGGGGGAGAAAACACTTGGTTTGCATCATCGAAGCTAGGCAAGGTATGTGTAACTGCTGTTCATCTGCATTTGGGTTCTTCCACCCATGTTTTTTATCGCGACCCACCCACGTAGTTAGGTTTTGCTGTTCATCTGCACATTTAAATTTTTTTTGTATGTTAAATGTGCATTTTGCTATTTATATGTAGAATCGCTTAGGATTAGTATGGTTGTTTATATAATGCATATACCTGAAAGAATCAAGTTTATTTGTCAATGATTGCACTTGTTTGTGAACTGTGGGTAGTGTGGTCCCTATGAATTTGTTGGGAATTTGGTTTTAGATGTGCTTTATATGGTCCTTTGTCTGTGTCTAAACAAACTATATTTGAATTGCAGATGGTTGACTTCACATTTGACATTGAAATTCATGTTGGAGGATGTTTTATGGAGGAGCCAACCATTAAATATGTGGGTGGGTCTATACGTTTACTGACAAAGATTGACCCTGACAAGTTGAGTTTCTTTGAAATTCAGGATTTATGCCATCTAGTTGGTGCTCCTAAAGAACACAGTAGGTATAAGTATTTACTTCCTGAAGGTGATCTACAAGATGATTTAAGAGACATAGAAACGGATGTAAATGTCCTAAACATGACTACCATTCATAGGGCATGGCCAGCTGAAAAAATCATAATCTATACTGAAATAGATGTGGAGCCACTGGCAGTTGAGTATCCTGATGAAGGGGGAGTGGCAGATGGTGATGTAAGTGGTGATGGAGGGGGAGTGGCAAATGGTGGTGTAGGTGGTGATGGGCTTGGGGGTGTGGCAGATGGTGTAGGTGGTGATGTAGGTGGTGATGTAAGTGTTTTAGGTGGTGATGCAGTAAGGGATGAAATAGATTTGGATAGTGATTATGATGAAGATGATAAGAATGATGAAGAAGAAGATGTTGAGGATGTTGAGATTGGTGTAAGAGATGAAGAACAGAATGTTGAAGGAGATGATGATGGGCTTGATGATGATTGGCTAAATGAAGGCCTAGAGGGGGATGACTTTGGTGATGATATATTTGCTGCTCAAAACTCAGCTCCACAACCATGTGCTCAAAACTTAGTTCCACAAGGTTCTACTCCCAATACAGCCCCAAAATCAAGCAATGCACCCCACACAGCCCTAGAATCAAGCAATGCATTCCATGTAGACCCTAAGTGGGCTGAGCCAACCCTTGAGGATGACCTGGTAAGCATGGATGGGTCTGATGATGAGCAGGTAGCTGAGCAAGTAGAGTTTAATGCAAAGAGTGACATGAGAAATGTTGTACTGAAGAAGGAGATGAAGTTTCCTAATGCAAAGGTGTTCAGAGCTGCTTTGAGGGAGTATGCAGTCAAAAAACCTGTTGACATCAAATTCAAGCTTAATGAGAGGACCAAGATATCAGTTCACTGCAAGAATGGGTGTGGATGGAGATGTTATGCATCTCGAATAAGTGGAGAGCTAACATTTCAAATTAAGACCTTGACTGATTACTGTACTTGCCCCAAGTCTTTTAAAAATAGCCAAGCAACATCAACTTATGTTGCTAAGAGGTTCATTGAGGATTTTAGCAAAAATCCAAATTGGGAGGTGAGTGGTGTACACAACCATGTGATGCAAAATTTATCTGTTGACCTAAGTGTAAACCAAGTGTATAGGTCAAAGAGAAAGGCAAAGGATTCAATCAATGGAAATGAGCAACTGCAATATGATGTCCTTAGGGACTATGCACAAATGATAACCACTGTAGACAAGGGGAGTAGGGTTTTACTGTAGACAGAAATGGCTGATGAGACTTCCCAGCCAAAATTTAAGAGGATGTATGTTAGGTTCAATGCTCAGAAGGTAGGATTTCTAGGTGGATGCAAGCCATTTATAGGTTTAGATAGTTGTCACATAAAGCATAGATTTGGTGGGCAAATCTTATCTGCCACTGCCAAGGATGAAAATGACAACATTTTTCCAGTAGTCATGGCTATTGTGGAACAAGAAACCAGGGAATCTTGGATATGGTTTTTGGAAATTTTTGCTGATGATATAGGGAGGCCAGAGGAGCTTCAGTTGGTCTTCATTTCTGATAGGCAAAAGGTATGCAAGTTTTGTTTTGTTTTGTTCAGTTACACTTGAATAGTTTACTTTGTTTGCTGAACTAACTTGTTTTGTTTGTTTGTTTGCTTATTTGCAGGGGCTTATACCTGCAATAGAGACACTATTCCCTACAATGGAGCATAGATACTGTGTGAAACACATCTACAACAATTTCAAAGTTGATCACAAGAGATTGGAGTTGAAGGATGCACTGTGGAGGTGTGCTACTGCCACAACAGTAAGGGAGTTTGAGAGATGCATGCAGTACATAAGGGATTTGGATGAAAAGGCATACGAGTATCTTGCAAATATTGCTCCTGCACAATGAACAAGGTCACACTTCACTACTAGGGCCTTAACAGATTGTTTGGTAAATAATTTGAGTGAATCTTTTAATGCAATGATATTGAAGTCTAGGGACAAGCCTATCTTGACAATGTTGGAGTGGATTAGGGTTAGACTTATGACTAGGCTTTACACAAAAAGGGAAGGGATACAAAAGTATGCTAGAAAGTTGTGTCCAAGCATACAAGATAGGTTGGAGAAATTGAAGGTTGAAAGTAAGCCATTTAGTGCTACCCCAGCTGGCAGTTTCCTTTATGAGGTAGGTAGTCAGTATGAAAGGCATGTAGTTGATCTGGTGAAGAAGACATGTAGCTGTAGGTCTTGGGACTTAAATGGCATTCCCTGCAAACATGCCATAACAGCCATTTATACAAACATTGAGACACCAGAAGACTATACCCACCCATGCTACTTCAAAGAAACTTACATGGAGATATACAAGGAGGTACTTCCTCCCATGCCTGGCTAGTCAGAATAGGCTGAAACTGGACAGCCTGCTCCCCTAGCACCTCACATATACAAACCACCAAGCAGACCACCCAAGCAAAGAAAGAGGGGTTCTGATGAGCCTAGGAACCCTTACAAAGCAAGTAGGTTGAATAGACCTGTAAGATGTGGGAAATGCAAAAAGGAAGGGCATAACTCAAGAGGGTGTAAGGCTGGCATCACTAGGGAGACACCATGGCAAAGGAGACAGAGACTTGCAAGAGAAAAGGCTGTAAGTAATTAGGATTTAAATGGAAAAAAAAAAAAAAAAAAACTTGTTTTTAAACTTACAATAAACACTGTATTGAAACTAGGTTTTGTTGCAGGCAAGAGGAGGGGAGCCTGCACCTAGATCTGCACCTCAGCCTGCACCCCAGCCACCATCCCAGCAGCCTACCCAGACCTACAACATGATGTCTGCCACTCAGCCTTCATCCTCACAGCAAGGAAATCAACCTAGGCCATCTCACAAGAGAGCAGGATGGTTCTCTTCCTCACAGCCAGAGTTTTACACACTTAGGGAGACCTGGGATACCTTACCAAGTTCTTCACAGGTAACTTGGTTGACTAACCTCTTTCCTGGATGGTTGTGTAGACTGTGATATTTTTTAACAAGTGGATCTATTTTTTATTTTGTAACCTTTACATGCAAATAGGAGCACTGGTGGTGTGAGGCCTAGAGGACAGCTTGCTGCACAAAGGCCACCAAAAATGAATTCAATGGGTGGAAAGAGGAAAGAGGAAAGAGTAAAGGCAAGAAATGAATGAAGCTAGTGGGTACGCATGCCAGCATTGGGAGTAAAGCTAGTGGGAACATATGGGCCTTTTTGTTTTTTTATGAAGACCACTGTTGGCTTTTTGTAATTATCAATTAGTGTAAAAAACAATCACCTTGTTTTGAGCAATTATATGTATGTGTATATATGTGTATATATATATATATATATATATATGTAGCTGGCCTTGGAATGTGCTTTTTTATAATTAAGGTACAATACACTCCAGGTTGTTATATGGAAGTTGTGGTATTACAGTTTGTATAGAACAATATTTTTCTAAACTAGATTATATGAAAGTTTATTTATTGCTACTACAGATTGTGTCCAAGTATATTTTTCCAATATAGATTGTATGGAAGTTGTTATTGTGGAATGGTTGTTATGGTATGCACAGGTCATTGATAATTGACATTATTTGTACAAACCAAATTATATGGAAGTTTATTTATTACTACTACAGATTGTGTCCAAGTATATTTTTCCAATATAGTGTATGGAAGTTTTTATTGTGGAATGGTTGTTATGGTATGCACAGGTCATTGATAATTGACCAATACTTCTTTCATTATATGCCTACAGACTAGTGGCATGACCAATATTTCTTCCATTGAATGGTTGTTATGGTATGTACAAAATACTCAATAATTGACCAATTCTTCATTCATTGACACATCAAAATATTACATCAGTAGGCTAGTGCTATTACAATGCAAATTCATTAACACCATTGCCATAACTATCTCTACTAACCAATTAACTACTTCAGGGCAACAATCTAGGTCTCTTCACTCTAGAGAACTCAATTGAGCCAAAACACAACAACATAACAATAACAAAAAAGATCCATGACAAAATGCATGCAGACTTTCACATTCTCTACTTCTCTTCAACAAACATGACTTTTTCCTTAGCTTTTGCACAGACAGCTCGAGCCTTTCTCTCCCTCTCCTTGGCTTTGGCTTCCTCTTCAAGAGCCTTTTCTACCATTTTCCTAGCTCCTTCTGCCATTTCCAGAGCTGTCCTTTCCCTCTCATTGGCAAGTTGGAAAGCACTCTGAAGCCTAGACATCTTCTCTAGAGCCAAAGGTGTAGTTTCATTCCCACGAGGACAGGTTGGGTTATCAAGCCAAACAAAGAAAGGATACTTAGGACCAACCTTATAACAGCTACAACTTAAGAACCTCCTCCCAAAATTGTACAAACTCAAACTTGTTCTCAAAACACAAGTCTGCTCATTGCACATATGTCCACATGAACCCGAGAAATTACCACTTGATGAAGACATATTAACATAACACGATTCTTGAGAAGTACAAATTTAGACTTTCACACAGTAAGTTCGCACTTGAACAAAATCTGAAACCTTAAATCAAGAACAGACACAAATACGTGGGTGGGTCGCGATGACAACAGTCACACATACCTTGCCTAGCTTTGATGATGCAAAACAAGTGTTTTCTCCCCCTCCAGACGCTCCAAACCACGGAGAACAAGCTGATCGCACCTCGGGTCTCTTTCTCGAAAAGTTTTTGAGTTTTGGGTGTTTTGATTCTCGTTATGTTCTGTTTTGGGGTTAAAAGGTGTTTTTGTAACGACAGAGACCGAGGTGGGTTACGGAGAGTGACAGAAACATACCTCAGGTGGGTTAAGTGATACTTTTCAAACCACGGGTAGGCAAAGTGATTTTCGCCCAAACCACAAGTGGGTTATGTGTAATTATTCCTAAATTTTTAAAAAAAAAATTAAGTGGCAAAATATACATAGAACTCAACATTACTAATGTCAAATTCCACCTGTAACTCGATTTTTTTAAAATCGAGTTTCAAAAGAAGGACACGGTATTTAATAGTTTCAAAACAGAGAAATTATGCTAGATACTTTAAAAAATAACGGCAAAAGCCCATTTTTCCCGAATTTTACTTTAAAAAGGTAGGGACAACTGTTTTTGTTTGTTTTTTCTTAGTTACTTACATGCGATTTAGTGGAAGTTGTGTAATTGAATTAATCATCTATTGAATGGATATGAATCGGGACAATGAGTAAAATAATGTTGAGAAAATTTGTATCCTGAATTAACCATCTTTGTGATGTATATGCATGTAAGGTATCTATTACAATTTCTTATCAAGATTGTTGGATTCATTTACTTTGTGTGGCTATAAAAGATAGCATAGATGAAAGTTACAAAGGTTAATGGACATTCCATAGGAAAAGGATATGGGAGTTGTAGAAGGCATTCAACTCCGAATAAGAACCAAGCCAACCAATTTAAGAGGTTACCATCAATCCAAAGAGTACTGCAGGATGAACATAGACAATAATTCACCAAGACGATAAAAGACTTGGAATCAAGAGAGCCTAGGCCATCATGACATAGCACAGGATTTAAATCAACCATTACTTAGCTAACTTGTCCAATATTGATAAGGCCTCTATGCAAAAAGGGGGAATTTAAAAAAGGGAAAAATTTTTCCAAAACCCCCCATTTGATTTCTCCATAAAACATAAAAAAAAAAACCCTAAAATTTTGGATATAACACTAAACCCCATATGTCTTATTTTATGTGTAAATTGTTAATAGTGTTGCACTTAACTCTATTTAGGTTATTGTTAAGACTCCAAGCCATTGGATTGATTGTAACTGATTAGGATTTGTTGTATAGATAAGCTGGTATAGTTAGGATGTGGTTGAGGGAAGTTAGTTAGGTTGGTTAGTTAAAATAACTAACTGAAAGTAACTGCCAGAAGTTATAGAATTAGCTATTAAAGGACTTGTATCTTGTACATCAGATTCATAACAAAAATAACACAAGTTTCATTGTTCTTGATTCTCTAATTCTTCTATCTATCTCTTCTCTATCCTAAGGAGGACTGGCTCCCTCAAAGCAACCACTCATAAATTCATATTCCACCATTAATTCCCACCTAGAAACTTAACAGTTGTTGAGTGTAAAACAAGACAAAAACTCCTTACATTTTTTTTTATGTGACAATTTGGACCCACATTTTCACATAAAACAATATCACATAGGTGTTTGTGTTCTGCTCAAAAACCTTAAGAGGCTCCATATTTTAGGAAAAACCCACATGCGGTTTTATGTGTGTGTATGTGTGTGTGTGTGTGTGTGTGTGTGTGTGTGTGTGTGTGTGTGTGTATATAGAGAGAGAGAGAGAGAGAGAGAGAGAGAGAGAGAGAGCACGCAAATGCTGGAGTTTTCCCGAACTTCAACCAATATTTGAGCTTTTGACTGTCTTTGGCTGTCACAAAGACAACGCCAATGTCAACTTTGCATCAAACAAGTGAGGATTGAGACCATACCCAAAACCAATCACTCTAGTGAAACATATATCACATTGCTTGCTCCATTATTATGGATTTCATGGGGAAAAAAAAAAAAAAAAACAATATAATGCATGATCTCAAAGGTTCTCTTGAACTCTCAAATTATAATGCATAAGTACTAAACCAATTACCATATCTTGTCTTTGATTAATAAAATATTAGTATACACAGCTACAGGTAACCGTGTATATATACATAGTTACTATAACAAATGTGTAAATATACAAAGTTTTAGAGGGACTGATGTGAGAAGTTTTGTGACTTAATTGTGTAAAATTTATCTCTTTTTCTATTATACAAGAGTTAGTATGGATGCTCGTACGGGAGGAAGTATACTTTGTTTCAGGTGTACGCTTCCTCCCATTCAATGATGGCTCCACGATTTTTTTTTTAGAGAGATCAATAGTGTCAGAACTAAGAATAGTCCGGAAAGAAGGCTTATTTATTTATTTTGTTTAACGAATAAGCAATTTTAACAGTAATACTACTGACGCAATACTTTCATAATAAAATATAGGTGGTAAGTTTTTAAAGGTATGTAAAAACCTTATGTCAATTGTGAGTCTAGATCAAAACCAATTATAACATACCACTTAACCTTTATTGTAAAATCACTGTGAAAGTAGCACTAAAATAATTATATTCAAACTTATTTCAACTAGGTTTAAACAAAATTTAGGTTCGGAGTGTTCAAAATTTTTATTTAACAGACAAAAATAAAATTTATATACAACTTTTTTTTTTTTTTTTTGGGCCAGGTTAGGGGTTCAAATCAACCCCCTAGACTGGCTATAGCACCGCCCATACTCCCACTTAGAGCTGAGTAAGAGGAAACTGGGTGTATTTTCTCTATTACGGGGTGGGGACATTGGCGTTGTCAGGCCAATCCATCATCCATTGTTCAAGTTCCTTTATGGAAATCCCATCCAAAAGCTCATTCTCTTCGTGACTGCTCTCTGCCACGTCTTTCACAATCTGTGTATCACTCTCTGCCATCATCTCCACATTAACATTTGGATTAACCTCCTGAGCTTGTTCATCATGATGATCATCTCTTTCAACCTCATAGTCTGACAATGGGAAATTAAGCTTGGCTCTAGGTCCACGGAACTTGATGGCAGCCTTATCGTAAGCCCTGGCAGCCTCCTCTGCGGTCTCGAAGGTGCCAAGCCACACCCGCTTCGCTTCCATAGGGTTTCGAATCTCAGACGCCCATTTCCCCCACGGCCTCCGCCTCACTCCCCTATATCTCTTCTCATTGTCATCCTTCTTCTTCTTCTTCTTCTTCCCAGTGTCGCTGGCCCCACTGGTTGAAGGCAATGATGAGGCGGCAGTACTACTACCCTGGAGTGCTTCTAGTATTTGAAGCTGTTGTGGGGTGGGAGTATCAACCCCATCGGTGATCACGTGCTTGAAAGCTGACACCAAAATGTCGTGCTCTTCTTCCTTTGTTACTCGAATATGATGCATATTTGCACGAATATAAGCGGTTTTTGGACAAATTGAGCTTTGTATGATGAAACTTAATGCAGATTGGAGGTGGGCACGTAGCCTTGTGTTTCAGCGTTCGAATGCGGAGGATGTGGGCAAGTGATTTTGGTCCATATATATAGAGGGCTGGGTCATGGGTGGGAAGGGGAGTACTGTGCTTACGCGGAGGTCGATCATTTTGCCTGAATTTTTTAATATGGCATAGCTGGTAGGTCCCACCAGCTCACGGCTGAGAGAAACATAGACCCACAGAGTCTATTTTCTTCTTTATCCTGTATGGCACGTGCATGAAGCTCTCTCGTCGAAGAGGATATGATTGTTCCACGTGGCTGTTGGGTCCAAAATATCAAAATATCATCCTGCACTGGCTGGATTATGCAGAGGAAGGGTAAGGGATGTTGCGTTGATTGGTTACGTACGCAGTGACGCGATGGAGAGACAGGAACTCCAAAATCCAAATGATACATATATATTTGGCTAGCTAGTTGTTTCTGGATTCTGCACAAAGGAACTCCCCAACTTTTTTTAAAAATTTTCCATAAATTGAAATGCAACCATTACATGTTTCAAATATGCCTAAGCCAAAAAAATCATCAACAGTAGATTATCAATCAATTAGCAAAAATGTTATTTAATTATGGTGTTTTCTAGGAGCATACACTCGTGCAAAGAAAAAATCACTTTTTATCATAATTCTAATATGTTCAACTATAGGAAAATAAATTGTAAATCCATTTGTAAGTGATAATCTACCGTTGATAACTTCAATAAATTGTAACAAATGATGTGTTTCTAGAACATCTATCATGTAAAATAACATAAGTGTCCAATATGCATAAAAACACCCATATTGGCTTATCTACGTACATAGTAGCAATTAATGTTTTTTAGCTATAGTCCTTCTCTAAAAATATTTTTAGAACATTATAGTTTAGGTTAATCATTATTTTATTCTCTCTCTCTTTCTCTCTCTCTCAAATGCTTGAGAGATGTCTCTAAGATTTTCATCTTAGATCACTCCGTGCGATGCACAGGAAATCCATTAGATTCTCATTGCTGGATCTCGAAAGCAATTTGGATCTCATTGTTGGATTCTTCAGTGTTGTTTAGATGGTAAAGGTGTGGGGGCTAACCGTTTGGGCTAAAGACAATATTTCATGGTGATGGTGTTGGTGGTTTTGAAGGTGGGTATTTAAACATATAGACACACCACGCATACTTGTTCTAGTACCACATATATTATAAATTCTCTAAATTATTTTATTTGTTAGTGTTTGAGTCATTTTATATTCCCACCAAAAACTCTGTAAACTTTCAATTTGGAACAATTATTAAAATATAAACCCACTTCTTTTCCTTCTTCGCGTCCATATCACAGTCTATAATATATTTTTTTAACAAATGATGCTATTAAAATTGGAGTTTTTTTTTTTTTTTTTTTTTTTGGCACTTGTGTGTATTAAGAAAAATTAAGTTATTTAAACTGTAAACTAGGAGATTCATTTTATTGTGAATTTAAAATTCAAAATAACATACAACAAATTGATGAGATTACCATATTTATTTAATCCTAGGGTTCGGTCATTTCAATTTTTTGGATAGTTAGAAACACTAATAAATGTTAACTAATTGAACTATAAGGCTCTTAGATTTGTAATGGTCATCATATGCTATACTCATACTTTCTTCTTCTTTTTTCTGGCTTAATCAAAGATGCTAAATCCATACTTAAAGATGTGTTAGGGAGGAAATTGGGAAACCATTATGTAGTAACAATTAAATTAATTGACATAACTCACTTGAGAGCATGCATGAGACCAGATCAAAACCTTGTGTAAAGAAGATAGAGTTTGTATTCTTTTATCGGAGAAGTACAATCGTACGTAGTGTCAGTACTTTTGGAACAACAGCCCGGTTGCTTAGCTCCTGCTGGCTGTTGAAAAGGTCCAAAATGTCCAAACCAAATGCACAACCATAAACATGTAAAATTGAATTACTGCAAAATCATGGATCTCATAGTGGCAATTCAAAAATTGAGCTATTGCCATTCTGGGCCCGCCACCGACCTTCATGTGTGAACGAATTAGAACACACACTTCAACCTCTCTTTTTCTCTTGTCCATTTCATTCTCAGGTTTCTCGCGCAAAAAGAACACTATTATTGACTAGTGAGACTTTATCGTGTGACAGTTTATAGTGTTATAATATCATTAAATTCAGCATTTTTTAATAGTTTAACTTTTTAGGACATTGAAAAATAGACTATATTACTCATTTTAAAAAATGTTGAATAACCCATGCTTGAAGTCCAAGCTCTTTTTTAATTTAAACTCATTGGAAAATAATTTTTACAATACTATTCAACTTTGTAATAACTAACCAAAAAAATTTCTTGCCCTAATTTAACATTTGCTTGAACTTCCTATCTACATTTCAAAACATTTTTTTTCACGTAAATATATCGGGAGGAAAGGTTACGATAGCAAGCCCTTCTCTAGCCAGAGAGCTCCCAAGATAAGGGAACGGTGGTCAACCATCCACTCTCTAGATTCATATTGATCAATATATCTTTTGCGTCCTACTAGTTCGCTAAGTAGGCTTACTCTACCATGGGGCAACAAAGGCTAGAACTATTCTTTCCAAAAACAATAGGAACCAAGGACGAATCTATATATTGACTAGGGGGGCAACGAACCCCATAATTTTTTTTAAAAAAAATTAGTATATTAATAATTACTAATTTTAGTAATTTTATTCAATAAAATTACATTTTATCCCCTTAACAATGTCATCAATTCTTTTAAGAGTAATATTATAGTCACACTTTTTTATAACATTTTTACAAACTATTGAGGTAGCAAATTTGTATTGGTTTGCACACTTGCATCACTTTTTACTTATCAATAACCATTCATTATATTAGCAATTTATAAAAAAATTTGTAGTTTTTGCATTTTCCACCTTTTAAAGGTCATAAAAATTAATAGATTAAATCTAAAACAAAATATATAAGTCCAAAAAAATTAGCCTAACAACAAAAAATACTAATAATAAAGCTAAAAAAAATTAAGCTCAATTAATCTATTTTACCAAAAACAAACAATTTGACTATTTAAAAATTTTTAAACAAAAATCATTAATTAGTGATAAAGTAGTAGAGTTAAAGGTCAGATCTGCCGCACATAGTTAGCAGCAGAGCCGCCCTAACTCTAAATCCTAACTCCATTCTTGATAGGAACTTACCTCTTATGGTAAGAATTACCTACAACTCTTAAAAAGTGGGCGACATAACATTTCTTAAAAAATATTAAAAATATCTAAAATCGAGCTAATAAAAACACTAAACTTAAAGATATTTCGAAAATTACAATTAAAAATCAAAATGAACAAATACTAAAAATTAGGTTGCAGATTCCGTCCAATTTGAGGGCATGCGCGAGACCATGTCAAACCTTTACTGCTTTAGATAAGGTAAGCCTCACCTGACAACAAGATGACATCACAAGACACTACATAAAAAATAGACTTTTGCAGTACCATTGGTTGCTGAGATACGCAGGAAATTAAATGCAATTGCACTATTGCTTTTGCTGCTATCGCGGGTCTATCTTTATGTGAAGGCATTTATGTGAAGGAGAGAGTACATGTTTCGAAAACACTAATGAATTTCCTCCTTGCTACAGCTGCACAGTTGGTTTCGTCTTGAGAGTCGTAAAGAATCTTTAAAAAATCCAAATGATACATATTGCTTTCTTTCTTTTCTTTTTTTTAAAGAAACATATATTATCTTCTTCCGTACAGTCATACAATCAAGCCGCAAGTTTTTTTTTTTTTTTAAGCACATGCATTTGCCTGGTCGCCACACAAGACATTGTTTGTGACGTTGAAGACAAAGGAGCATGAGACTGTAATAAGAAAGAGTCCCATTTAAGACCCTCAAAAAAAAAAAGAGTCCCATTTAAAAAAGAAAAAAGAAGAAAAAGACTACAATGCTCACATGTATGGTATAAAAATGTTTTAGATTGCAACCCCTTAAAATGCATTTTCAGTAATCTCCAAATTCTAGTACAGTTTAGAAAGTAAATAATTATTTTTATTTTTTACTTATTTACTTTTTCGGTTATATTTTCTTACAGACTTTCTATTCTCTTTCAATCTCATTTAATTTTTTTTTTTCAGTCTTTCTTTCATCTTTCTTTATTCTTTTATAATATTTTTATAATCTTAATTTATTCACTCCTTACATATATATTTTTTGAAATCACCCAATAGTAAAAATTTTAATTTTTTTTATGGATTTCGTGAAGCACTTACAAAACAATATAGTAAGTTGTTCGTTTTTATTAATTTGAAATTTATCAAATTTACGTTGTGCAAATTTTTTAAAAATTCTATGTATTTTGAAATTTATCAAACTTAGTCTTAAAATTAGCTCATTAACTTTTCCCCCTTTTGGGATTGTTGTTGCTGTTGTAAGGATGATAGGCCCAATAGTATATATTAGGCCGAGGGCCTAATCCGTGAACGCCTAGTAGTCTGAGGACGGATAAACGTTGTTATGGAGGTCAACATTAATGAATAAAGAATGGGGTCTAGTCATGATGGTTCAAGAAGGTGGTCCGAGGAGGAATGCTTTCTCGGCTGAGCAAAGCAAAGGTCAAAAAGTGCAGTCTGCCATCCAGAGGCAACGTTCCAGGAGATTCTATTGATAAGGATCTACATAATGAAAGCGCAAGACAAAGGAAAGCTATGAAATATCTAAAAGAAAGCTGCTACCACCGCATTGAATGCTCTGTAACTAACTCTCTCTCTAGCCGCATTAATGAGGAAGTGATACTTGAACAGTAATTTTCAGTCTTACAACTACTCTCAAAGACTTCAGGAAGGTGCTGATGGGATAAGGATCAACACCAACAATCTAATCTACACATGAAGAGTAAAGATGAAAGAAAGAAGACAGTATAAAATAGAAAGAAGACCTTGAAGGAAAGGAATCAGAATGAAGAGAAAAACACTGTAAAAACAAGAATTAGACTTGTAACCAAATTCAAAAGAGATATATACAAGAACTGGTCTCCTCGGATGAAGCCGATGACGATTTTCTTTGAATTAAACTATTTTATCTTTGCTTCCTTGTCATCTGGGCCAACTATGATTGTTGTCTAACTCATTAGAGCCTAATTTTCTAACTCATTTTCTACAAATTCATTGTATTGGGCTCTTTCAGCCTAAATCTTTTAACCCTTTGGGTTGAGGGACTAAATCTTGTCCTTACAATTGGTGCCATCTGTGGAGAAATTCTTGTGTTGTAGTGAGTGTAACGTTCAATTATGGTAGGTTCAAGTCCGAATCGGGAGGAATCCATGGGGTCTCAACGTCAAGATCATTTTCTCAATCTTGAGCAGAGAAGTGACCGGGAAGTTAGTGTGCATACCACCCATACTAGCAGGAGCCAGTCTCAAAGTGGGAGCCACGTCTCTCATAAGGAGAACACCAGAGCCATGCAACTGGAGATTGATTGCTTGAGAAGGAGGTTGCACCACGAACGATGAAGACGAACTCCTTCCAATTCTGATTTTCCTTCTAACGATGATGGAGATGGCAGTTACAGGCTCAGATCAAGGACTCCTCCCAGTGAGCCTTTCTCGTGTGATGAGGATAGTCATCGTGAGCGTAGAAATACGAGCTCATCTTGAAAAGGCCTGAGAAATGGCGCTATGAGCAGAGCGTTAAACTAGATTTCCAGATTACCTTTCACACACAGAATTGAAGGAGGAAGACTTCCTCGACGGTTCACTCAACCAACGTTCACCATGTACAATGGTTGAACAGACCTTGTAAAGCATGTGAACCACTTCAACCAGAGAATGGCTGTGCACTCCAAGAATGAGGCCTTGATGTGCAAGGTTTTCCCATCCAATTTGGGGCTTGTGGCAATGAGGTGGTTTGATGGCCTGGGAGCAGGTTCTATTGATTCCTTTAAGGAACTCACCCGTGCGTTTGGATCTTACTTTATTACATGCAGTAGAGTTCCTCGACCCCTAGATTCCCTGTTATCTATGAACATGCAAGAAAGGGAGACCCTGAAAACGCACTTAGACAGATATTGGGAGATGTTCAATGAGATAGACGGGGACTTTGATGATGTGGCCATAAGGACTTTCAAGGTTGGCCTACCTGGCAAGCATGATTTAAGAAAGTCGTTGACCAAGAAGCCTATAAGAAGTGTGCGTCAGCTCACGGACTGTATTAACGAGTATAAGCAGGTCGAGGAGGACTAGCAGCAAGGGAAAAGGAAGGCAAAGGTTATTCCTCATGATATAAGGGATTTCAAGTCGGATAGATACAATAATAACCGGTCTCAGAGAGATTTTGCTGGGTAGTCTGAGTCTACTGCTACTCAGGTGGTCAGCATAGTGTTTCGTGAGCCATACTTTAAATGGGCAAATAAGATGAGAGAAGATCCTATGAAGCACAATTAAAGCCTTCATTGCTAGTACCACCAGGAGCGAGGACACACCACGGAAGATTGCAAAACCTTGTGGAATCATCTAGAACAGCTGATTAGAGAATGGAGGTTAAAGCAATTTTTACATCAGCCCGTGGGCAAGGGGGCCAGTCAGGATTGGGACCTCGGAAAGATGCTTCTTCAAAAGCCCCTTTGGGCATAATTAATGTTATCCTCGCTGCTCTAGGGAGAACTGGCTCTTATCCCTCCAATGTGATGTCTATAGCTTGGCCACCTGTCAAGGACCTTAATTCTGAGCCGAAGAGGGCTAGGATAGAAGTCTGACTAGCGTTGAGTTTCTCGGATGAGGACAAGGTTGGCACTATATAGCCACATGATGATACCCTAGTGGTTACCCTTAGGATAGGAGGGTATGATGTGAAGTGGGTGTTGGTGGATCAGGGCAGTGAGGCCGAGATTATGTACCCTAATTTGTACAAATGGCTAAACTTGAAACCTGAGAATTTGACAGGTTATGATTCACCCCTTTTGGGCTTTGATGGGAAGGTTGTTATTCCAAGGGGCCAAATTAAACTACCTGTGCAGGTAGGTTCAGAAGTGGTGGAGGTGGATTTCATTGTAGTGGATGTTTATTCTCCTTATACTGCCATCGTGGCAAGACCATAGCTTCATGCCCTGGGGGCTGTTTCTTCCACTCTTCACTTGAAAGTGAAATATCTATCCGGAGATCAGATTGAAGAGCTGGTTGGGAGCCAGTTTATGGCTAGGTAGTGCTTGGTGGCTGTAATTATGCATCAGCCTGAAGCTGGGTCCTCGGCCTCTACTGATAGGGTTTTATAGTAATCAAGGATTCCGATGTTACCCATGGATGTGATATCAGAAGGGTTAAAGTGTGAAGAGTTAGAGAAGATTGTTGTAGATGATGATTTGGAAAAGTTCTTTCAGGTCAGAGCTTAGCTGCCTCCTCGAGAGAAGGAAGGGCTGATAGTGTTTCTTAAAAGGAATATTGACATGTTCGCATGGAGTGCTTACGAAGCTCCTAGGATGGATCCAAACTTCATCTACCATCATTTGAATGTCAATCCGTCTGTCATCCCCAAAAAACAACCACCTTGGCGTTTATCTAAGGACCATTCTGATGCTGTCAAGGATGAAGTGGTCAAACTTAAGTAGGCCAGGGCTATTAAAGAGGTGTTTTACTCTGAGTAGCTAGCCAATACTGTAGTAATGAAAAAGAAAAGTGGAAAGGGGCAAATGTGTGTGGACTTCATAGATTTAGACAAGGCCTGCTCAAATGATCCATTCTCTATGCCTCAGATAGACTAGTCAGTGGATGCAACTGTAGGCCACCATCGGATGAGCTTTTTGGATGCCTTCCAGGGATACCACCAAATACCACTAGCTCTGGGTGATCAGGAGAAGACAGCTTTTGTCACTGCTACTGAAAATTACCACTACAAGGTGATGCGTTTTGGATTGAAGAATGCAGGATCTACCTATCAGAGGATGATGACCAAGATGTTCGAGCCACAATTAGGCAAAAATATTGAGGTTTATATAGATGATATGGTGGTGAAAAGTAAGGTGGTGTCCGAGCACCTGGGAGACCTCGAGAATATTTTTGAAATACTGAGGTATTTGTGTCTCAATGCTTCCAAGTACTCATTTGGTGTGGGATTAGGTAAATTTTTGGGATATATAGTCACTCATTGTGGAATTGAGGTCAACCCTGATCAGGTTAAGGCAATTAATAGTTTACAGCCACCTTAGAATCCCAAAGAAGTCCAAAAATTAACAAGAATAACTGCCGCCTTGAACCAGTTTATGTCTTGGTTAGCAGACAAGTGCAAACCTTTCTTCCAGTTGTTGAATAAATGGAAAGGATTTGAGTGGACCGAGGAGTGTGTCTTAGCCTTCTAGTAGCTTAAGGAATATCTTTCTCGGCCACCCGTTATGTCCAGGACTGAGGTGGATGAGGTTTCATTTGCTTACATTGTTGTGGCTTCCCATGCTATGAGCTTAGTGCTTATACGAGTTGACAATGGCGTGTAGAGGCCAGTCTACGCGTAAACTCCCTCACTACTTCTAATCTCACACAGTTGTTGTTTTAACCCAACTTCCGCTTCGATCACTACTTCGAAATGCTGATTACACGGGAAGAATTGCCAAGTATGGTACGATCCTAGGGGCTTTTGATATCAAGTATATGCCTCGTACCTCTATCAAGGGCTAGGTCCTCACGAATTTAATGGCTGAGTTTGCTAAATCCCCATTAGAAGAGAAGATAGAGAAGCAAGACATGGATGGAAAATCAGTTGGCATAGTCTCCTTGCAAGAACCTTTATCCTGGAGGGTATACGTTAATGGTGCAGGAAATCAAAGAGAATCGGGAGTAGGGGCTAGTTTTAATATCTCCTAAGAAGATTACTATTGAGAAATCCTTAAAATTGAGTTTCTCGGCCACAAACAATAAGGCTAATATGAGGCTCTATTGGTAGGGATGACCATAGTTCAGAAAATGGGAGGAAAAGCAATGGAGATATTCTCAAATTCAAGGTTGGTTGTGAGCCAAGTAAAGGGAGAGTTAGAGGTCAAGGATGTAAGAATGCAAAAATATTTCAATCAGGTTAAGCACTTACAATCGAGGTTTGAGTCTTTCAACTTACTGCAAATCCCTAGAAGTAAAAACACACATGCTGATTCTCTGGCCACTCTTGCAACCTCCTCAGCACAGGGCTTACCTCGGGTTATTCTTGTTGAAGACTTGTGCAAACCTACTAAGATGAAGAAAGATATGGTCCATATTCATCAAGTTAGGGTGGGACCTAGCTGGATGGACTCTCTAGTGCTATTCCTTAAGAAAGATATCTTGCCTGAGGGGAAGTCCGAGGTTGACAAAGTGCAAAAAAAGGCTCCTCGGTTTTGGCTATCGTAGGACCAAAAGCTGTACAAGCACTCTTTTTCTGGGCCATATTTGCTATGCATACACCCTGAGACATCAGAGCTACTCCTAAAGGAGTTACATGAAAGGATTTGTGGAAGCTACATAAGAGGCAGATCCTTATCTCACAGGCCCTCACTCAAGAATATTGGTGGCTGAACATGCAGAAGGAAGCATGAGAGTACGTGAAGAAGTGTGATTAATGTCAAAGATTTGCCCCAAACATTCATCAACCAGGAGGAGTCCTTAATCCTCTATCTAGCCTTTGGCATTTTAGTCAATGAGGCTTGGATATTGTAGGGCCTTTCCCTAAGGCAACAGGGAATTTGTGAAAGAATGGAGGTCAAACTAGAATTAAAGTGGAGCTAAAGGACCATACTTAAATGTCTAAGGAGGTGCAGCTGGAGTGCTTGGATCATCTAACATGATTGGAAGCTTTAAATAAGGAAAGAAATCAAAGAGGCAAAATCTGAAAAGGAAAAATCTGATTTGAGCGCGGATCCGTATTTCGGGCGTATCTCTCTTCTCAAAAATCCAATTGACACAAGGCTAGATGGCTTGGAATCGCGACTTAAATATCTACAACTTTTCAGTTTTTCGAAATTCTCAATTTTTGAAGGCCGAAATTAACTCACAAGTTACTGCTGTAAACCTGGACAGAAATTTAAAATTGTAAAAGTTTTATTTTCTTTGGACACTTAGACGTGAGGGTTTTGAAGGGAAACTGTGAGAACGAATTTTGGCAGAGAAAACCTTGTATTTTTCTTTCTCTAATGGCAGCCTAAACTCTTTGCTAGGGCTAGGGGTTATGTTTTTTTTTATACGGTATGAATATTCAATGTGATTTTTTCTAGGATTTTATCAACAACATATTTGATTGTTCAATTAGATTTATTTTGATATATTAGTTTTTCCATGCTTTCAATAAGTACAATCATGTTTTTCTTATTGTTTAGATGAATTTCTAATAGTTTCAAATAGAAATCAGGTTTTAAAGTAAATAGGTTTTTCTGAAAACTTTTCTAACCGCATTATTAATCGAGGTTATCATGCATTTTTGAATTGTCTCAGTTCAACCAAATCATAAGTTTTTAACTGTATAAGAACAATCAATTATGAAATATATATATTTTCTTAGATCACAAAGAATTTCATATCGATATAGAGAAACACCCCGATGCCTTAGTATTTACATTATTGAATTAAATTTGTTTTTATTATTATTCTTGTTAACAATCACCTAGCAAAAGTATTTTTCTTCTTCACCCAAATTATTGTTTAATTACATTGTCTTTGAATTTACCCTGTTCCTTGTGGTTCGACCTCAGTACTCTGAGAATTATATTGCTACGATCTGCTGCACTTGGGAGTGAACAAGCAATTTTGGTGCCGTTGCCAGGGAGCTGTTGCGTGTTTAGAGGCAGTTTTTAGGAGCAAAGAAAAACCGGTGGAAATTCTTCTATTGGTAACTTCGTTCCATTTTTTTTCCCTTTATTTTGTTTTTATTTTTCTGTTTGTTTTTAATTTATTTTATTTGATTGGCATTCATTGTTGCATGAGCATTTGGGTTAGAAATAAGAGAGATAGATTAGAAAATTTTGAAACTTACTTTGGTAATCTTTTTGACGCACCTTTGTCTTCACCTTCTTCATCAATCATGGGTGATGAAACACATAATAATCATGAGGAGAATAGAAGAACTATGTATGAATTGTTGCATCCCACACAAAATTATGTTCCTTCATGCATCATGTTTCCACCTAATGCACCACATGTAGAACTAAAACAAGGTTTATTAGCAATACTTCCTGACTTTAGGGGACAAGAAAATGAAAATCCTTATGTCCATGTTAGAGCTTTTGAAGAGGTAATTAGTAGTTTCTATGCACAAAATGTTATTGAGACTGCTAAATTATGTTTCTTTCCTTTTTCTCTTAAGGATAAGGCAAGAAGTTGGTTTTACACCTTGAAACCTAGGTCTATAGGTAGTTGGGGGGAGATGGCCCAAGAGTTTTTTAAGAAACATTTTCCTTCCCACAAAGTCTAGCAAGTAAAAAAAAGGATAGCTAGTTTTGTCCAAAGAGAAAATGAGACCTTATACCAAGCTTGGGAAAGATACAAAGATCTTTTCAATTTCTGCCCAACTCATGGATATGAAGATTGGAGGTTGGTTAGCTATTTTTATGAAGGACTTATACCTAGGGACCGACAGTTTGTTCAACTCTCATGCGGAGGGAACTTTTTACAAAAAGAACCCGAATATGCAATGGATTATCTTGATGAGATAGCTAAAAACTCTAACACATGGACTGGACCTAGCCCTATGGACTCCATTGGTAGGACTAGAACTAACACTACCACTTCTAGTGAAAGTGTTTTCAAGTTGAGGGAAGATGATAACACGAGTGTAAAAATCAGCATGTTAACTAAAGAAATTGAGGCACTCAAAATGAAAAGAAGTAGGAGTGTTAGTGCTACCTTTAGAGAGGACCCAATGGAGGTGTGTAAAATCTGTCATGATATAAACCATGCTACAGATGAATGTGCATCACTTTCATCATTCTTAAATGTGCCAAAAGAACAAGTACATGCATTTAATTCATATTGGCCAAATAATTCTTCATATTCTAACAATTATAACCCAAATATGCGAAACCATCTGTATTTGAGTTATAAGACTAACAATGTGTTAAATCCTCCTGCTCCAAGGAATTTTAATTCACCACATGCATCATCATCATTATCATCATCTAGAACTTCCTTGGAGGATGCCCTTAGTACTTTCATTCAAAGGCAAAGTGAGCAAAATCAAAAGTTTGAATCCATGCTCACTAGGCTAGATGAAGAGGTAAGAGAGACAAAGAGTCATATAACCAGGCTTACAAATTCATTGAGTGAGATAGAGAGAGGGAAGCTTCCTTCCCAAACTCAACCCAATCCCATCAATCAAAATCTAAAAATTGGCTCTAAGGATAAACATGAGGAAGTAAAAGCTGTGACTATTTTGAGGAGTGGTAAAGAGATTAATAAAAGTTCTCCTTTAGTAACTAAGAAATCTAAGAAGACCCCAGATGAATAAGAGAAGGTTGAAATTGAGTAACTTGGATTTGGTGAAATTAAACATTGGTCAATCCCTCCACCATTTCCACAAGCCTTAAAATTACCTAGGAAATTGGACATCGCATCTGAGATATTAGAGCATTTGCATCAAGTCAAGATAAATTTGCCATTATTGCATGTTATCAAGCAAGTGCCTGCATATGCCAAGGTAATTAAGGACCTATGCACCATCAAGCATCATGTGAAGAAGACCGCATTCCTAACAAAACAGGTAAGTGCAGTTATCCAACATAAGACCCCACCAAAGTATAAGAATCCAGGTTGTCCTACGATCTCTTGTACTATTGGAGATTACATCATGGAGCATGCATTGCTAGATCTTGGGGCAAGTGTTAATTTGATCCCTTTCAGTGTATATCAAAAACTTGGACTTGGTGAGTTGAAACCTACTTCAATAACTTTATAGTTGGCTGATCACTTTGTAAGGGAACCGAGAGGGATTGTTGAGGACGTGTTGGTGAAAATTGAACAATTTTATTATCCTGTTGATTTTATTATTCTAGATTACCAACCTGTTTTACATCCTAGTGTTCATACCCTTATTATTTTGGGTAGACCTTTTCTTGCCACAGCTAATGCTTTAATTAATTGCAGGAATGGAAGGATGCAACTCACTTTTGGTTCCATGACTTTGGAGCTAAACATATTTCATGTGGCTAAACAACCACGTGAGAATGATGACTGTGCTTATGTGAATCTCGTTGGGGCAGTGGTTCAAGAAGAGTTTAATAAGAATTGTTTTTCTAATCCTCTTGAAACTCTTCTTAATAATTCTATTGGTTCTTATGATATAGAATGTGATATTCATGTATCTGAAATTTTTTCTTTGTTGGATTCCTCATAGGTTTTGGAAGAACAACAGATGATGGCAATTAATAAAGGATGGAAGTCTTGCTTTGAGGAGCTACTAGAAAATATAAAAAAAAAGCTCGTGCATTCAAGAGAAGAGGCACCACAGCTGGAGCTTAAGCCGCTGCTCAGTGGTCTTAAATATACATATTTAGGCCCAGGTAAGTTAAAACCTAGGTGGGATGGCCCTTTCATTGTAAGGGAAGTGTTTAACCATGGAGCTGTAGTAGTTGAGGACCCTAGAGATTGTAGGATTTTGAAAATAAATGGACAAAGGTTAAAACCATTCTTAGGGGGAGTTATACCTAAGGAGGAGACTATGTCACTGGAAATCCCTATCTATTGGGTTGCTTCGTGAACTCTAAAAGAGGTTTATGAAGTTGTACCATATTTGTTTTAATTTTCTTTTCTTTCTGTTTTTTTTTTCTTTTTGACTTTTGTTTATGTTTTTTATTTTTTGTTGTGTTATAATTTTTCTTTTGTGAGCTAACATTTGTAGGTGTGAAAGAAAGTTCAAAAAATAAAAATAAAAATAAATGCTTAAGGTAACTTCTTCCCTTTATACTTAAATTTATTTTGGCTTTGATACATTGAGGACAATGCAATATTTTAGTTGGGGGGACAGGTCTACACATTTTGCTGCACCTTGCATGATTTTTTTTTCTTTTTTCCTTTTTCTTTCTTTTTGGTTGCAACTTTTCAACCCTGAATTTGAATGTAGAAGAGTTATAAGCTTTATTTTTATATCATGTGATGGAATGAATAATACTGAGTTTGTTATACTATTTGTTATATTAAAACTCTTTCATGAAGAGTACAATTGGAAACTTTTGAGCACAATAGCCAGGTTAGCGAACGGTTAGATGTTGGATATGCATGGATCATGAACAAGCTAGATATAAGCTGAAACTTAACCCATATGGAGAGTTCTTGAATCTTACTTTTCTTTGTGAGAGTATATTTTTGTTTGAACTCTTAAATTTCTCTCATATACTTCAGTTTTTGTAAAAGATCTCTATATTTTTTGGTTGACTACTGGAAACATTATGGGGAGATATATCATGATTCTACTTATTTTTGTCCTTAGGCATGCTGGTTTATGTGGAATTTTAGGAGATGAGAGCCTAAGACCACTAATTTTTTGTCACCAGCTAAACAAATATTCAGCCTACCTTTATATTAACCATTGTCACCATCATTTGAGCCATGAGAAATACTTTTACAATACCACAAAACATTTTTATTTATGGGTATCATCATGGGGGTTCAAGTTTTGCGCAATTGATGTGTTTAGATACCAACATTGTCTCTCTTTTCTTCAAAAAAAAGAAAGAAAAAAAAAAGAGAAAAAGAAAAGGAAAGAGGAGACATACATAATCAATCAATAAATCATTGGTGTCTTACACATCTTTCATGTATTTCAGAAGGGTTATATGATTGAGTAAAGGTTGTTTTGATTCAAGTTGGTTATTACTGCTATGAGTTGGGTTTGGCTTGAATTTTCTGCATTTGATTCATATACCTCATATTTCAAAGAGAGCAGTTTGTCTTTACCTAGCCATAAGATTATACTACCACTAAGCTTAAAGTCCTACTTGATCCTAAAGGTGCATGACTGGTATGTGTTTGGGATAAAAACTATGGATGAGAATGGTATTAACCTCATGTTTCCAGGAATTCAACATCCTTTCCAAGAGATCTTTTTCCGTTGTTTTAGCAGCTATTTTTGTATACACATGTGATATTCTTAAAATTTCTTCTTTCCTTTTTGTTCATATGTGATTCGAAAAGAGAAACCATTACTTCTGCGTGTGTTCTTTCAGAGTGTTGATGACTTAAGAGAGGTTTTGGAGTAGAGGTTCTAATCTAGATTATTCTTGGTCTATGCATGTTTGGAAAAGCCGGTTTGATTGGATGGGCTATGCACGCACACACTCCAAAAGTGAAGCTAGTGAAAGCTCTTTAATATGATGAATAGTATCCCAACTCAAAATTGAAAGTTCATTTGTATAATATAATGATAAAGCAAACTAACATTTGCTGCAGGAATTTTCAGGAAACCTTTGACTTTTGTGGGTAGAGTCACTGCAAATCCTCACGAGAGTAAACTCGTCTACTAGGGTGACCTAGGAGTTCAAAGACTTGCTGCACATGGGAAGTGCAGTCGTGTAGCCTACAAAAATGGCTTGTATTTTAGTTTTAATTTTTCACTTTTAGAGACATGGGTGCTTTGTGGATTGCTAGGGTCTAGCAAGATTTAAGTTGAGGGGTGTGATAACACCTTAAAATGTATATTTGTTATATATTTATATGAACGTTATCTCCTTATTAATATACTTAATTTGTATAATTAAGTCATGATTTGCATTTGTCTCTATTATTTATCTTTGCATAATTTCTTGAATAATATGCCATTCATTGTGTGTAATTTTCTACTTTTAGGAAATCATGTGAGAAAGATGAGTTTATAGGAATTTGTGAGAGAAATGATACCAAACTAGAATTAAAGTGGAGCTAAAGGACCATGCTTAAATGTCTAAGGAGGTGTAGCTGGAGTGCTTGGATCGTCTAACATGATTGGAAGCTTCAAATAAGCAAAGAAATCAAAGATGCAGAATCTGAAAAGGAAAAATCTGATTTGAGTACTGATCAGTATTTTAGGCATATCTCTCTTCTCAAAAATCCAATTGACACAAGGCTAGATGGGTTGGAACCGTGACTTAAATATCTACAACTTTCCAGTTTTGAGTTTATCGAAATTCTCAATTTTTGAAGGGCAAAATTAACTCACAAGTTACTACTATAAACTTGGACGGAAATTTAAAATTGTAAAAGTTTTATTTTCTTTGGACACTTAGACGTGAGGGTTTTGAAGGGAGGCTATGAGAACGAATATTGGCAGAGAAAATCTTGTATTTTCCTTTCTCTAATGGCAGCCTAAACTCTTTGCTAGGGCTTGGGGTTATGTTTCTTCTATATGGTATGAATATTCAATGTGATTTTTTCTAAGATTTTATCAACAACATATTTGATTGTTCAATTAGATTTCTTTTGATATATTAGTTCTTCCATGCTTTCAATAAGTTCAATCATATATTTCTTATTGTTTAGATGAATTTCTAATAGTTTCAAATAGAAATTAGGTTTTAAAGTGAATGGGTTTTTCTGAAAACTTTTCTAACCACATTATTAATCGAAGTTATCATGCGTTCTTGAATTGTCTCAGTTCAACCAAATCATAATTTTTTAATTGTATAAAAACAATCAATTATGAAATATATATTTTCTTAGATCACAAAAAATTTCATATCGATATAGGAAAACACCCCGATGCCCTAGTATTTACATTATTGAATTAAATCCGTTTTTATTATTATTCTTGTTAACAATCACCTAGCAAAAATACTTTTCTTCTTCACCCAAATTGTTGTTTAATTACATTCTCTTTGAATTTACCCTGCTCCTTGTGGTTCGACCTTAGTACTCCAATAATTATATTGCTACGATCTCCTGCACTTGGGAATGAGCAAGCACACCCCAGCTTATCCACAAGGGAATGGACAGGCCGAGGCTATCAATAAGGTCATAGTGAATGGACTTAAAAAGAGATTGGATGACGCAAAGGGAAAATAGGTGGAAGAGCTGTCACACGTCCTTTGGATATATCGGACTGCACCTTGTAGGTCAACAAGGGAGAACCCATTTTCAATGACTTATGCAGCTGAAGCTGTGATTCCTCTGGAAACCAGATTCCCAACACTGAGAACGAGTTCTTTCACTCTGAGCAACAATGATGGGCTGTTAGAAAAGAGTCTAGATTTAATTGAAGAACGAAGAGAAAATGTCATGGTTCAATTGGCGTATTATCAACACAAGCTCAAGTAAGGGTACGACGCCAACATGAGATTAAGGCCATTAGTGCCTAGAGACTTGGTTTTAAGAAAGGTTTTAGGTACTGCAAAGAACCCAGCATGGGAAAAGTTGGGCCCTAACTGGGAAGGGTCATATTGTATCACCTCGATGGCTAAAATAGGTGCATATTATCTTAAAGATCTAAATGAAAATGTTGTACCATGTCTCTGGAATGTAAATAACCTGCGAAGGTATTATTATTAATGAAAGTCTTTTCTACCATATTTTTGTTCATTACATTATGCGTTACACTTCTTATTTCCTTAAGTGTTAAACAGAACCTTAGTCATGCCTGATTTTTCGGGCCACATACTTTGGGTAAATTAATACTTCACATCATTTTTCTAAGTATTAAACAAAACCTTAGTCATGTTTGATTCCTCAAACCACATACTTTGGGTAAATTAATACTTCACATTATTGTTTTAAGTATTAAGCAGAACCTTAGTCATGTCTGGCTCCTTAGACCACATACTTTGGGTAAATTAATACTTTTTATTACTTATTTAAGTATCAAATAGAATCAGCCCTCCCATGCTGAGTAACCAAGACTTTCATTGAAGTAACTTAGTCAATGGGGCACTTTTAAGCATTAGACAAAGCATTTACAAGTGTTCTTAAGATCAATTCATGAGTTAATTGTCATCTACAATTCCTTAAGTCTAATGTTAAGTGGAAGATCATATGGCGTCCTAGAGGGATAAGTGTTCCACCATTTCCTGAAATTAGGGGGAAGTCTAGTGATATGTGGGTCTTTTGACTTAATTCTGCTTAGGGTATGTTTTTGGAGTGAAAGATATACTTTGTTGAGATTTTAAACACATTATCATTTATGCAGATAACTAAATGAAACTGTGTTTCATTTTCATATTGGTTAAGTGTTAAATAAAACAAAAACTATATCAAGACTTGCATGAGTATCACAAGAGTAAAGGAAATGTTCATAACTTTCATTAATTTAAACCTTAAAAAAAGGCAAAGGGATTACAAAAGAACAAGTTGGTTACAAACTATGGAAACAGAAACAACAGTAAAAAAAAAAAAACTACTCTAAATTACTTCTTTTTTATTACAATCTTCTCCTTTGTTGGGGCCTTGGTGGATTGGGTGAGTACTGCCTCTGAGGCTTCTGGAACCTTACCTTTGAGCTCCCCCTTTGCAGGCACAGGGAGAGTTGCTAGGACAATCTCCATCCTAGGGGTACCTCCTTCTCTTGGGGTAGGTCCTGAGGAGCAGCTAGGGGCTTGATGGCATCAGGGGCCACTCTCTTGTTTGTGTCAACTTCTTTTTCAACAACCCCGGGCTGCTCGGCCTCCTTGGAAGGCCTATCAGCAGAGAGGGGGATCTTGGCTAGGCTGTCCTTTCCAAGCTCTACCACCTCGGGGGCAGTGTCAGCCTTAGAGTTGGTAGAGCCTGGTACGCGGAAGAAAGGAGGGTAGTATACACTCTCTGCTCTTCTAAATGCAGAAGAGGCCTCAACCCTAGCTTGGTTAAAGGCCTCGTTCGACATCTGGAGGCAGTAGTTTCTACATACCTCCAAGACCTCAACCCTGAGGACCTCTTCGGTCTTTGCCATCCCCATGTCATACCCGTCCTGCTCGGCCTTGTCCTTAGCCTTCTCGGCCTCCTCTAATTTCTTCTTTAGGGCTGTGATTTGTTCTTTGGAGACGGCCAGCTGGTCTTCGATCTGGCGAAGTTGCCTCTGTTGACTCTTAGCTTGCCTTTCAGCTCGTTCCAAGGTAGCCTTAGCACTCTTTTTATCTCACTCTACCTCAGCCAGCTTATTCTTCAGCTCCTGTACCTTTTTCTTGGCCACATTGAAGGCATCTATAGCTGTAATGCGCTTCCCCTCCTCTTCCTTCATCATTCGGTGGGAGCTATTCACCATTTCCTCAGCCCTAAGCATGGCTTGGATGGCCTAAAAGGGAGGGAAATACAGTTAAAAAAAATGAAAAGAGAGAAAGAGACTAAGAATAAGGGACTTACCATGGCAAGGTCCCTCTTCAAGCTGAAGAACACCTCATGCTTCCTCATGGACCTGAGGTCAGCCATGTTGGTGGGCAGTAGTAGAGACTGCTCAACGACGTTAGTCACATACCTAGTCTTACCCTGCTGGAAGTCTCAGATAGAGGAATCACTAAGGAGAGGAACTCCATTCAGCACCAATGGTGGGGCTTAGGCTGGGACTGCAGCTTGTTAGTCACCCCTCCTGTCTGTGATAGCACCCTCACTGAAGGACCTCGTCTACATGACCCTGGCTTGCTTGCCCCCTCTCTGGGCCTCGGCTTCCCTAGGTGGGAGGTTCCTTCTCTCCTCAATCACTTCCTTTCCCTTTTGATCCCGCTTTCTCTTTTTATTGGCGGGGTCAATTTGAGAGACCTGGGTGGAAGGGAGGGTGGCAGGCGTAGGCTGCACTAGCTTTTTAGGAGCATTCCCCCCAGCATGGGACTCCAGCAGGTCCAGGAGGCTCATCTTTAGTTTGCGTTGTAAGCCCATAGCTTCTAGGATGGAAGAATCTTCTGGTATCTAGCTTACTTGAGCTAAGGGTAGGTGACTGAAGTCACCAGTAGAAGTCTCTAGAGATTGAGGTCGGTTGAAGACCTCGAAATCGTCCTCGGAGTCAAGCACTTCGACCATTTCTTGTTGTTGTTCTTCTTTTTAGTGGCTGGTTGTGAGGGGGTGGCTTCGTCCTCAGCCTTGTACTGAAAGAGCGGCTCTACCTTTAGTACACCCTATGGTCTCAGACCTAGGTTGAGGAAGCCTAGCACAGCAACATTGATCAAGTGCAGGCACGGGTCCTTTGCTTTGATCACGCACTTCGGTGCCTGGAAACTTAATGAGAGGGGGTTGTAACTAAGGATTAGGTGTGCCGCTCATAACTGACCGTCACTATGGACAAATATCTCGGCTTTAAGTATCTTGTCTAGGCTCGATTGGTTGACAAGACTGAAGTTTGGAATGACAGCATGCTTATCTGCAAAACCATTGAGAAAACAAACAAAAAAACACCGTCAGAAAAGGAAATGGCACAAATCAAAGGAAAAATCAATTACCAACACAAACGAAGAAAAAATAGGTACAAAGTATGTCAATGGGAAAACAAGGTGACTTTAAAATAATAAGCCTAGACCTAAAAACCCCACCTGGTGTCCCCTCTTTTGTTAGGCAGGGGAGGCCATTGTGCCACTCCCTTGAAACGATTAACAAATCCTTGTTCATGCCTTTGTTGGAATTAGGGAGGCATGAGATGAGCCTAACCTCGGGGTACCTAGTTTTTAGGTAATACCCCTACCCCTTTAGGTGGTGAAGGTTGTAAACCCAATTGGCATCGTGGTGGGTAAGGTTTAAGCCCATTTTCTCATTAAGGGTGCCTACGCTACCTAAAATCCTAAACATATTTGGGGCACATTGGGTAGGAGCTAATCTATGAGCCCTAAGGTAGTCTCTAGTGACTGTGCCCATGGGGATTCTCATCCCTCCCTCTATAAAGGCAATAATTGGGATTACCACTTCTCCCTCCTGCCTATCAGTGTGTCAATCCCCCTCCTTGCAGTACCTAATGGAGACTCTTGGCGGGATTCTATATTGAGCTTTGAAGCTTTCTATACTTTCCATCTACCCATGTTTGAAAGAGGGTTTAAGGTCCTAAGATGGTAAAGGAAAACTAGAAGGGTCAAGGAGAAAAGGGCTCTGTGTAAAGAAAAGTAGAAGGAAAAATAAATGAAAAGGTTTAAAAAAGACTTACGCAAAGAAAGGAACTCTCCTTGGACTGGCTCTTAATATTTGTGAGGGTACAAGTGAAGTGAATGAGTGCACAAGTGAAGTGAATGAGTGCGAAAGTGGAGAGAATGAAGTGTTCAAGCAATATTTATATCAGAGAGAGGGACAAGCGGGGAATTCCCGCCCGAGTTCCAATAAAATCTTTAGCCATTGGATCCACATCACACCGTAGAACGTGGAAAACATAGAGCCGCAGAAATTTAATGAAGGCGCGTCTCGGACAAGGGAGTCAATACGGTACCGGAGGCTGTACCGGTTTGGCCAGCAGCACGATATATTTCGGATACCGGTCAATACTGGTGTACCGTTTCGAGTTTACCGCTATTTTTTACTATTTTATACAATATAAAAAGTTATATTTCTAATAACTCAATATATCACTTTGGCAACTTTTTATATTTTTTGATGGAGTTATCAACATAAATATATAAAAGTGAAAACTATTAAATAATCTAACAAACTCAATAAATGCTAGTCCCACGTGTCAAAAGATTGGTGACACCAATTCAAAATATCATCTGATGCTTTGAGAAAATCAAAAGCAAGTGTACTCTTTTGGCCAAGTTTACTCAGCATTTACATTGAAAAAGCAAAAGGGAAGTCCAGGGAAGAGTAGTGTAGAGAACGAAGTTACAAAAACAGAAGAAGCAATTTGGTCATCGTTGAGTCCTTAAAGAAGAAGATGGTAAAAGAAAAACGTGAAGAATAATGAAGTCGAAGTCTTGAAGAAGCTTGAAGAAGAGGTGATTCTAACTTCATTTTGCAAAGCTATTGTGCATTTTTCTTTCATTTTTCTCTTTCTTTCTACTGGGTTTTCTTAGCTTACTTAGATTTGCACCATCCTGACCTTAAAAAACTGCCAAAATTACCCCAAAAAAAAAAAAAGCATTTCGTGTTTCGTGGTTGTACCGGAGAAAGTGCAGCACATGCACAAAAAGAATATAAGGTGTAGTCTCGGCTTAATTGCTTAATGCTTAAAATTGGTGTGTACTATTAGACTTGATGCCAATTCACTTAATTAAAACTGATGTGTACTATTAGGCTTGATGCCAATTCACATAATTAAAAGGCTAAATTCAAGAAACTTACATGATTGCAAGCTTATGTTCTAGGAGATGTGGGAGTTATATGATGTAATTCTTTAAGTGATAATCTCTTTTAAATTTTATGTGATGAATTTTGTAGACTTTGTGATTGATTTCTATTCACATATCACCTCATATGTATCTCAAGTTTTTGCTAGTTTGCACACACTACATGAGTTACTCTTTGCTAAACACTGTACATGTTATTGTGTGTGTTTTTGGTTTGACCAACCAAGTTTGAAAATATCTTGAGAATTATGCAAAACATTATTTTGCCTGAGAAATTAAAGGATGAACTAGCTGAAACTTTCTTTGGAGAAACTAGGATTACAAATTTGGGTTTTTGAAAAATCATTCTATTTCATCTCATACTCATGCATTGTGTTTCATTGATTTCAATGCTTTGAGGAGTTCTTTTTCAAAAATTGGTTTGAGGTTTTCAAAACTGGAATTTTTTTCAAAATACTGTGATCCGCTGCCTGTTTCGATCGATCCAGTCTGTTTTTCGATCGATCAAAAGTTTTAAAATTCCTTTTAAAAATTTCGGAGTGACTCGATCAATCGAAAGTCGTGAAACAGGTTTTTTAAAACAGTGTTCTTGGACTGATTCAACTTACCTTTTTCAAAAGTTTTTCAAACTTTCTTTTCTCTCTCCGACAAGGCAAGGATCTACAGTGAATTTTTTGTCATTTTCCTCCAAATTTTTTGCAAAGTTTCTCTTTCCTCAAGCCGATAAGTCTCTTTTGCCCCTCATTTTTGAGTTTATTTGCATTTTTCATGCATTATCTCTAAAAATTTCGGACCTCTCAATTTTTGGGATTTTTGATGTTGCAAGCCTAATTTTGTGCAATTGATCAATGGGTTTTTGTGGGGACATGTTATAAACATGATTGTGATAGTCTAATTTGATCAATTTTGAATTTTGTGAGAAATTGAAATTTCTAGGGTTTATGTTTAGTTCCGAATTGGGGATTTTGTTCAATTGGGTTGAAATTGATGAAATTGGCTTGTTGATTGGATGTAATTAGGCATTATAATCTCTGTGTTATGTTTTGTAATGCTTAATTCATCCGTGTACTTCAAAATTTTTCATGTGGTTTTCAAATTTTTGGGGTTTTTGTTAGAAACTCTATGCTCAAGTCATTTTTGTTCAATTCAACTTAATTTTGAACTTTATTTACTGCATTAGTACATGCATCATGCCATTTTAAATGTTCATGCATCATATAGATTTTTGCTCTATATTTTTCTTGTGCTAACTTGCAGTCTGCCGTTGGTTCTTTTATTTTTGTTTTTGGTTTTCTCTTGTGTCTCTGTTATTTCCTTAGCATCATGCCTAGGAAAACTAGAGCTCGTAGGTCTGTCACCTCATCTACTCCTTCCCCTCCTCCCTTTGACCGAGAGAAATTTCCTAGTGAGAAAAACCAAGAGATTTATGATAAGCTGAACCTTAAGAGGAAGATATGGTCTAAGCGATCTGTCATTCTAGATGAGCTTGATCCTGCCATTAGGGCGAACTTTGAGCGTAAGGGCTGATTATCTTTAGTGAATATTTCTGATCCTCCTCCACCTGCTACCTTGATTAGAGAGTTCTACTCGAACATCTCTATCCGCGTCTATGATTCCAACACTTTGGTAAAGAGTTGGATACGAGGCGTAGAGTACACCATTACTCCTAAGGTAGTGGCTGATGCTCTAGGAGTGCCTTTGGTATAGCACCCTGTCTATCCTTATGATGAGTCTCCTGTTTTGAGTGATGTCATGTCTTACATCACTGGGTCATCTATCAGTGGGGTTCTAATCCTCAGATCACCACTGCTGAGCTTTCTGAGTTACACTATCGTTTCTTTAGGATAGCCTGTCACTCCATCTGGCCTATTTCTCATCTTCACACAATTTCTCTTGAGCGATGTGTATTTTTGTACGCTCTTGTCACTGATGCTCCTATCAGTTTTCTCCATTTGTTTCTTCGTTCTTTGAACGATGTTTATAGGAGTTCATCTTCTGCTCATGCTTTTGTTCATCCTATTTTCATTCATAGGATTTTACTTTATCTTGATCTTAGTGGCTTCCCTTCCTCTAAGCCCGTTCATGTGATTGCTCCTATAGGTGCATCTTTTCTTAGACAGAGGGCTACTCACCTTCGAGTTGGCTCTAAACACCCTAGATCTGAGCCTTCTGGGTCCGCACCTTCTCCCTCTTCTTCTACAGGTCCTGTTGGTGAGGCTGTTCCTGATCCTGATGCTGTTGCTGTTCCTCCACCTCCATCGAATGACTTTGATATCCGTTGTACTTTGGAGACTGTCATGACCGTTCAGGCGGCTCATGGTCAGCTTTTGGTGGACCTTTTTGACGAGATCCGAGCTTTACGAGCTGATCTATCGCGTCTTCGTTCACCCTCACCACCTCCTTTTGATGATGGATTGTGATTGCCCTTTGGCATTCCGTCACAAAAAGGGGGACTAGAGTTTGTAGAGGAGATTTTTGTAGTTAGGGAGATTTTGTTTGTTTTGTGGAGTAGATTGTATTTAGGCGCTTCACCTTGTATATCATTTTTGGGATATTCATGTTGGGGGGAGTAACATTGATAGATATACATGATTTTTTTATTTGATTCTTGTTTCTTTGGATTCACTGTTTATTGATTTGTATTCTATGAGTTATTCATTGATATATGTTTTTATTATGTGCTGTGTGAATCATACAAGAATGTTATACCTGTTTATATACTATTTTCTGTCACACATGCGTTTATGCGTTTGTTGAGTATTTCAGGAATATACAGGTTGATTCAATTGAGCTGTTGTCTACACTTGCAACTGATGAATAGTAGTTAAGATTGGATTTGTTGTTATGAGCATTATTTTTGTAAAGGGCTTTTTAAATTGTAAACTTTGAGCTTTTAGTTTGTGTTTTGTCACGGATTGCCAAAGGGGGAGTTTGTTAAGTTCTAAAAATTTAGGATTTTATGTATTTAGAACTCTAATTTGTATTGTTGGCAAACCATGATCAAAACAGATTATTTAGTCTTGTTTAAACTTCCTCAAAGTTGGGTCTTTCATGTAAAGTTAGAATCGAGTGGCTGCAGATGCATTGGTGCATTTCGGCCTAGCTCGATCGATCGAAGGAAAGGCTCGATCGATCGAATCTCGGGCAGAATGTTTTTCTGCAGAATATTCCAACTCAGCCCTAACTCATTAAACGTTTGGGTTTTTCTGTTTTTACTCTAGGTATATAAAGAAAAACCCTAGCCACGTTTTTAGAGTTGCTCTAGTTGTATTGTTGCTCATACTTTGCGGTTTTGTGTAAATCTCTTGTGAGATCTAGAGCAGCTTTCCTTTACACAAAGCTTAGGATTTTCAAGATAGAAATTACTTCAACATCTTGATGATCAACTCGGTTGCTACCATTGAAGCTTAAAGAATATCAAGCGTGGGTGCTTGTAGCTGATTGGAGAATCCAAGAAAGAAGGAGTCCATGGATTCGGAGCTTGCACGTGGTCATGTCAGTAAGTTCTACTGGTGGGTAGCATTAGGAAGTCAAGAGGGAAGCTTGTTAGTCCTTTTGTATGAACTTCGATTCTTTCATAGTGGATTCAGGTTTGCCTTGAGGATAGGTGGGTCAAATCCTCCCCAAGTTTTTACCGTGTGGTTTCCTAAGTGATCATATCACTGTGTTATTTATATTTCCGCTGCTTTATATGTTTGATATGATTATTTGATTGCTTTAACCTAGAATTGCTTAATTTGACTAAGTAACAACTTGGCTAATTAACTAGGCTAACCAATCTGGTTGTTTTAAGGGGTCTAAAACCATTCACTTTCAAATTTAATTAACCCCATTTTTCCAGGGTTTTTTTTTTTTTTTTCCAAAATAACACTTATTTTTAAACAATCTCATTAGTTAGCACTTAGCATCATTTTCAAATTATTTAAGAAACTAACATCTCAAGCCTTTCAAACTCGAGTTCACTATAGCGACTTGAGTCTCAAAGACTTGATTTCCATGAGGGGGCGTGTAACTTGAGTATTAGAGACTTGAGTTGTTGCTCTGCACAAATTAAAATATATATATATATATATATATATATAGAAACAGAGGAAAACGAAACCTTTGCCTCGGGAAGAAGAAAACCTCTGCACAAATCCTTTGCCTGGAGACTTTGCCGCCTAGGTTCAGTCCAAGCCAAAGGGTTTGGCTTAGAGGGATCTGGGTTTGTGGGTTCAATTCGAGCTTGGGTTCATGGGTTTAGTTGCTTGAGTTCGTCGGTTTTGTTGTTTGAGTTCGTGGGTTTGCCGCTGGGTTCACTGTTGGGTTCGTCGCCTGTGTTTGTGTTTTTGTTGTTTCTTTGTTTGTGAATGTTTAAATAAAATTTCCATTCCATAGAGTATGTAAGCTTATTCAACCAAAGATTAGGTGGATTTTTTTTTTCTCCCGAGGGAGAAGAGGAAAAGACCAGAAGAAGAAGAAGAGACTCACGTTTTTTGATTTCTTGGTTTTCATTTGTGGAACTCGGGTCTTAGAGACTCGAGTTCCACGTGGATTTTCATAGAAATCGAGTCTTTGATACCGAGTTGCTACAGTGAACTCCAGTCTAAGAGACTCGAGATGTTAGTTTCCTAAATAGTTTGGAAACGATACTAACTAACGAAATTGTTTGAAAATTGATGTTATTTTGGAAAAAAAAAATCTCATTTTTCCACCACACAAACAACCCACTATTCCACCTACATAGTACTTGTTAATTTCCCACCACACACCTCTTGCACTATTTTGCAACCCCACGGACCAAAGTTTATTATATGAAAAATCTCATCAGAGAGAGAGAGAGAGAGAGAGTCGTTCTCCACCTACATAGTACTTGTTAATTTCTCACCACACACCTCTTGCACTATTTTGCAACCCCACGGACCAAAGTTTATTATATGAAAAATCTCATCAGAGAGAGAGAGAGAGAGAGAGTCGTTCTCCATCGCTGCTTGTCCTCTTCCATCGCCAACAACATGCAGCCTAGATTGGTCTCTCTCTTTTCTCTTTTCTCTTTTTTTACTTTTATTATTTTGATTTCATTTGGTTTATGAGAAAAATTGTTTTTGTGTTTGGATGTGTTTTGCGTTTTGTAGCCGTTGAGATAAAAAAGAGAAAGAGAAATGGAGAAAAGATGAAAAAACCATTTTTATTCAACAGGGTAATTATTTGATGAGAGAATAATATTTGAAGTTGTTACAGTAATTGCTATAGTGCTCTCTTCTTCAAGAGAGCTACTGTAGCAACTCAAAAAAAAAAATTTAGAGTTAGAGAGGCTATTGGAAGATATTTTTTGTGTTTGCTTTCCAAAATTGGCTTTAGAGAGCCTATTGGTGATGCTCTTAGAGCCTATTAAAAATCATTTATTTATGCATTAAAAAATAATTTTCATAGATTATGATCTATGGTATAAAAAGACAAATTACATTGACCAAATTAAATTAGTACATTATGAAATTCAATTTCAAAGCTTTCATATTCATCTTTTGCCTCCTAAAGATGAATTGCTGAGCTTGAACATAGAAACTGTAGCAAATTTTTTTGCAAAAATAAGATCCACAACTGCTTTTTGGAGACTTTGAATTTGAAAATGATCTATGCGACCCCAATACTAAAAGTAGACTCAAATGCAATAGTAGAAACATGAATAACCAACACATATCGTGCTTGTTGTGCAAGGATTTATTATATGATTGAATTCACCCTTCCTCTGTCTAAATATTAAAATTTTCCTACAATGGATCTTCCAAATTTGGCTGCGCACTTACGCCCTTGCTTGAGGACCCAATTGTGTAATGCCCATGCAATCTATCTAAAACATCCCACACCTTGGCTAACATCTCATTTGCCAGTTCCTTGTCATACCACATTGCCTAAACCAAAACTTTACACACTTCAGTTTATCAAGGATCAAGTACAAAAACCACAAACAACATTAAATTAATTTTATTGATACTTTCCCAATACTTGTCATATTTCCTCTTCGTATCCTCAACCATGTCCTTCAAGAAAGGATCACCACCATTGCCTCACATATCATTTATGTTGTTTTAAATCTACACAAATTTATTAAAATATATATATTAAAAGTGACAAACAAAGAACCTAAAAACTGTAAGCTCAATTATTAGATTTTTTTAGAATTCACCTGCAGTTGTGGGGTGGATGAAACTAAGTCCGGAGGAGTGTTTGTAGTTGGCTTACTATCGCTGGGCTCATTTGGAGTAGTTGGGTTATATCAAGAAGAATCTGCATCTATCTGCAAAACAATAAATCACACAAATTAGAAATCACATTCACACACTTCACACAAACTAATATGTTGGAATACCAATAAATTGCATACGCTTCACAGTTCACACAATAACAAAAGTTGAAGAAAACCTATCATTTGGGAGTATAAGTTATAACAACAGAAGTAGTTTGAAAAAGGCACCATTCTCTACAAAAGCATGTAGAATTAAAATATGTTCTACAAATAAAGAATTTTTAATACATAAAAAAACATGGGGTACCTAATTGAACAATTTTTTTAATGAGTAAGAGATATTTTATAATTTTTATTAACAATGATAGTACAATAAAATAATCTTCCCTTAAACCTAATAATGTCAAAAGGTAAGCTGCAGACTATGAGAAAAGCATAACAAATTAACAATTAACCCAATAACCAAAAATAGTTCCCTTTCCACCAAAGTCAAACTTTTAAACCTAAGACAAAAGTTCAACCAGGTCTAAACAAAATGACTATTAGCCTAATAAAGAAGTCATCTCAAACTATGAAATTGCCCAACTCACTACGAAGGAAAAATAGTGTCAAACTAAAAATATCATTAACATAAAATAACCAAGTTAGAAAATGTGTGGTGTGAAGGAGGAACACAGCTGTGGAGCCGACAAACAAAGAAATGGAGGATGCATATATCAACCCATAGAACAGGAAGTTTCTTTTTTCATTATTTTCAAAATTCTGTGACAACAAAATCTCATCATTTGGTATCAGAGTAGGTAAATCCTGTAATCCCTAACTCCCACCATGACTGAAACATGATCTTCCGCCATTATCAATGAAATCATAGCTTCCCTTAAAACCACCTCAGATCAGCATAGCAAAGACCTTCAAGAAATTCACAAAATAACTCGTATCCATACCTCTATCTTGGATGAAATGAGTCAACAACTAGCTACAATCTTACAGAAGTTGAATTATGCAGAAGAAGATTAACAAAACCATGAAAACCAACATACCCTTGGAAACCACACAAATCACAACCTAGTTCCTACTCTGTCCTTGAAACTAGAGAATTCCCAAGATTTTCTGGAGAAGAACCAACTGCTTGGGTTTACAAAGCCAATCAGTACTTCAAGTACAACAAGATACCAGCTAACGAGCAATTACTAATGGCTTCCTTCCACATGGATAGTGAAGCTTTGGTTTGGTTCCCTGTTCACTCATAGTCAGCGTTGCAAAGAAGTTAATCTTATCTTTTGTGGTCAGATATTGGGACTCCTAAAACAACTTCTTATATAATTTTGATGCCTTAATCATGACTAGTTACTAATATCCACAAGAACAAACAAATTTTTAACTATACCAATGTACATATTGATTAATAATGTAACACATCCTCTTAATCAATGCTTAACCCAATAAATAGACAACACCATAATTACCACTTACCAATAATAAGCATAGCATCAAAACTGCTAAAACAACAATAAATTACTAATTTAGCATAAAAACCACATCCTTCAACCCAAAAATAAACTACCCCCCCCCCCCCCCCCCAAAAAAAAAAAATGAATAGGCCTGGTTCAGACTTCTGAGGTTCAAATATACCCGACACAAATGAGCTAATACACTAAATCATCAACATAAACATATATAAAATAAAATAAAAAATAAAAAATAAAAACCACACACACACACACACACACAAACATTAGCATAACAAAAAAACCTAAGCTATGAAATACCAATCACCAAATTCAGAGATAGATTTTAACTTAGATAAAACATCTCTAATACCATATCAGAAAATATGAGATATAGTTTTAAAACCATTATAAAGCATATGAGAAAATATGAAAATTAATAAGGCATAGAGATTAAGAACGAGAAAAAGAGAGATAGAACACAGGGAATGTGGTTCAGCCTTAAAACATCTACATTCATGGTGGAAAGTTCTTGATGGCCACATCTTTACTTTTAAACTCTGTATCACAATGAACCATCAAAGAATATATAGCAGGCTAAATCCCAAAATTACATGACTTGGACTACAAGTAGGACAAGGATTACTAAGCTCACACTCCAAAAACTATTAGAATTAGTGAATTACTTTACTTGTACTCCAAGTAGGATTAGATACAATGAAATTGGACTAAATTTATATAAAAGACTTCGGCCTTGATATCTCTAACAATGGAAAATATCAAGATATATCACTAAAAGTTGTGAACCAATGATAGATTATTGGATTCACCTAATATAAAAAACCCTAACTTAGAAGTTCATCTAGAGAGAGAGAGAGAGAGAGAGAGGGTAATAAATACCCTTTCAAGCTGGCAATAGATTAATTGTTGGCCACCACCTCTAATTGTCAGTTTAATCGTTTTGGTTGGTATAATGAATACCCTTAGAAATTATGGTGGTGTTATTAAAGCCTACACAGTACTAAAGACCCAAAATTATTTATTAAACACTACAAGAGAACTCATATTAACAATGGTTATTATGTGGTAAAAATGAAAACAAAGTGGGAAAATGGAAGAGAACAAGGAGGCACAAATCATTCCTTGCAAGGAAATTCAATGGTTTGAAACAATAATTGCCACATCTGAACATACGTACCCATAACAACTATTGCTACAGCAGATGAGATGACAAGGACATGTTATGAAACATCCCGTCCAAGTCCAGATGCTTGCTTGTAATGAGACGTTCCCAAAGCCTTTTAGAACAACGACATTGCTGCTGAGTTGGCTGAATGTCCATCATTTCCAAATGCATATCCTTAGAAATGTCAAACTGTAAAACCATGGCTGCTTTGGTTTGTTAGCAATAGCATAATTTGACTCCTGCCCTACTTTGAGACCACAAACTCTATGTGAACAAAGAAATCACTTCATTTTTTCTTTTCCTTTGGTCACTCCAGTCCATTATCATATATGTAGATTTTTTGCTATTTTCATTCTCCCGCGTCTCACAAAACAATTCAACTGCCAAATAGTGAGACTCATATGGCTGGTATGTTATACTTAAGCCCACACTCCATGATATTGACCACTTCTGGGCCAGCGAGAACTCATCTAGTGAGCCTTCACACCATGACTCTGATACAAGTGTTTCCATTTGAGGAACCAACAGTAAATAGGGATCAAGAGAATCCAACCTATCTGAGCTCTCTGACCAGATACCCAACCTAATTGGTATAGGAGACCCATTTTGGGATTTAGTTGACCATCAAAACATTATAGATATGGCATCTCCCTTTGTACTGAACCTGTTGCTAGCAGCATCGGACCACCATGAGCTACAAGATTTCTTGGAGCTTCTGCATCATATCACTTTGTGATATTGTGCATGAATCTTTCCAGCTTAATCAACCCACAACATAATTCAGGACAATGCCTCATCTTGGAAGTCCATTTCCCACAATTAGACTAAATCCATGTAGTTTTCTCAACTTTCTTCGTTCCATATCAGACCTCACTCTTTTGGCATCTGTCCACCTTCCAACTGCTGCATAGATATTGTAAAGCATCACATATGATCTGGAATTTTCTGGGTCCATTTCTAAGAGCACCCCACCAATCTTCTCTCCAAGTTCAACATTACCATGGATTCTGCAAGCACCCAACAAAGACTCAAGCAGGCTTACAGAAGGTTTACAAGGCAGTCCTTTAACAATTTCATACGCTTCATTCAAGTGACCAGTTCTCCCAAGAAGGTCAACCATGCAAGAACAGTGCTCCATTTTTGGTGCTATTCCGTATTCTAGCATAGAGTTGAATGCCATGCGGCCTTGCTCAACTAAGCCAGAATGGCTGCAAGCTGATAAAATATTCAAATAAATAACATCATCAGGTCTCATCCCTGAAAGTTCCATCTGGGACAAAAGGTGCAGGGCAGCTTCACCATCCCCATGCAACCCATACCCATTTATCATTACACTCCAAGATATAGCATCCTTTTCAAACAACCCATCAAACAGTTTCTCTGCTTTTAAAATGTAGCCACATCTTGCATACAAATCTATTAATGCATTACAGATGACCACGTATCTGTCAAAGCCCATGCGTACTAGGTAAGCCAGTACAGAATGAGTAAGATTGATGCTATTTATTTGAACACAAGCCGAAATTAAACTCAGAACTGTAATTTTGTCAGGCTGCAGTCCCAGTTGAAGCAAATCACAGAAGAATGCAGCTGCTTTTATGGCATTTTTTGTTTGAACATGTACAGACATAATAGCATTCCACAAAGAAATATCCCCCTTTTTCCCCATTTGGAATACCAAGAGACATAAATTTATATTTTCAAATCTGGCATACATGAATATAAGAGATGAAACAAGAGGGGTTTCTTTTAAAACTCCTGTTCTAACCGCAAAAGCATGTATAGACTTACCCTGCAACTGTGTGCAGCATAGAGGTAATAAATTTAGCAAGGTTACGTAATTTGGCCTCTGATCTTCTCTTATCATATGACTAAATAAGACCAAAACCTCATTCTGTAAGTTGTGATATCGGCAGCCAGTAATTAGAGCATTCCAAGACACAACATTTCTTTGAGGCATGACTTCAAAAAGTGACCTCCCAGCTTCAAGATCTCTGCAGTAGCAATACATGCTAATGAGGGCATTTAGTAAAGAAACATCAGAGGCAATCCCAGTTTTTATAGCAAAACAATGAATAGCCATTCCTTGCAACAAATCTTTTCTCTCGCTAAAAACAGGAAGAATACTTATCAGGGTAACCAGATCCAACTCCATGCCATCTTTATGCATCTGGTGAAGAAGAGCAGTAGCCTTTTCTACATCACCATTGTGTACATACCCAGATATCAAAGTATTCCATGATACAACATTTCTTATAGCCGTCATGTTAAATAACTGAACAGAAGAGAGCTGATGACAATCAGAATAAAAGGCCAATAGTGCATTTGTCACCTTAAGGTCTGAGGCCAGTTGCTTTCTAACACTAAACGCATGGGCAGACTTGCCCAGCAAAACAGCCTGTAGCTTGGAGCAGGCAGAAAGAACACTAACAATGGAGACTGCATCTGGGTTGCATCTAGCTAACTGCATTTCACGAAATGTGGCCAAACTTGCATACCATTGCCCATTATGCACATACCCAGAAACCATAGAATTCCATGACAGGAGATTTCTATTGGACATCTGATCAAAAAGTATGTACGCTGAATTGACATCTCCAAGCTTTGAATACATAGATACAAGGGCTGTTAACATGGGAAGTTGATACCCTGACCCATGCTTTATAACACATGCATGAAGGGATTCACCAAACCAAAGGCTATTGGAGTTCTCACATGATGGGATGATGGACACAAAAGTGACCAAATTAGGCTGCAAGCCAGCACGGATCATTTGCCGGAACATCTCAAAGGCTTCAAAATTGTTTTGCCTCTGTGTATGTGCAGATATCATAGCATTCCAAATAGTAACATTCTTTTCGAGAATAAAATCAAACAAACTTCTAGCAGCCGATAAATCCATGCCAATAGCATACAGTGAAATTAAAGCAGGCACCAAAAAATTATTTGAAAAATATCCAGATTTGACAGCAAATCCATGAAGACATTTACCAATATTTAAACATCCCAAACGAGAGCAGACAGGAATTACGCTGGCAAAAGTGCTGACATTGGGCTTCAAACCCATCACAAGAATCTGCCTGAAAACCTCCAAGGCTTCCTGATCAAACCCATTTGAAGAATAACCAGCAATCAATGCATTCCAACAAACCAAGTCTGGTTGTGGAATTCTATCAATCAGCTTACACGCGTTCCCCATAGAACCAGACTTCGCATACAAATCAATCAAAGCAGTCTGTATAACTAAATTTTGCTCAAACCCAGTTCTCAAAACAACACAATGAACCCCCTTTCCTGTCCATAATGCATTCAGAGCCGAACAAGCCTTGATGACAAATGGAAAAGTGTAATCATCAGAAGGGCAACCTGAAACCCAACAATTCAGATAGAGAAATAAGACTTCTTTATATAGACAATTATTGCATAGACACCTGATCATCAAATTCTGCAAGACCAAGCTCGGCTTTTCAATTCGTCGGAATAAAGAGAGAGCTAAATCTGGAGCGCCCAGATGAAAGCAAGTCCTAAGGAATTCTCCTATGATAAACTCGTGCTGAACTAGACCCTTCACGATTAGAACTGACATCATAGGCTTCAAGTCTTCTACGTTTCGGCAAAGCCTTATCAGACGAAGACATTCGGTTCCTATGGGATTGCTTGCATTTGCATAGTGTAAAGGAAAGTTGTTCACGGATCGTTTAGCTGTTAAACGAGAGAATTTTGAGGGAGATAGAAGCGTGGCAAAGAATCTGAAAGAGGGTGACGATAGACTTGGAAGAGAGAGTACAGGAAGAAAACTCAATGGAATAAGGGTCAAAACCAAGTTCACCTTTGCTGTCAACCATGGCACATGTTTTCTGGGTTTCCCGCCATTTACTGTCCTTACCAACTGAAACCTAAACATTTGTAATTTGCACTCATGGAATGGAAGAGTGGCCGCCAAAGCAACAATGTGAACTGTGGATTGTGGAGTGTGGACTGTGTGAGTTAGTTTTATTTTTCTTCCCTAGTTTGTTTGTTTGTTTTTTTTTTTCTTTTTTTTTTTTTTTTGTCCATTTAGAGGCCCATTGGAGTTCCTGGTAATACAGGGTGAGCTAAAATCTCTCCATTTCTTCTTTGAATCCTTCTCTCTTACAAATGGAACACTGACTTATTTTTTTTATTTTTATTTTTTTTAAATGGATGGGACACTGACAATTGGTTCATGCTTCCAAGTTCCAAGTTGGCTCTTTATCAAATAGAAAGAAAAAAAAAATCCAAGGACGACCTTCTTTTATCCATTATATAAGGGCCTATCTAGGTTGAGGGGTTTTGTTTTGGGTATTTGGTTTTAATTGGTCTAAGATAATTGGGACTTAGAAATCTAGCATCAAATTAGATTCGTGTACATAACATGTTACATAGAATTTTACTTTAAAAAGATAGGAAGAACTGTTTTTGTTTGTTTTACCTTAGTTAGTTACATGTGATTTAGTAAAAGTTGTGTAATTGAATTAATCATCTATTGAATGGATATGAATCGGGACAACGAGTAAAATAATATTGAAAAAATTTGTATCATGAATTAACCATCTTTGTGGTGTATATGCATGGTATCTATTACAATTTCTTATCAAGATTGTTAGATACTTTTACTTTGTGCGGTTATAAAAGATAGCATAGATGAAAATTACAAAGGTTAATGGACGTTCTATAGGAAAGGGATATGGGAGTTGTAGAAGGCATTCAATTCCAAATAAGAACCAAGCCAACCAATTTAAGAGGTTACCATCACTCCAAAGAGAATAGGATGAATGTAGACAAGAATTCACCGAGACAGTATATCATGTTTCGGGTGTATATGCTATCTCTCTCACAGCAGCTGTGTCCCACACAGTTGTGGGACCCAGCTGCTGTGAGAAAGATGGCATATACACCCGAAACATAATATAATTTTTCGAATTCACCAAGGTGACAAAAGACTTGGAATCAAGAGAGCCTAAGCCATCATGACACAACACAAGATTTTTTTTTTTTTTTTTTTTAAGAAACAAACACACACATATTAGAAAAAGGGAAAGGGGTTCTAACACAAAAGCATACTACAACTCTACTCAAAAGTCATGGTAACTTTTAAAGAATGGTGAATTTAAATCAACTATTACTTAGCTAACTTGTCAAATATTGATAAGGCCTACACAAAAAAGGGGAATTTAAAAAATGGAAAAAAAAATCCAAAAAATCCCTATTTGATTTCCCCATAAAACATAAAATAAATAAATAAAACCCTAAAATTTTGGATGTAACACAAAACCCCATATGTCTTGTTTTATGTGTAAATTGTTAATTGTGTTGCACTTAACTCTATTAAGACTATTGAGTGTAAAACAAGACAAACTCCTTATATTTTTGCTTATGTGAAATTTTGGACCGACATTTTCACATAAAACAATATCACATAGGTGTTTGTGTTCTGCTTAAAAACCTTAGGAGAATTAAGTTTTATACAAGTGTTTATCACATAGGTGTTTGTGTTCTGCTCAAGAACCTCAGGAGAATTAAGTTTTATACAAGTGTTACACTCAAGACCTTAAGAGGCTCCATATTTTAGGAAAAACCCACATGCTGTTTTGTGTGTGTGTGTGTGTGTATGTATATATATATATATATATATATATAGAGAGAGAGAGAGAGAGAGAGAGAGAGAGAGAGACCATGCAAATGCTGGAGTTTTCCTAAAGCTTCAACGAATATCTGAGCTTTTGGTTGTCTTTGTGACAAATACCTGAGCTTTTGGTTGTCTTTGGCTGTCACAAAGACAACGCCAGTGTCAACTTTGCATCAAAGAAGTGAGGATTGTGACCATACCCAAAACCAATCGCTCTAGTGAAACATATATCACATTGCTTGATCCATTTTTATGGATTTCATAGGTATTAAATCAAATAATATATATATATATATATATATATTTAATGCATGATCTCAAAGGTTCTCTTAAACTCTCAAATTATAATGCATAAGTACTAAACTAATTACCATATCCTGCCTTTGATTAAAATAATTCATCATTCAAGAAGACAAACAAATTAACTGTCAGACAAACAAATAAAATGGCTATTTAGCAACAAAAAAAAAAAAAAAGGCTTGGATTACCTGACATTGCTAATATATCAAATGTCCCGGAAGGAACTTCATATTGCTAATATAAATTACACACGGTTGTAAATGATAGTCTTCCGTACACATAATAAGTCTAATAAACCTTTTTTTTTGGAGAGAGGAGGGGGGGGGGGGGGGGGGCTCTAGTACATAAACAGCGACAGCATTGTCCAGAAACAACCCTTCTGCAAAGAATCAAACTCTCAACACAATCTCCCAATAATATTCTTGAGTTCTAGAACCCATATGTAGTTCTCCTCATAATCCGCATAAACTCCTCAACATTAACTTCTCCGTCACCTGTACATTTTAAAGGCCATCGAATCCAAAATCAGCATTTCATAACAAATTCTTGAAAAAAAAAAATTTGACATTGTTAAATCTACAAAATTTCACAGTCTAGCTTACTGTTCCACACTTGAAGCTCTTGAAAAGACAAATTTGACCCTTGGATTTTTATGTGTAAGTGTAGAGTTGGTTCTTGCATTTTCAATTAGAATAATTCACCCCTTGGAGATTATGGTTGCAACAATTTTCCTTTCTTTTTTTCAATTGGTAAGTGACACACACCTAATGGATCTTGAATCTACAAGCTTCCCTTCCGTTCCATTGTAAACGAGGAAGTGCCACTAAATCTTAATGGCACTAACCACATTATATGTACATGAATTTGCCATATCACTCATATTTCTTACATGATATTATATTCTCATTATCAAACACATTTAAGTACCAAAAAAAGATTTTTTTGGAGGGGGGGGGGGGGGGGGATGGTGCTTACAAGATTGAGTCAAGATGTTGACTAAACTAGGGATGTGAACCACATAATTCGAGGGGGAAAAAATGCAATAGTTGATGCCACTTGGGGAAATTAATTTACAAAAAAGTGCCCATGGGAAGATGCAAGGACTAAATTGAAGTTCAAACATAAAGTCCAAGGAGTTATTGCTCAAATTGAAATGCATGGACTAAATTGACATGATGACACTCACATGAAAATCTAGGGGCCCCCAAATGATATTTACACAAACTAGAAGATCATCTTTTATATATAGAGAGGTTCAAGTTATAGCTAGTGTTCCTATGTACTGGGCTATGTTATTTTTTTAATAACATCTTTATGTTACTCATTAAAAAAATAAAAAGTTATACCTAGTTTAACTTTTGCCAATATTACATCCCTTATAAAATTATATTGAAAGTGTCAAATCCACCGTTTGATATTGTTTCCTTATACCATCCATTTTTGCAAAATGATCAAAATTTAATAACTATCTCATCTATAAAATATTTATATTTAAAATTTTTTTTTTTAATTGTACATTTAATTACACATAAAAAAATAAATTTGTAGTTTGGATAGTTAATAAAAACCGATTAATACTAAGTATGACATACATGTTAAGAATATAAAGAGCATGTAAAGAAAGGGTGTAGCATTATCAAAGAGTTACATCAAGTGTAACTTTATCTAGACCCTACAAATAGTAAAGCAAAGTGGTAACTGGTAACCAATAAAATCTACATCCAAAATATAAGTATGCAAACTTACGATCACGGTCAGCTGCATCAATCATCTCTTTTATATCATCGTCAGTGAAGTTCTCATCCAGCTCCTTTACTATGCGCTTAATGTCTGAGACAGATATCTTCCCCTGCATGCAAATGGGAAAAAGAATAAGTTAATGACAAGATAAAACAGAGGAAAAAAAATTATATTTCTATATATATATATATAAACAGAATAGAACATTACATTGTTATCTTGGTCAATAATGTGGAATGCTTTCATGAGCTCCTCTTTAGTGTCCCTTTCTCCAATTTTGGCTGTCATCATGTGCACAAATTCATCAAAATCAATTGCTCCACTGCCATCCTTGTCCACATCTGCAATCATTTGATTGATTTGCTAGAATGACACAATACAGAATTATGTTAGCCATGTAGTCAAAACTAAAAAACCAAAATTTGATAAAAAGATGCACTATATGGCTATAATTTTATGAGCCTTTTGGCTAAGACCAAATGTGAGAGAAAACTATATAGTACTCAATATAAGTCAAGAACCCCTCAAGCAACATGCAGAGATTCTCCTAGGACAACCTAAGGAGAACTAGATACATCACATTAGCTACTAAGAATCACCCTAAAGAAGGAAGTCCAGCATATGCCCCCGTCTAATCAAGTAGACTTACTGCTGCAACCAAAATTTATCAAAAAAGAGCAAATAACACAACGTACAAGCACTACTGCGTCTCCATTTCTAATCACCAATGCCCGTTTTCTTTTCTTCTAGAACTGTCCTTCAGATATAAACAAACCACACTCTTCAAAAACACATGCAGACACACTTGTACACAGACACATGCACTTGACCACACAGGAAAAAAATAACAAGGGAATAAACTGGTGCAAAGAAACTACCTCTTCTGTCATTTCAAAACCAAGAGCCCTGTAAAAAAAAAACATCTCTGTTGTAATGTTTCATGAGGAATCAACTTGAAAATTCTTAGTAAATTTGACATGAACTTCTTATCTCATGGTGACATTCAGCTCCTTGGCATCAATAGTGCCTAAACAACAAGGTCAAACAAAATAATTATTGGAAATTTAAAAAAAAAAAATTACAAACACGACAACAGATAATTTCAATACCTGAGCCATCAATGTCAAATAACTCAAATGCTTCCTTGATCTCTTGCCTTTTCTGCTGAGTTAACCCATGATGGTGTCCTCTGGGTTTATCTTTCCTAGGTGCCCCTCTATAGTGAGTTGACTGATGAGGAGAAAGAATATTTGGGAAAAAAAGAGTATCATTAACCAAGTATAGGTCTCTATAAAAGATCAAGAACAAGGTATATGGCTTTATTAACATTTTAATAGCAGGTGTAATGCACGTATATCACACATGATCCAAAGTGACACCATGTTTTCAAAAAATATTTTCAACATTCATCTCCTGTATTCATGTGATCCTCCACAACTAACTAATACAAATGCAATAAATTGAAAACCACGAAGAACACAGTCATGAGCCATTAGAGCAGACACAGAATCCCCCTCAAAAAGTACCTTACATTTTTTTATTTTTCTTATATCAGCAAAGAAAATGAAACCGAGAATATACCAATCAATTAGCAACTCAATGTCCCTAAAAATATCCTAAACATATTCGAAAAACAGTAAATTTCTTAATCTATCATGACCTTAAGGATTTCCTATGAAATTAAACTAACCCTGCCTTCTTTCTTCTAATTAATCCTTGTTTCCCTTGTCTTTAACTGTAAGAAGAAAAAAAAAACCCAATTGATAATTTTTTGCTAACTAATCCCAATTGATAATTATATCATATAATTACACTGCTTTTAACCATATGACCATTCCCACACATACGACCCTATAAAATATCACTTCAAATATATTAATCTATCAAGTAATTACCAAGGATCAAAAACCAAAATCTAGCTCAAGAAATATTAGAATCATTAAGATTCACAGCGAGTAAGGAATAAAGTTTGGAAAGATCAGAACTTTTAATCTCGAAATTTGACATTATCAAAGACAAAATCATTAATTGGGAAAGTAAACTAGGGGCTTCGTAAGGACAACTTACCATAGTTTGGGTCAGTGAGTTCGCAACGCGTTAAGGTTGCCAAGGATTGTCCTCGGAGAAACCTGGGAAATCCAAAAATATGTCAAATGTCAATACGTTCTTTTTCGCTTTGAAGTTTTTGTATACTTGGATTTGGATCAAATATAATTTTTTTAAAAAAAAGTGTTGATTTGAACGTGTGGGCTCCAAGTGTTTGCAGACTTAGGTCATGGGCTGGGCCTGGGTTTAGTAAGTCTTTTTTGTTTTTTGAGTAACTGGGTTTGGTAAGTTCTGGACTCAGGCCTAGCCGGGTTGGTGTACTGGCTTGTCCTAGACTCTAGGTTCGGTCGGAGATTTAAATAGATAAAGGATGACCACTGTAAAATGAAAATTTTTTCATTGTTCTCTCCTCAAAACCCACCAAAATAACGAAAAAGAAAACCATGTTTTGGGTGTATGCTTATTTCCTCTTGCAAGTTGATGAGATCCAAAAGTTGTGAGAGGGGAGAAACATACACCCAAAACAGGGTGAATTCCCTCCAGAAGCACAGGTGGACACACCACCACCACCACCTAAAACTCCACATCGGAAGAAAAAACAGCCACCAAAACAGCACCAGCCACCAAACCACCACCAACCACCCAAAAAACAACCACCAACAACCAAAAATTTAGATCATAGAGCCACAAAAAAAAAAAAAAAAAAAATCCCAAGAAACAAAGAACATAAATTGAAAATCTAACCCAATGGAGGCGAGGTCGGGTAGCAACCAAAAAACCCAAGATCGTCGTAGCTTTTTAATCGGACGCAAGGGTGATGCAAGAGTGAAGAGAAGATGGGTTTGTGCAGGGAAGAGGCGTAATGAGTTTTGTAGCACCGGTGATGGTGGTTGGCGTCAGTTAGTGGGTGGTCATCGGTGTGAGATTGGTTGTGCGAGATGGGCGGAGATGAGAGGGCTGTGACCTTGTGAGTGAGAGAGCTGAGAGATGGAAAGGGGGAGAAGAACTCCAACGGAGGGGGGGAAGAAACTGAGAAAGTGATTTACCCATTGTTAAAGTGTAAAACATTTTACAGTTTTTTCCTTTCACTTAAATTATTTTATATATTGACCAATTATTTAATGCAAAATAAACATAGTAAAATGTGTAAATATTTCCTTTAATATATTTTACATCAAAACAATCGGTATATGAGATTAAATTATATAAAAGTCTAAAACCTAAGTTTTCGGCACCCTGCAAAATAATAGACATAATTATACTTAATCAATTTTAATATTTATTTAAAAATTAATTTAATTGAGAGTTTATTGAGATGTTACTAGATATGATAGGATGTATTAAATTTTAAGTAAAAAATTAATATGATAATCTCTTATTTGATTGTATAAAATATGAGTTTTACACTCTATTCTTACTGAATTGAATGCATTATATATAGGACTCAAAAGTAAAAATATACTAGAATAGATAGTCTTTATTATTATTATTATTATTATTATTATTATTATTATTATGTATGTAAGCATACATTGTAAAGGACATGTATGGTCCTTTGGATAATTCATTTTTGTATTCTTGCATCTCCTTTTTCTATAAATGAGATGTCATTCAGGTGTATCAGATTAATTAAATGAGATGTCATTCTCAAAAAAAATAAAAATAAAAATAAAAAGATTAACGAATAATAATAGAAGCCTTTCAACAGTTCTTTTTCACTTTTCTTTTGTAATCCTCCAAAATCAAGCTTTTGGACTTGTTAGGAGATTGTTTCCTGAATTTGGTCTGTTGATATATGAGGGTGAGTCAGTCACATTAGACATGATAAACTTGTGAGGGAAATATTGATCGATAAAAAAGAAGATGCCTTTGGGTGCATGATAATGTTATCTCAGAATGAATGTCTGTCAAAGAGAAAGCAATGTAGACAGATGATTAAACATTGTCTAGCCACTGTATACCATGGACCATGGTGATAACCTTGGAGTTCCCCATCAGGCCTGTCCCATGGGCCATGGGGACCCAAGAATTGGGTATAGGTACTGCCCCTAAAGCTCCTTGGGACCCAGTCTTGGGCCTGCTAGGCTCAAATCCCTCTAGGCCTCCACAATTGTTCCCTGCCTTCAAGTCAACTGTTCAACACAATTTGGTAATAGTTGTTGACATAATAAATAAATCACTTCTGAGTTTTATCACCTAAAAAAATTTAGTGAATCAATTTAATTAATAAAAAATTTAGGGAAAATTAAGTTATATGTTTATACTATATATCAGATTAGGTCTTAGACTTTTACTTTTGTTAAATAAAGTCTTAAACTTATGAAACAATTTCTATTTGAAGTATATGCTCATTGTTGTTACTTATTTTCGTTATTCTAGGCAATAATGCAAATATGCAATAGAGAAAACCAAAAAATTAAACTAGTGGTAAAACTTGATGTTTCACTTAGGTAATTAACAATTCTTCTTCTTTTCTGTTTTTTGTTTTTGCAATTACTTTCCCCCTATAAATGTTTTTTTTTTCTCTCTAAATCCTTTTTGTTCAAATGGTTACAAGATTGATTTGTTAACAGGCAAGGTCAAATGCAGAATTTAATTGATATTTTTTCCTTTTTCTCAACTTTAATATTGCTAAGAACAACATGAATTTGAGACTTTAATTAACAAAATAAAAAATTTGGGACATAATTTGAAATATGGTATTGTAGACAAAGCTGAAAGTACAGTAGATAAAACTAAAAAGTAGTTGAAATGGTACAGTATGACACATGAATGGTATCAAAAAATGTAATTAGACTCATGAATAGTAGCAAAAATAAGTTAAATAGTAAAAAAAACTGAATTTTTAAGCTAATGCCAAATGCACACTTATTTTCTTTTTTTATGTAATTTTTCTAATAAATTATTGTGTCCAATTGGCAGACTTTGACCATGACATCATGTGAGAGGAGGATACATTCTGCCAACCCAACCTAAGAGTTTCACAAATAATATGATTAAGAATTATGAAAAAAATTTTGTGGTTCATTTAAAATTTGGTATGATAGTGTTATATTATTATTATTAGGTAAATAACATTACCAAAAATGAGATGGAATATATACAATATGAATTTATATACATTGAGTATATTCTGAATTTGAATACAAAATTTTGGATTAAAAGAATGGCAATATATGTTATCTTTTTAATAACATTTCAATTAGTAGCATATATACTTAAGTTATCTTAATTTATTTTATAAGATATTATTAAAACTCAAATAATAATATAATTGATATTTAATATTTAATATTTTTTTTTTAAATTTTAGCTATGTTTTCAAGCAAAATAATATCTTACGGTTTGTTTTTAAATTTTAGCTATATTTAAGAGATTTGGGTTTTGTACCCAAATCTCTAAGGTCTTTGTTGCTTATATTACGGTTTGTGTAAATCTCTTGTGAGATCTGTGAGGAGCTTTCCTTTACACAAGCTTAGGATTATCAAGATGAAGATTTCTTCAAGAGCTTGATGTTCATTCAGTTGCCACCGTAAGAGTTTAAAGATACGCAAGCGGGAGTGCTTGTATTTGCTGGAGAATCCAAGAAAGAAGGAGTCTGTGGTCTCGGAGCTTGCACGTGGTCGTGTCAGTAAGTTTTCTACTGGTGGGTAGCAATAGGATGTTAGTGGTCTAAATCGCTATTGTAAAATTTCAATTCTTTCATAGTGGATTCAGTTTTACCTTGAGGATAGATAGGTTAAATCCTCCCCAGGTTTTTTACTGGTTTGGTTTTCCTAGGTCATCATTTCTTTGTGTTATTTATTTTTCCGCTGTTTTGCTTGATATGATTATATGATTGTGTTAACCTAGATTTGTGAAATTTGGACTAAGTAATAACTTGGCTATTTAACTAAGTTAATCCGGTTGTGTTTTAAATGGTCTAAAAATAAACAACCCCCATCTATATATATAAGTTTTAAAAAAACCCTACTCCCCTAATCCCATTTCACTAGCCGCCAACCCTCTTACACTCACATCACTCTCCTCTCCCACTCGGCTGCTCTCACTCCCTCTCACTCTCCTCACATCACTCTGCTCTCCCCAACCTCTGATCTCTGTCACTACCGGCCATCACGTGCACCTCCAATTAGGTTGTTTTCTTTCTTTCTCTCAATCTCAACTCACACAGTCTCACACTCACACTCTCATTCACTCTCAATCTCACTCACTTTCAAGCAGCGCCGCCTACCTTCGTTCTAAGCATTCACCACAGCCGGTCCAAGCTCTCACTCACTCTCAATCTCATCGTCGGCCCAAGCTCTCACTGCCGATCTATTCTCTACTTCTCTTCAAATTTTTTTTTTTTTTTTAATATGAGTCTTTGAGAATATGAGATGTTTGTTTCAATTTTTTTTGTTTGGTGTTTTCTACTTAAACTATGGACTTCAATAGATGGATTATGTTACTTCTAGTTATTGTAGTTTAAAGACTTGAAATTCTGAGTCTTTGTGGTGTAACTGTAATATATTGTGGAAGAAATTGTGTATATTATGTTTTGTGTTTGTTGTAAATGCAGTGCCTAAATGGAGATGGGAGACAAAAATGAATTTGGGCTTCATTCAAAAAAAAAAAATTTGGTTGAGCCACTATTTGGGCCGTAGGCTAAACAAGGCCCGTGGGGCCCGGCAGGGTGGGTCTGGGCCCGGGAAAAAATCTCGATTAATAATCGGGCCGGGTTCGGGTCGCAGGTCCAGACTCGCAGGTTGGGTCCAGGTATGCAAAAACCAGGCCCGAACCCGACCCGTTGCCATTCCTATGCAGAAGTAGTAATTCATAAGCTAAAATGCAAAACTTACTTTCTAAGTTTCACTAGAATTTATTTTAATCTTCTAACTTTGGTTTTATTCATTTCAATGTTTTAAGTTTCAAGTTTATTCATTTGAGGCATTTTCATCAACTTTTGTTAAATATTGCGATTAATTGTACTTTTTTTTTTTCAATTCAATTTTTTTTTTAAAAAAATTAAAAAATCCAATTAATAATTGAAAATTATTTTCTAATTTTTTTAAAAGAAATTAATTGAAGTTGACAAAGAGACTTTAATTGAATAAACTTGAAATTTAAAAAACTAAAATGAACAAAAGTAAAGTTAAAGAACTGAAATTAATTATGTTGAAACTTAGAATGTGAATTTTGCATTTCAGCGTAATTTGTATGCTCACATGGAAGAATGATAAGAGATAAGGTGACATTCTCACCTTGAGAAGGGACAAAGGATATTTAAATGATATTGCCGAATAGGTGGGAATTGGGATCCCAATTTTTTAGACAGTCCGAATAGTATGGCCTTGTGGTGTAAATTTTTCTTGATTTAATGTGCTAATAGTCATTAATTAATTTAATTCAGGAGGAATTCCTTAATATTTAAGGTAAAAATAATCAAAGGTTATTTTGCTATGTAGGTTTTATCATGTCCCAAGCTTTGGTAAGATGATCTTATCGGATTTTTTGTATGGGGGCAATGGGCTACCATGGATTTTAAAGAAAAAGTATTTATCTTTTGATCTTATGAGACATCTCTCTTAATCCCGGTGACCACTTCATGAGATAATTGGTGCGTTATACAAAGATAAATATAGAGTATATACATATTCAATCGAGTGATTATTCTATAAGACAGCAAGGGTTAAAGTACATCATACGTTGTAAACACTTTTTATAATTCGCAAGACTCGATCTGCCACTTCTTGTCCAAATTGCTTGGGCATGCTAGAGCTCAAGTCCATCTCTATCGCCTTGCTTTTAATCAAGCTATCCCTCTTTTCCAATACTGCTCTCTCAGTTTCCCCTACCTCCACACCCTCACCAACACACATATCAATCCAAATTCTCATAATGTCATTCGATATGGGACGAACATGTTCACGTATAATTTCTTCCACACGTTCTGGTCCAGCACCATCCTCACATTTTATGCTAACCAGGATTCCAGTAGGCGATACCACGCGACGAAAATATAGGGACGACGAGAAGTAGGGTTGAACCTCAGGGAGTTGGTCTAGTCGCTGCCTGAATTTTTCGAGTTGTGTATCTTCATAATAGGTTTTGAGGTAGTCTGGACTGAAAACAATGTCTTTGCGAGGAATCAAGTCGAGGAAGAGGATAAGAAATGTGGGGCTGCATTTCACAAGCTCGAATTGGAAGTGGGGCACGTCTGTTGATGACTTGAGGTAGCCAGCGATGTTGGTTATGTCCAAGGCACCACCGGTTGGTTGCTCCAAGTGAAGCCAACTTGCTAGTACGAAATCAATCTGGACCATACAATATAGATTATATACCATTCATATCGAGTATTTACGGCTGCAATATTGTTACTATGTGTAACTATTGGCTCTTTGCGAGCAAAGCACAGGGGTTTTTGTCCACTCGTTCATTGGCAGAAGAATTCAAAAAATGATAGAAATGGGCAGTATGATAGTTATAGTATAGATAGTTGGGGCATTTTTAGTTTTTTTTTTTTTTTAATATAAAAAAAGACAAATATTTGAGCCATGCTTGAGAAGTATAGTTAATTTTGCAGCTAAAGTATAACATTAGAGAAGAAAGAGAATTTTTAATTAGCGTTAACCAAGAAAAAAAAAAAAAAAAAGAATGTATCAATGGCTGCCAGTTGTCCAATATTTGACTAATTTCATAATTAAGATATTTGGGCTACTTGCGTAAGCAAGAAATTAATCATTATACTCAGAGCAGGACCACACCTTCTAGGATTCTTGATTTGAGAAAGTTCAATATTTTTATAACGTATGCCGCACATATTAATTGTCTTTTTTTTTAAAAAAAATTATAAAAAGTTGAAAAAATGTAAAGAAAAATTAGTTATTTTTTCATTTTTTTTATAAAATATTTCTTAAAATAGTTTATTAATATATACTCTAAGGCATTTGTTAGTAAAACCCTTTATATATATATATATATATATTTTTTTTTTTTTTTTTTTGAGTTGTTGTGAGTCATAGTATAACTTTTTTCAAAAAAATTTATTTTAATTTGGAGGAAAATGACTAATTAACATTATTTTTAAAATATGTAGCAATATGTCCTTATTTTGAAACTCGATTTTAATGTAAAATTCAATATTCTCAAAAAAGAGCTCTATATATATTTTTAAGTATAACTCGACATTAGTAGTTCCACTTGAAACTCAATTTTATTAAAATCAACTTCTAAAAAAAAGGCATTTTGATAGATATTTTGAAAAAAAAAAGTATTATATATTCTGCTACACATTTTAAAAATAAAGAACATTTAGTCAATTTTCCCGTTAATTTGACTATTAAAAAATTTCTAAATCATCATTTATGCGTAAAATTGAAGGAGGAAAACTTCCTCGGTAGTTTACTCAGCCAACATTCACCATGTATAATGGCAGAATGGACCTTGTGGAGCACGTTAGCCACTTCAACCAAAGAATGAAACCCTGATGTGCAAAGTGTTCCCATCCAGTTTAGGGTCTATGACAATGAGATGGTTTGACGGTCTGAAAGAATGTTCTATTAGCTCCTTTAAGGGGCTTATTAGGGCATTTGGGGCTTGTTTTGTAACTTGCAGTAGGGTTCTTCGGCCTTTGGACTCTCTGTTGTTTATGACTATGCGAGATGGGGAAACCCTAAAAACGTATTCTGACAGATACTGGAAGATGTTTAATGAGATAGATGGGAACTGTGATGATGTGACTATAAGGACTTTCATGATCGGCCTACCCGCCGAGCATGATTTGAGAAAATCTTTAACAAGGAAGCCTGTTAGGAGTATGCGTTAGCTTATGGACTGCATTGACAAATATAAGTGGGTCGAGGAGGACTGACAACAAGGGAAAGGGAAAGCTAAGATGGTCTCCCAGGATAAAAGGAATGTTAAGTCGAATAGATGCAGCAATAACTGACCTCGGAGAGATTTTGCTGGGCAATCCGGATCTACTACTACTCAGGTGATTAGCACTATGTTCCGAGAGCCTGTGCACCAAATCTTAGAAAAAATTAAGAGTGAGCCGTACTTTAAATAGCCAAATAAGATGGCTAGAGACCCCACGAGGCATAATTAAAGCCTTTATTGCCAATACCATCAGGAGTAAGGGCACAATACAGAAGAGTGTAGGACGTTGTGGAGTCATTTGGAGCAATTGGTTAAGATTGGAAAGTTAAAGCAATTTCTATATCAACTCAACGAACAAGGTAGTCAGGCAAGGTAAGGGGCTCAAAGAGATGCTTCTACAAGACCACCTCTAAGTACAATTAGTGTCATTCTTGCCACTCTAAGAAGGACTGGTTCTCAACCATTCAGGGTGATGTCTATAGCTCGACCATCTACAGAGGAATCATCCCCTGATCCGAAGAAAGGTAGAATGGAGGTCCGGTCGGCATTGAGCTTTTTGGATGAAGATAAAGTTGGAATCTTGCAGCCACATGATGATTCCCTAGTGATCACCCTCAAGATAGGTGGGTATAATGTGAAAAAGGTGTTGGTAGATCAAGGCAGTGGCGTAGAGATCATGTAATCTGACCTATTTAAGGGGCTCAAGTTAAGGACTGAGGACCTGGCCTACTATGATTCCCTTCTAATAGGGTTTAATGGAAAGATTGTCATTTCGAAAGGCCAAATCCGACTATCTGTTCAGGCAAGGACAGAGGTCGTGAAGGTGAACTTCATCATGGTAGATGCATACTCCCCCTATACTGCTATTGTGGCAAGACCTTGGCTTCACACCATGGAAGCCATATCTTCCACCCTACACTTAAAGGTGAAGTATCCTTCCGGGAACCAAGTTGAGGAGCTGGTTGGGAGTCAGTCTATGGTTAGATAGTGCTTGGTGGCTGCGATTAGACATCAGACTGGAGTTAAGTCATCGACCTCTGCTGAACAGGGTTTATAGCAATCAACAATGCCAGTGTTGTCCAAGGATGTGGTGATAGAAGGGGCAAAGTGTGAGGATTTGGAAAAAGTCATTATTGGGGATGACGATGAGAAGTTCTTCTAGGTCAGAGTTCGATTACCTCCTTAAGAGAAGGAAGGTGAGGAGAAATTAGGGGAGCTAAGGAAGAAAGGGCTCAAAATAAGGAAAAAATAAATGAAAATACTGAAAAGACTTACGGAAGGGAAGAAGGGCTCCTCAGACTAATTCTTGAAATTTAGGAGTGCAAAAAGTGAAGTAAATGAGGTCTTCAGGCAGTATATGTATCAGAGAGAAAGGCAAGCGGGAGAATTCCCGCTCAAGTCCCAATAAAATCCCTAGCCGTTGGATCTCCATCGAACTGTGGAACGTGGGGGATATGGAGCCGCATAAATTAAATGAAGGCGCGTCCCGGATGCCGAAATGTCAAAAGCGTGCTTTGAGCAATTGAAAAGACACCTGCATAGACAGATGTAATGTATGGTAAGAGTAGGGTAATTGTAGTAATATCGAAATCCTCCTTTTTTATCTGATGAGCAAAAGATGAGAATTTCGATGGGCTATTGTAGGGAAGATAGACCCAGGAATGTATATTAGGCCGTGGGCTCTGTCCGAGGGCATTTAGTAGACCGATGATAGGTAAATGTTAATGTAGAGATTCGGGCTACTGAATAAAGGAAGGTGTTTGGTCATGAGGGCTCAGAAATGTGGTCCGAGGACAAATGCTTCCCCAACTTAACAGAGCAAAGGTCAAAAGGGATGACATGCCATCAAGAGTGACATTCTGAGCAGTTCTAATGGTAAAAATAAGCATCAGGAAGGAATAAGACACGGGGAAGGTAAGAAATATCTAAGGGAAAGTTGCTACCACCGCATTAAATACTTTGTAGTTAACTCTCTGACCACATTAATGTGAATGTGATACCTGAACAGTGATATTCAGTCTTACAACTACATCTAAAAACTTCAGAAAGATGCTAATGAGACAAGGGTTAAAACTAGCTATCTGATCTACACGTAGAGGGCTGAGATGGAGTAAAGGAGACAATATAAAGAAGAAAAATCTCATTATAGGGGGATCCTCTGAGAATTTGTAAGGAAAAACACTGTAGCATTAAGAACTATAATTATAATCAAGTCTAAGAGAAATATATTCAAGAACTACTCTCCTTGGACTTTGTTGAGGAAGAATTTCTTTGCAATGAACTTGTTTTTCTTTATTTTTCCTTACTTTCTTACCATCTTTAGCTCATTACGAGCGTTTTCCAATTCATTGAAGCTTAGATTTTAGTCCACTCTCTACAAATTCTTTATATTATACCCTTTAAACCTTAATCCTTTTACCTTTTAGGCTTAGATCCAAAACTTGCCTTTACAATTCCAGTTTAACAACCTCAACTAACATATGAAAATTGATTTCTTTCAACAAAAACAAGAAAAAGGAGAACTACTCTAAAAAATAAATTCTTACTTTAAGTTGAAATTAAAAAAAAGAGAACAAAGCATGACAAAAATATAGTGGACATGTACAAGGTTAAAACTTAAAAGTAAGAATATAGGAATTATTATTAAGATTTTATTCCACATCTCGAATTTTAATTTTATACGCAACAGAAGTTTCAAACATACTTAAAAGCTATCACAAAATTCAGCCTTAAAAATCTTGATTAAGGCTTTGAAATCAATAAGCATATAAACATATAATTTTTCTGTAAAAGAAAAAAGAGAACTTAATTAAAAAAAAAAAAACCATCTCATCCTTTTTAGCAAGCAAGCATGAAAATTTATGTGTGGAGATCTAGAAGAGACAGTACATACAGGAGAGGAGTCGATGCCGCATCTAATGTGAAGAGTGCCTTGAGAAGTGCCACTCTCATTTTGGTAGTGTTCAACGTCAGGAGGGACCGAAGAAGGAAGAAGATGATGAGAACCAAGGCGATTCTCCATGGCTGAGATGAGGTCCACCATGGTATCCCTATGTGGGTCTGTTAGGTATGGGAATTCCATGAGTTTGGACCCTCTAATTAGCTGCTGTTTCTCCATAGATGATCGACAAGGAAACGATGGTCTTGTTCTTGATATTTTTGGGGCCAGAATCATTGCAGGTGCTAGTGGACATGCGCATGGTGGAAGAAACGTACAAGACATTGTGATGTGAGACGCTTTTTCTCACTCTCACTCTCACTCTCTCACACGCACATATATGCACCACACAATTATTCTTTTGATTTTTTTTTCTTTAATTCCTTCCTCCCTCTCTCTCTCTCTCTTTTCTAAACAATTTGATGCGTGTGTGACTTGAATTGCCACAATGTCATTTGGTATTCGTGCGTGACCTACTTTTCTTTGTACGATTTTTAGTGTTTTTTTAATTTTTTTGAGTAAGTAAATTTTAGGCATTCTCTACTATGGAGAATTATGTTTTTCCTCTTATATTTATAGTGAGATTTATTTATTAAATTCATGATAAAAATTATTATATATATGAGAGGTTAAAGTACTATTTCTTCGTGCTAAGAATATTTAAGAATTTTTCATCTATGGTAATCTTTCAACAAAAAAAAAATAGATGAAATGACTGAAGATTTGAAGAGAGCAATTGAATACCGTATGAAAATGGAGAGTAGTAAGCAAAAAAAAAAATTTCTTCAAGAATCAAAGATGGACCAACAGAGAGAAAAGTGTGCTTTTTTTATGTTGGCCTTTTATTTTTAGTCAATAAATTTTTTTGGCAAAATTTTTAATCTTGATTTTCATGTTTTTAGAAAGAGAGAAAGAGACCATTCACCTCATGTTCATTTGGAAAATTTTTATTGCTCTAAAACTTTTTAAATTAGAGTAATTCTATGAGCCCGTTTGAATAATCAAACGCATGATTTGTATGAAAATGCTAAAAGTCAAACGTTTGGCATTGCATTTATAAAGAAATCACGTTTTCAAATTACCAAAAACTCAAGTTTTCAAAAAACAGAACTCAAGCTTTTCCAAAAACCCTGGTGAAAACGCAAATATGAGTTTAAATTCAAAGTTCTTTTTTAAGTGTGAAATTCTTAAAATATCCTCTCAAAATTGCATAATGACCAAAATACTTAAGAAAAATTTATTGGCTTGACACCATCGATCTCCTCTGTGCTTTTGCTTAGTTGCCTGTGTCTATCTCCTGTCTGCCTCCAGTTGTTCACTTTTTGTTCCCTTGTCTCTCTTAGCTTGTTGCTTCGTTGCCATTGCAAGGATTAGTTGTTGTCCTCACTGTTTTGCTTGACTAGAATCTTATGGGCAAGGATGAAAATTGGAGCTAAAGAAGATTAATGGGTGGCGCTGTAGGGATGAGAAAAGGAAGACAAGCAAGTAGAAAAGTAGTCATGCGGTGGTAGGCTCGGAGAAGATATACATGGGCAAAAATTGAGGATCAGGCATGTGTACAGGGAGGGGAACAAATGCACGGACATGCTTGCTAGGGAAGGCTGTTGCTTGAATGATGATTTTGTAGTTCTTGAATATCCCTTGTCAAATGATCTATGTATTTTGCTAGATGCTAACACTGCTGGCATGTATTCCTTAAGGCTTATAGCCAACTCACAGCCCACGCTAGCCAGTTAGTTTTATGAATCTATCCTTTTAATCCAAAAAAAAAAAAAATTCTTTTAAACTGGGTGTCTTTTTCTTTTATTTTTCTTATTTTTTTAATTTTTTAATTTTTAAGAAAACTTTTTCTTATTTTATAACAAGTCATTACCCTATAATAAAAAATGCTATTATTATATGCCTTATTACAAGTTACAAGATGACAAAGGAGCCTTAACAACATAGTTATGTCCATTTCGATAAATTACACCTACCACATACATTTTACACCAATTTTATCCAGATGTTTAGTTTATAGAAACCACACTTTTTCATGATTTTGCCAAATGGTTAAGTGTGATTTGATAAATAGTGTTTTCAAAACGCACGTTTTAAAAACACTATTTTTTAAAAATGCATTTTTTAAAATAGCTTATCCAAACAAACCCTAAATGGTTGCAAAAATGGTGCACATCTAAAGAGAGAGGATATATATTTTTATTGGCTACTATTTGGACATTAATTATTGCTAATATTTGGACATTAATTAAAATTTTTACAAAGCAAGATAGATAGACAGTGTATTTTATAAACTAAAAGAGAGGTCTAAATTAAAATTTGTGTGCTGTAATTATGTGAGACAAATAATATATTCTAAATTTGTATTGCCTAAATGGCCTAGTGGTTCTATATACATCCTCCCTCTTTCATACATTATGAGAGAGAATCCATATATCTAATACATTAGATATCTTCTCTATATACAGAATTACGTGTAATTTGTTAAGGCTTAATTTATAAATTAAGTCAACATATTTTGTTAGATACACAATTTTTAAAGCATTTGTTTCTTAGATATATTATATAAGCTTAGTCAAACTCAAATTATTTTTATCTCACTAAAATAAGTTATTCCAATATGCATGTTGTTTATTACAGCTTAGTTTAGAAATTAAGCTAACTTATTTTGTTAGCTACACTTAATCAAAGCCTCATTCTTTCTTAGATACAGCTTACTCAAATCCAACTTTAAAAAAAAAAAAAAAAAAAAAAATCTCATTAGAATAAGTTGTACCAAAGTCACACTATGTTGTGGAATTATTGCAAGAGTTTATGAACAATCATATTACTGATGAAAATGGACGGTTAGATCAATATGAAAATGTAATCAAACGTAAAAAATCAAAATGAAAATTTTGAAAGATAAATAGTTAAACTAGAAACAGACTAAACTTTGGGCCTAAAGTGTGCATAATTTTTAGTTCAAGTCGTGATTTTGATCTTAGTTTAGTTTACGAGCCCCAAAATTTTCCTTAGCTTACTAGGAAATAAAAACAATTAGGCATAGGTTTTCGGCTTTAAAAAATAAAAATCCTATGGTTGAGGACGATTCCATATAAATGGTAAAATGATAAAGGATAAACCCACACACACATCAGCCCAAAAATCTAACACACAAATCCAAACATTCAAAAACATAGTTAATCCCTATCTCCTCCACCTGAAATTTTTTCCATTAACAGAAACTTTTCTAGTTTATACTCTATAATAGTTAATGGTCACGAATGATATCAAATTACCGATTATCCCAAAAGTGGAGGAGATAGGGATCACTTTGATACCATATTAAATTACTGATTGTCTCAAAAGTTTAAGCGGTTGGGATATAGTAAATTTAATTATTTAACCACATATTTCTAACAAATGAATAAACCAAGAAACCTTGTTCAGTTGTAAGATAAAACAGGAGACTGGAGAGCATATGTATATTCAACAATTGCATTATGTACTTTGTTTTTTTTTGGTTAACAGGCATATTATTTACACAAAAATTCGAAACACACATAATACACTGACCAAATTAGCTTCTCATACAGTGTAAACATCTCGTAAGGCTCCCAAGACTCTGTCTGCTACTTCTGGCCCAAACAACCTCGGAAAGTTCGAGCCTAGATCAACCTCAATAGTCTTGATCTTAATCAACCCATCCCTCTTTTCTAAAATAGCTCTCTCTGCCTCTCCCACTTCTCTCTTCCCACAAGCACATTGATCCAACCAGATTCCCAACACTTCCTTTGCAATGGGATCCACATGATCTTTTATGACCTCCTCCATGCGACCTGGCTGACTTGCCTCTGTCTCAATACGAACCATAATAGCAGTGGGAGAGACTAGGGAACGGATGTAAAGTGATGAAGAGATATAGGGTTTAACCTCAGGAATTTTCTCAAGTATCTGCTTACGTGAGTCCAGCTGGGTCTCTTCATAGAAAGTGTGAAGGTAGTCTGGACAGAGGACAAGGTCTTTTCGAGGAGGCAAATCAAGAATAAGGATTAATGATGTTGGGCTGCTCTGAATGAGTTCAAAAAGAAAATTTGGTGCATCAGTTAAAGGGTTCAGAAAGGCTGAAAGGCTTGTGATGTTCAATGCTCCTCCCGTTGGTAGCTTGCAGTGTATCCAGCTACCTAATATAAAATCAATCTGATAAAATAATGTTTAGAATTCAGACCCCAAAAAAAGGGTACGCCCTCTTCTTAAGTAAAAAAAAATAAAAATAAATTAAGGTGCATTAAATACAAAATATACAATATATGTTGTTCTCACCAATTGTCAAAGATCGATGGTGAACAATTATTATGAAACAGTTGCCCTACAAGGAACATAGAAGAGAACAGATGATGCCATGCTCCAATACACCAACTCATTACAACTGAACCCAAATATAACTGGGCTAGAACTAGGTTGAGCATGGCAAGACCAGAAAACTATCCCCCATTATAAGGAAGTTCAGACATTACATTGTGGCTAACCAACAAGAAACACACTTGATTCAAAAAGTTCTATCTTTAAACAGCTCGAGCAAACAGCATTCAGGCTAGGATGCACGGATGCAGACACAGGTACAAGTACAGGTATGGGTACGATGCGGGGACACGAGCACTTTTTGAAAAATTATAACATGATACAGCAAATTGGACACTGTTACAACATAGGTACGACAGGGATACAACACGAGTATTGCACCCAAAATGAAGTGTCCATGCATCCTAGCATTCAGGCCTTGAAGAACAAAGGGCTGAATCCAATGGCTGTTTGCTTAAGCTTACAACAATTTGGGCTTGTTGAATCATCATCGCGGAGAGAACACTGTTTGTTAAATTAACAACTGCAACCCAACCGAAATAATTTTGCAATTGCAAATGAAGTCCAAGCCACAGACTTAAAAAACAAAATCCCACGATCACCTTAGTAAGGTAGAGTAGATGCCATTTCCCCAAGACTAATCTCACAGTTGCAATCAAAATTATGATATTAATTCCCATAAGCGAGCATGAAAAAAAATTACCTTGATTTTATTTCTCCTGTTATATCACACTTATATGTTAAGATAAAGGTGGATTTGACTACTAGAAATGATGTCCATACAAGCATGAGCCGGTATAAGCTTATGGTACAAGTTTTCAATTTCTATATACACAAAATGGATGGTTCAACTATTCCCAGGAGCCTGAGCAATACTCTACACCCCATTTCAATCCAAACGGAGTCAATTTCTCATTCACTCCTTAAATGGTTTGGGCAACTGACCACACGGCGTTAATCTCCTCATGGTGGAGAATACGTTTCAATTTGGACCGGTCTCAATGGATGGGTCCAACTTTAAATTTTTGGCTCAAAATTAGCTAACCAAACACTTGCTAAATCCTATTTTTCCAACATGTTTTGCATCAATTTACATTAATGCAAGTAAGTTTTCATAGTTAACTGTAATCTTTCAATGAGCAACCTTTGTTGTCGTTTACAGTGGGAAAAAAAAAATGATATTAGTTTTCGTGCCATTTAAACGACCTAGCGGTTGAAACGATAACGCACACGTTGCCGTTACTAACAACTAAAACGGCATAAATTCTGTGTCGTATATCAAAAGGAGTGAGGAAAAATGAAACCACACCTGAGACTGTGAAGGCTTGTTGCCAGATCTGGTGTGAAGTGAAGCATGGGCGGACCCAGTTTGGTTCTGGTAGTACTGTACATCCGGCGGTAGACTACAAGGGAGGAGCTGCGACCCAAGGCGGTTCTCCACCGTCGATACAAGATCAACCATCAGGTTTCTGTGTGGGGCCGACACGTATGGGAACTCCTTGAATTTTGTTACCCCGAATTCGCTGTTCAACTCCATCTGAGATGATGATGCTGAGGAGCAACAGGAAGAGGAGGAGAAGGTTTTAGACCTTGACCTTGAGGAACTTGGTGGGAAGTGGCTGCCGAAGAAGATCACAGGCAGTGTGAGTGTCACAGCCATTTGTTATTCCTTCTACTCACCGCGCTGTCCCATGTCTATCTATGTCTAATTTGTCTATTACATGCATGCCGAAACGGTGCGTTTTGTAGAGTGATTATAGGATGATGTTTGCATCAAAAATAAAATTTAAAAAAAAAAAAGTTTTTTTTTTTTTTTTAACAAAAAGGTTTTGAATACCATTTTGTATTGTTGCCCATTTCGTTTCTTTATGGGACAGAGTATTTCCATACCGACTTATTTTGATGCACTATTTTGAGATTATTGTTAATATATATAATATGATATAAATTAATAATTTTAAAGTGGAGGTTTAAAAAAACTTTCAATAAACTAATTAGATTAGTTATTAAAAAACTAAAACAATTCGGGTTTTTTTTTTTTTTTTTTTGGTAAATAAACATGAATGTTGGGACATTTGTAAAATCATGATGGGACAAAAGGAAAACAAATCGAACGATACAAATTGAACAGAAATCATTATTCACCATAGCCATCTTATAACAAGATAACACACCAACTAAACCATTTTGGTAAGGCCACTTGTACCACTATCGCATGTTGAAACTAATTGGCCCATTGTTATTTACTCCAAAGCACTGGTTTGAGTGTGCTAAATACTAAATTTTAGCATTTTAAAAAACCAAACACCAAAAAATGACCTCTATTGGATATGTTAGATACCAAATAAAGAAGAAGAAAAAAATTGCCAGTGTACTACTACTAGCAATGCTACTTTGTTTTTTTATTCTATTTTCTCTCTTATTTCATACTTCTCTCCCCTCTCACTCTCTCTTCTCTGTGCCTCTCTCACCCTCTCTTCTCTCTGCCTCTCACTCTCTCAGAGCCATGTCACCAATCCCTCTCCTCTCTTCTCTAGTTGTGGCTTTTTATTTTATTTTTTATTTTTTATTTTTTTGTGGTTGAGATCGGCATTGTTTACAGTGGTGGGGACGTGGGGTTGTGATCAACTTTGAGTTTGCTATGGGTGTTTACAGTTGAGATTAGTGACTGATGATGGTTTTTTTTTTTTTTGTGCGCAATGATGGTGGTTAGGTGTTTGTGGTTAAGATCAGCTGCGGGTGGTGGTTGTTGATGAGTCCAGAAAAATCATTAAGGTTGTCCATTAACATGGACGACCTTGCATCATTAATAGGCCATCAAAGATAACCACTCAACACATTCAATAACGACCATCAAAGATCTTAAACTCTCATCAAGACAAAGAATGTTATAATTAGGGTAATAATCCCTCTAATTTATGTACAACAACTACCTAAGTCACCTAAAAAATGGACAATTTGTCTCACTAGTTAAGGTACATCAAAAACTACTACAAAACACTATCTAAATACGAAAGATATGGGTTGATACTAACTTAAGCATCGGAGGCTCCCCCACCGGGCACAACCTGGTGGTCTCTTCGATCTATCTCTCTTTATCTTGCAGTTATCTTGCAGGTCTGCAAGATTATCTAAAGCTCTAGAGTGGACAAGTGACCCAACTTACAATTTTGACATCATCAGTTTGGTGCTGTCTGTGGGGAGAAGATTTGACATTAAACTCATCCTGCAACAAAGGGTTACTCTTTTCATTTTGGAGTAATGGACGCTAAAGTGTAGTACCAAATAACCCAAGATATCACTCCAATCAAGGAATCCTCCCATCTGAATCTCTAATACACTACTGGAGCACCTTCGTCGTTTTGCTGGTAAAGGAAAAATGTAAAGAAAAAACCCCTTGTCACGAGTGGGTGTTAAATATTGGATGCATTCCATGGGCTAAACCCACTAATCCATCCATTGAGTATAATCATTCAGGTACGTTTGACGGCTTGATTCTCCCTATAATAATATTTCTATTTGGTAGAATTACATTTTGCCTAAGATCTTAAAGTCTTACCTCTTAGGTGACTCCAAATAAGGCATAAACAATTTTCGAAAACAATTACGTTAGCTATCAGATCGTGTATTTACAATTTGGTATTGCATAACTTAATTTTAGGCTAGTATTCTAGAAAATTTGCTTTAAAAGGAATGGTCCCAGTTAAGCAAAGCACCTATTAAAAAGGTCAACTATGGAGATAATGGATACATGCATAACAATTCAAATTCTTTTAGAAATTTACCATAATCGTCACTATACCAAAAATAGTGAATAATTTCGCAAAAATAGTGTAAATCTCATATTACTTGTTTCAAATAGTCAAAGAAATCACAAGAGATACACTTATCCAAAAACACACTACAAATAGTAAAAGAAAGAGGAATAAAAAAATTTGTGGCAAAAGATTAGCAAAATATTATGATCTTGAATCCAATTTATGGCCATTAGAAAGGGTTTTACTTCCTTTCCAAATATAACAGACCGTGTGTATCTTCAATTGATATACTAATAACATCCTACTTGATGTTCATGTATATGACTTTTTATATCACTATTTCTCTTTCCAAAGATAAGGAAGATGGAAAGTGAAATATTATTGCTTTACCAAAATAATACTCCGTAAATCTTAACTTTCAGCATTTGAGAAAAGTGAAACCAAAATTTATTATCTTAATAGAATTATAGTATTATGTGCATTAAAGAAGTGGATTCATATCCCACTGCCTTTTCAAGTTTGAGAACCCCAATTTCAGACCAAAAATTATTCATACATCTTTTTAGAAATTTGATTTATATTTCAATAAAGCTCTTCAACAAAGAAAGGAAATAAATGTATTTTCTACATTTAGTTCCGTAATGAAAATTATGGATCTCGCTAATGTTCCTTAAGACGGTATTCACATTAAGTTCATCATTTGAGGTCAATTGTTCAGAAGCTCTTGTAAAGGTCCAAAACACACATATTGCCTCCTACAGTTGATGTTTCGTGGACTTTTATTTCCATAAGAAAAACTAGTTCAACAACAAATCACTGATAAAGCTGTGTAATTTACACTTAGTAGAAAATATGTGGGCTGCAAAGAAATTATTGCTCAACAAAGAAAGAAGGAGCAAAGCATAGCAGATATGTCCATTACACTCTCTTGTTATGTTTCAATATCTACTAGTTACACAACATAGTAAGGCTGCTGTTGTGTTCATATATTACACTTTCTTTATGGATGCTTAACACTATCAATATTTTTGAAACAATGACGAATAAAATCAACGGCCAAAAAGCCCAGTTTTGAATGAATTAAGGGTACGTTTGGTACACTGAATGAGTATTACAATAGGAATTGTAATCTTTATTACTAGGAATAAAATGTGTTGTAATATAATAACTAAACCTATTCATTAGTTTGGTTGTGAGTTATAACATTAGAATGAAACTTAACATTTATTTTAAGAAATTTCTTACTCATACAATTATATCTCCTTAAAAATTGTTATTTTTAAATTTAAGAAAGATATGTGTTATGTTTATGGTTTTTTATTTTTATAATTGTTAGATGTATATAGAAAATTTGTTTATTTGGAAATATATTAAGTTTTGAAATTATTTCTCTTACTAATGAATAGTTAATACAACTTTTTAAAGATGAATAGTTATTCCTTATTTTGAAAAATAGCTATTCATAAGGAATGATTATTCATTATAATAAAAACATAATCAAACTAAAGAATAACTAAATCATAGAAATAACTATTATATTACTGTGCCTATTACAGTCTATCAAACATACCCTAAAGGGATCAGTCACTGGCAAATTTTATGACCTTGATATCCTAATTATGGCTTTCTATATCTCTACTTTTCTTTCCTAATGCATCTTGATAAAATTGGAAATAAGGAAGTCAAATATTATTGTGCAAGATAATATATCATAACTTTTGGCATTTAAGAAAAATGAAGCCAAAACTTTTTATTTACCTCCCCAAAATTATGAACTTCAATATAGGCATTAAAAAAGGAAAGAATACCTTAATTGCTACAGCCTATACACTTCAAAGAAGATCGATGGCTAAGAAGTCACGTCGATCTCTTTGAAATCTTTGTCATTAAAGCCAAATATAAGTCATATATTATGGCCTTAATATCCTAATTATGGCCATTAAAAAGGTTTTTATTACATTTTCTACTATAACTAAAACAATCTATTTGTGTCCTTTTATGTGTCAAATTAATGCTACACTAAAGAAGGAATATAAATGGTACACAACACAAGGATAATATCTTGGTTGATAACTTGTTGCAAAGATGTATCATAGGGCCATCCCCTAAATTTATATTTGCATTTATTGATAACAATAGTAAAAGATGAAAGTATGGAAATAGAAAAAGTATACGCTCTACAGTTATGAACAAGTTATTAGTTCATCAACTGACTAATGACACATTGCTTTTCCAAAAAAAAAAAAATTTATATATATATATATATATAAAAGAAAGCTTAAAAAACAAAATGCATGAAGGGCCTATTTGGCATTGCATACTGAATAATTTTCAAAGTGAATGCAAGGTGGGACTAGGGTTGAAAGACCCAAAGAATTAACTTCAGTCCTTATAGAAACACTACAATAGTTAAGCAAAAATCATTTCAAAATATTGTGAAATTTTTTACCTTGAAATGGTCCACAATAGAACGAACAAAATCTACTATTCAAATTTTTCCATATATAAGTATATGTTGCTCTAATTTTGAGAATGGAGAATTTAAAGGGTTCGAGCATTCAAAGGAAAAAATGTGGGACTCTCACTGTGTCACAATCCACATGTATGATTCAATAGAAGCGGCTATTCAGGTACAATGTTTTTATTTTATACTCGCACTAGTGACATCACCAGAGTAAATACTTACTCACATATATGATATACAAGCAAGGCTTACTGTCTCTAAAAACTAAATAGTATCAAATTATTTCCACGTGAGTCCAGAAAAATCATTAAGGTCGTCCATATTGCATCATTAATAGGCCATCAAAGATAACCGCTAACACATTCAATAACGACCATCAAAGATCTTAAACTCTCATCAAGACAAAGAACGTTACAATTAAGGTAATAATCACCCTAATTTATGTACAACAGCTACCTAAGTCACCTAAAAAATGGACTATGGGCGCCAAAAATGAGGCTAATGGGCTAGGGCTCACTCGGACTCACAACTTATTTGTATGGTGGGTTTGGGTTTCCTACGCTGGGTCGTCCTCGGCACGGAGACTCAATGAGATCACTTTTCTCTCCTCAACTGCCTGAATCACCTTCTACTCCCTTAGCTTTCTTCCTATATCTCCCTTTTTTTTCAGTAAATTTTCCAACCTCCACTTCTCTCCAAACTTCTCATATTTATAGCTCTAAGTTAGTGGAGAGGTTATGATCACATCCTAGTCAGTGTAACGAGTGGTCCAGTATCATCGAACATATGTGGGTGGTTAGGTGGGAGTGAAAAACGGTGAGGATGGCTTTGGAACTTGGTTCCCACTTCCGTAAATACACTTGGCAGCGGGGCATCCGAAGGTTATGCCGGGCATCAACTGGACGGCACGTTCGAACGCCGTCCACAATATTAATCAATAAGTACCTACCAAGCATAAACAAGGAGGCAAACTTTGGGCCAGAGACTTGTGTAGATTCGAGCTGGGCTTGCAGAGAGAGATAGAGAGAGAGAGAGAGAGTATGGGCCGCATCTTCGCATAAGAATTAATGGCCCAAGTGGGCTCGGGTATGGGTGTCGTACAATAGCCCCCCCTTGATTCGTGCTCGGGTCTTCGCAAGAATCAAGGAGTCAAAACGGTGTATGTTACACGGGAGGCTCAGAGAGGCAACGTTTGGGATACTCTAGAAATCCCATTAATGCATTCCTAAAAAGGCACGCAGGATTTGGCCGTTTGGTTCGCCCTTCATTATTACCTGACACTTCGTGAACCAAGGTGGCACAGATGCCAGTTGGCATTGGGACTGGCGAGGCCAGTTGATTAATCCTCATAATGGCTGATTAACTGTCGCTAATCTCCCTCAGGACTCCTATAAAAGGCCCGTTTCAAATCATTCTTCTACTTTTTCGCTCTCTACCCTTTGAGACCCCTTTTCTGCCGTACATTCATCCACGCACTCATTCTCCAGCCCAGAATCTCTTCTCATCTTAGAGCCCAAAGTAAGTTTTCTACATTTTCCTTTTTACTTCCGCATCTTCGTTCATTTTTCCTCTAGGGTTTAGAATGGGATATTTGTACCTTCTAGATACGGATGCGGCCTTGGCCACTTTTAGGCAGGCCTTTGACATCCCCAATGATGTGGAGGTGGCGTATTACCTCGAGAGCGAGATCGCTCTTCACCGAGGGGGCAACACTGCCTTTATCCCCTTGATGGAGGTTTTGGAGGGTGGGGTGAGGTTTCCCGTAGACCCTCTTCTAATAGACACCCTTAGGTATTATGAGTTGTGCCCTGACCAACTTCCTACCAACTTTTACCAAGTAGTGAGTTGTGTGAGTCGGTTGAACCAGATGTACGGTTTACAGTTAAATCAGCACGATATAAACCACATGTACAGTTTATGTGGGAGTAAGAAAACAAATTACTATTTGAAAGTTAGAGACATGAGGGTATGGCTGATCTCCTGCCTACCTGACTCAAATAGGAACTCTGCCGGGGAGTTTGTTCGGGTGTGCAACAATTGGTTTGCCGGTGAATTCCCCTGCCCCCTCACTAGGTGTGAAGTGGGTTCGTCCCGATCATTGACTTGCCTTCATTTCTTATTTATTTTCATACATGAATGTTCGTATATCTCGTATTGTGAACATTTTACTCACTCTGACGCTTATTTGTGTCGGTTATCACAGATGGTAGAGTGTTCGTCCCGGACGTTAGAGTCGTGCATGTGCGAGATTTGAACTTCGTGCTCAGGTCTTAGATTTTTGTTCACTCGGACGGACAGCTCCGAGCGTCCCACCTGATACTCGGGGTTAATCCCGTGTATTCCACATGGCAAGCTTTCAGCCAAGCCCTGCTAGTCGATAGCCCACTCTTGTCCTATATCGACGTTCAGCATGCTAATTTTCTCCCCCTGAAGTTTACAGTAGGTGAGGCCCGTGACCAAGGTCCTCGGTATATCTGCTCTGACGAGCGCGAGCCTATGCGGGACGAGTTAGCCTAGCGTGTGTCCCGAGCTGGTCGAGAACGAGCTCACGAGCAAATTCAACAAGAAGCCCCCCCACTAGAAGGTCCCGTCGACCAAGGAGCCCCAGCCCCTGACACCGAATAAGCAGTTGCTGAATCTTCCGGCCACCCTGAAACCGAACACGACCAAGGTGAAGAGATGGTGACTCGGAGGACTATGACGATCAGCCGTTTCATTCCCAGAGCCAGGCCTACTGCGTAGCAACAGCAACAGCCCCAGGGGCGCAGCCAAACCCCTCCTCCTCCGTCCACAGCCCCCGGTCGGCAAAGAAAAAAGCAGCGCATAAGCGAACAGACCCCCGTCGGCCCAGGTGATGCGCCTTCAAATACTCCTCCCCGGCCATCCAATGACATTATGATCCGTGAACCCATGGTTTAAACCGGGGCGCATGTGGCGTCCTCTTCCCACGCCGTACCCACGTGGCAACTTTCGTTCATGTTGGATGGCAAACTTCTCCCCTCGGATGCAAGTGTGCACGTTTGGGGAAAATGGGTAGGTGGTAACGTCGCCCAGACCCTAGCGCGAGGCCTTCTGCTGCCCGAGGACATGCGTGCTTTCGAAGAGGGCACGGATGAATCGATGGGAAGGAGGCTGCAGTGGCACACCGTTGTGGTAAGTTTTGTTTGTTTGTTTGTTGTTTTTTTTTTTTTTTTTTTTTACTAATTTTCTATCTTCGGGGGTTTGGTGCCCGTTCTTGTCACTTCGTTAGGCTGCGCAATTGGCGTACATACTTGATAGGCGTGTTAAGGATGTTACTGAGGATGCTGGTCGGGAGAAAGCTCTTAAGGATGTCGTCGAGGTGAACGCCAAGGAAAAAACCGTGGCTACTTCGACCGCGAAGAAGAAAGCTGTCGCGGCAGAGAAAGCGAGGGTGGCTGCGGAAAAGAAGTACTCAGAGCTGCAGGTCCAGGTGGGAGAGATCGAGCTCAGGTTGGCGGAAGCCGTGAGCATAAACAGTACGCGTTCCAAAGAGCTGGCTGACTTGAGAGCAGCCCTTGAGGCAAGCGAGAGCAAGTGGTACAATGAGGGATTTGCTAATGCGGAGAACTCAGCTGAACTCGTTATAAGGGATGCTCGGAAGCTGGGTTTTGAGGAGGGGTGGCTGGCCGCTTTGCAGGCTTTGGGAGTCCCCGAGGATTCCCCTTTGAGAAATCCCTGCCAGATTCTGTTCCCGGTCCCCGCACCTGGCTCGCAGAACCCTCAAAGGCCCATTGATGAAGAAGAGACGACCAGCCTGAGGGAATTGGTGGAGCAGATAGATTCTCACGTGGAGTTGGAGGAAACGAAAGTGGCCAGCCACCCCCGCTCTAGAGATCAGCTCGGCCAGGACCCCCCTCAGACCTTGGCACAGCAGCATTTCGTGGAGACCAACGCTCGGGAACAACCTGCAAATTCCGCTTCTTAATTGCCAAACCGTGACTTCTTCCTTTAATGAAGCTTCTCTTGTTTTTATATATATATTTTTTAGTTGGCTCGCCTATGTCACCGGGCTGTGGTGACCGAACAATTGCTTTTTTGCCTTGTTTGATACTTAAATGGCCACTTGGTTTTGTGGTCAGGCTACTGCTTTAATTCCTAATATGATGATTTAGTTTTGGAATATTCATTGTGCTATTTATTTGCTTCGCACTTATGTTGTAGTGGTTTGGGTAGTTGAATCCTGTTTCGTCGTAAGGCGGGGATTGAATCGTTCAACAGGTTTCTGTTATTAGAGTATTTTTTTAAAGTTTTCACCTGCTCGGCAATATAGATCGAACCGAGAAGTAGGTTTCTGTCCTTAGAGTGATTTTTAAGGTTTCTACCTGCTCGGCGATATAGATCGAACCGAGAAGCAGGTTTCTGTCCTTAGAGTGATTTTTAAGGTTTCCACCTGCTTGGCGATTTAGATCAAACCGAGAAGCAGGTTTCTATCCTTAGATTAATTTTTAAGGTTTCCACCTGATCGGCGATATAGATCAAGCCGAGAAGCAGGTTTCTGTCCTTAGAGTGATTTTTAAGGTTTCCACCTGATCAGCGATATAGATCGAACCGAGAAGCAGGTTTCTATTCTTATTAAGACTCATAACTAAGGGTTCTTGGATGCTCGGAAATTGAAGTCGAATACAGAAGCAACAACAAAATTGAATTAATTTGCCCAGATGAACGTCATCATCTTTATTAGCGAAAACCGTGCAATATTACATTAACCTTACAATTTACAGCATTGCCCATTAGTGATAGAATCTCTTAAGATTATGGACGTTCCATGGCCGAGGAAGTGGCCTCTCGTCCAGGTCCTCCAAGTAATACGCACCTGCGCCAGCGACGGCAGTGACCCTGTAAGGCCTTTCCTAGGTCTGTGCGAGCTTTCCAGCGTTCGTATCCCACATATTCCCCACGGCTTTCCTAAGAACCAAATTTGCTGTGCCAAATTCCCTCGTTCTTACGTCTCGGCAATATCTTTGGATGAGCTTTTGCTGGTATTTCGCGAGCCGTATAGTCACCACTTCACGACATTCTTCCAACTTGTCCAAGCATCCCACCATCATCTCATCGTTTTGGCCGGGATCGAATCCCGCGACTCGTGCACTGCACAAACCCACCTCGGTTGGTATCACGGATTCCGCTCCGTATGTGAGAGAAAACGGGGTCTCCCCGGTGGACCTCCTGGGAGTTGTCTGGTATGCCCACAAGACTTTGGGCAGCTCCTCGACCCAGTTTCCCTTCGCACCCTCCAGCCTCTTTTTTAGCCCATTCACAATTACTTTATTTACCGCCTCGGCCTGGCCATTACCCTGGGGATATGCTGGAGTCGAGTACCTATTCTTGATGCCGAGATCACTGCAGAATTCACGGAATGCCCGACTGTCGAATTGCAGCCCATTGTCTGATATAAGAGAGTTCGGCACCCCAAACCTTGTGATTAAGTTCTTCCATATGAATTTCTTTACATCCACGTCCCGGATATTGGCCAAAGCTTCCGCCTCCGCCCATTTGGTAAAATAGTCGACAGCCACCAGGACGAATCTTCAATTACCCGTCGCTCGAGGAAATGGGCCGATGATATCCAGCCCCCATTGTGCAATAGGCCAGGGACTGCTAATCGAGTTCAAATGGCCGGCGGGCTGATGGATTAGGGGGGCATGCTTCTAACACTGTTCACACTTACGTACATACTTGATGGCGTCCCTCTGCATTTGTGGCCACCAAAACCCTTGAGTCATTGCCCAGTGTGCCAACGAACGTCCTTCCACTTGACTGCCGCACACTCCATCATGTAGCTTGGCCAAGAGCTCGGCCACCTTCTCCGGACGTAGGCACAAAAGCTTTGGCCCCCTAAAGGACCTCCGATACAATGTTCGGTCTTCTGATAGCCAATACCGAGGGGCTATTCTTCGGATCTTGCCGCCCTCCTTTTCGTCAGTCAGGAGTCGGTCCTCGGTCAGGAAGTCAATAATGAGGTCCATCCAACACAGCCCAAGTGCTGCGATTGCTAAGATATCGACCCCTACAGTTCCCGGATCACTTACTATCTTGATGCTCGGCTCTGGAACAAGCTCGACCTTGATTAGTTGGGGTATCTCTTCGGTTACTGATGATGCCAGCGTGGCGAGGGATTCGGCATGTCTATTTTGCGTTCGAGCCACTTGGAAAAACTTTACCATGCTGAAGCTGATTATAGCTTGCCTCACCTGTTCCAGGTATGCTTTCATACGGAGATCTCGGGCTTCAAAACTGCCCTGCACCTGATTAACCACCAGACGCGAATCTGAATACACCTTTACTTCCCGCGAACCCAAGCTTGAAACTGTCCTTAGTCCGGCTAGCAAGGCTTCGTATTCTGCCTCGTTGTTGGAGGCTCTGAAGCCCAACCTAAATGAGTGCTCTAACTGTATTCCTTCCGGGGTAATTATGACAACCCTTGCACCGGCCCCCGTGAAGCTCGACGTCTAGTCCACGTACACCTTCCATAGGCGAGACTCCACGTGGAAAATTATCTCCCCTTTACCTTTTGGCGTGAACTCGGCGACAAAATCCGCAAGGACCTGTCCCTTCACCGAACTTCGGGGTCTGTACTTTATGTCAAAAGAACCAAGCCGAGTTTCCCATTTTGCTATTCAGCCAGTGAAGTCTGATCTCCTCAACAGTGACTGTAGGGGATACTCGGTTAAGACGTAAACCGTATGAGCCTGAAAGTAGTGTGGTAGCTTTCTCGTGGCGTGTATTAGGGCCAACACAAGCTTCTCCAGAGGTAAGTATCTCGTCTCTGCATCAACTAGAGTCTTGCTGATGTAGTACACGGGTTGTTGGATTCCCTAGTCCCTCAGTAGCACAGCGCTCACGACGTGCTCGAACATTGCCAGGTACAATAAAAGATCCTCACCTGGTTCTGGTGCTGTTAGCATAGGTGCCCACGCCAAATAGTCCTTCAGATCCATAAAAGCTCTATCGCATTCTTCGTCCCACTGAAATCCAGTCCACTTCTTCAGAAGTTGGTAGAATGGTCGGCAACGATCTGCGAATTTGGAGATGAACTGATTAAGGGCGGCTAGCATCCCGGTCAACACTTGCACTTCTTTCGGACTGCTCGGTGGCTTTAGTCTTTTCACAGCCTCAATTTGGTCGGGGTTGACCTCTATTCCCCGCTTAGTGATTAGATACCCCAGGAATTTTTCGGCCCCACACCGAACGCGCACTTCTCGACATTAAGACGTAACTTGTGCTGTCGAAGAACCTTGAAAACACCCTGAAGATCGTTCGTGTGCCGTGCTACCTGCTTGCTCTTCACCACCATATCGTCAATGTACACTTCAACCGTATGCCCTATCTTGTCTCGGAACATTCTCGTTATCATCCGTTAGTATGTAGCCCAGGCGTTTTTTATTCAGAAGGGCATTACCATGTAGTGATAATTGGCCTCTAGGGAGATAAATGCCGTCTTCTCTTGGTCCTCGGGCGCCAGGGCAATCTGGTGATACCCTTGAAAAGCATCCAGAAAGCTCATTCTCGAATGCCCATAGGTGGCATCCACCAATTGGTCAATTTTTGGCATTAGGAAAGGTTATTTTGGGCATGCTCAGTTCAGATCCGTGAAGTCCACGCAAACCCTCCACTTGCCACTTTTCTTCTTCACCACCACGGTGTTTGCCAACCAATCCGGGAAGAAAATTTCCCTTATCGCCCCAGCATCCTTCAACTTTTGGACTTCCGCTTTCACCGCCTCGGCGTGCTCCCAGGCCGATCTCCTCGGCTTTTGCTTCTTAGGGGGGAACGAGGGGTCAACTCTAAGTCTATGGATAATGAATTCGGGGTCCACTCCAGGCACTTCATATGGACTCCATGCAAACACGTCTACGTTCTGTATGAGGAGCAACAACATTTCCACTTTCTCCTGCTCGTCCATGCCTTTCCCTACATGAAAATACTTGTCGGCATCTGGAAGTATCTTTACTTTTATCATCTCCTCGGCACAACCACCCCCCACTTCTCCTCGGTCATCCTGTAATTGCTATAACGGGACCCCCTGCGGTGGCTCTTTCTGCTGGGCACACTCCCCCTGATCGGTTGTAACCTTCTTCTGGTTAACCATGGTGATTAAGTATTGTCTCACCGTCTGCTGGCTTCCCCTCACCACAGTAATACCATGCTCAGTAGGAAACTTCACTTTCACGTGTAGTATGGACGGGACGGCCCCCATTACATGGATCCACGGTCTGCCGAGTATCGCTGTGTACGGGGAGAAAGAAGTCACCACTATAAACGTCACTATCACCTCCTTGCCCTCCATATTCACGGGCATAGATATTTGCCCCTCGGGTATTACGATTTTCCCATCAAACTCGACCAAAGGCGTGCTGTACTTAGAGAGGTCCCCATTTTTCAACCCGAGCCCCCGGTACAAGTCCGGATACATCACGTCGGCCCCACTCCCCTGGTCTATCATCACTCTTTTCACCAAGAACCCGCCTATCCGGGCGGTAACTACCAACGCGTCGTCGTGCAACTGGATCGTTCCCTCTAGATCATTGTCACCGAAAGCAATAGGCTCTCGGGTAAGCTTCATCTTCTTCCCCGCCAGTGGTGTGCCCGAGCTGCCCTCCACTGAGACCATATTTAGCACCCCTTTTTTTCTCGCCAAGACAATATTTCTCGGTGGAGCGTGGATGACCTCAATTATCCCAAGCGGGGGTGGAAGGGGGTTGCCTCTTAGTGTAGCTCCTTGCCCCGTCCCCCAGTCCCCTGCGTCTAGCACGAACTCCTTCAAATAACCAGCCTTGGCCAGCTACCCGAGATGGTCTTTTAACACCCGGCATTGCTCGGTCGTATGTCCCTTGTCTTTATGATAGGTGCAGTACAAGTTCTGATTTCTCCTAGAGGGGTCACCCCCCATCCTGTTTGGCCACCTGAAATATGGCTCGTGTTTAATCTTGTCCATGATTTTGTGCACCGGCTCCTTGAACGTCACGTTTACCTCCCCTACTGGCGCCTCTGGTTCTTGAATTCTCAAATTCCCACGGGTCCTCGGTTTAAAGACATTAGACCGAGGATGATTTATCAACGGCGCCTTGCCTTTGTTCTGTATCCGGTCATCTTTCAACCATTTATATTCTTCAATACGCCTCATCAACTGCCTCATATCCTCGGGAGGCTTCTTAGTCAACGACTCCCTCAGCCCGGAATCCTCGGGCAATCCTATCCTGAAGGTGCTAGCAGTGATCTTCTCGTTCCCCCTGCCGATCTCGTTGTACAGCTCCCAGTACCGGCTAGCATAACTACGGAGGGTTTCCCCTACCCTCATTTTCATGGATAGCAATGCGTCTACTGGTTGTGGCACCCGACTGCAAGTTACAAACCGGACGCCGAACTCCTGTATCAGCTCGGCGAAATTGTGGATGGAACCCTTCCGTAGCCTATTAAACCATCTCAAAGTGGTGGGACCAAGGCTTGAGGGAAAAACCTTGCACATCAATGCGTCATTATGGGTATGCAGAGACATCATCTGGATATAGTGACTGACGTGCTCTACTGGGTCCATTTTCCCGTCGTAGGAGTTGAAAGATGGGCGCGTGAATCTGTCTGGCATTGGGGCCCTCTCGATGTTAGCCGAGAATGGGGACCGAGTAGCTCTTCGTAGCGCGCTACTCATCGCATCCATGGCTGCATTATGGGGCCGTTACTCTTCTGGGGAATTCGAACCTCGGTCTACGTACTCCTACGACCTTGAACGGTCTCGGTGTCGATGGGATTCCCGTGAATGAGCCCGTTCCCTTCACCGACGAGAATTTCGGGAATGGGAGCGTTCTCGGTGGTTGTGGGACCTAGATTGATTGGACCCCGTCTGATGACGATCTTCCCCAGTATTGGCTCTTCTTTCTCAGTCATCTCCATCCCTTCTATGATGCCTGTTCTCTTCCTCCAACTCCAGGTCTCTCACTAGCCTGCGCAACCGTTCAAGCTCTTCGTCTCTCTCATCGAGTTGCCTGTACCCCGAGGCATTCGAAATCATGTGCTGCATTTGGTACGACCCCTCCCCGAGGCCGAACTACTCCTTTCGTTCGCGGTCCCTGTCTTCACGTCTCTTCTGCCTTCTTTCTCGCCAAATGGATCCCCGAGAAGATCCCGCTGAGCCACATTCAGCGTCGCTCCCAAAGCGTCTCCCAGACATCTGCCTCCCCGGGATTGAGTCTTAATAGGACTACGGCGTTGTAGGAGATCCCCACAGACGGCGCCAATTATGCGCGCTAAAAATGAGGCTAATGGGCTAGGGCTCACTCAGACTCACAACTTATTTGTATGGTGGGTTTAGGTTTCCTACGCTGGGTCGTCCTTGGCACGGAGACTCAATGAGATCACTTTTCTCTCCTCAATTGCCTGAATCACCTTCTACTCCCTTTGCTTTCTTCCTATATCTCCCTTTTTAAAGTAAATTTTCCAACCTCCACTTCTCCCCAAACTTCTCATATTTATAGCTCTAAGTTAGTGGAGAGGTTATGATCACTTCCTAGTCAGTGTAACAAGCGGTCCAGTATCATCGAACATAAGTGGATGGTTAAGTGGGAGTGGAAAACGGTGAGGATGGCTTTGGAACTTGGTTCCCACTTCCGCAGATACGCTCGGCAGCGGGGCATCCGAAGGTTATGCCGGGCATCAACTGGACTACACGTTCGGACGCCGTCCACAATATTGATTGATAAGTACCTGCCGAGCATAAACAAGGAGGCAAACTTTGGGCCAAAGACTTGTGTAGATTCGGGCTGGGCCTGCAGAGAGAGAGAGAGAGAGAGTATGGGTCGCATCTTCGCATAAGAATTAATGGCCCAAATGGGCTCGGGTATGGGTGTCGTACAAGGACAATCTGTCTCACTAGTTAAGGTACATCAAAAACTACTACAAAACACTATCTAAATACAAAAGATATGGGTTGATACTAACTTAAGAATCAGAGGCTCCTCCACTGAGCACAACCCGGTGTTCTTTTCGATCTATCTCTCTTTATCTTGCAGTTATCTTGTAGGTCCTGCAAGATTGTCTAAAGCTCCGAAGTGGACGAGTGACCCAACTGACGATTTTGGCATCATCAGTTGTGTTTGTTTTTGCAATTAAGATCAGCAATTTTTGCAATTGCCCCATCCTTGTCCTACCCCATATGATAGAAAAAAATTCTGCTTCATGTTAATTTGTCCCATAACTATTTACAATTTTTTTAATAAAACCAATTTCATTAATATAAATATACTTGAAATTAAAATTAAATTTATTCCATCAAATCAAACTAATTTTTAGCAAGAACCAAATGATATTATTCAAGTGTTTAATAAGACAATATCACAATAAAAACAAAATTCTTAATATTCATGCATTTAAATAAGCTAGTATTAATTTGTTTATTTAAATAGTAGAGATTTAGGGTATGAAAAATTTACAATTATAAAATGCAAAGATAATCTTTACAATTATAGTAGGGGTTTAGGGATTAAATTGAAAACAACTTCAAAAATGTAGGGACCAAAATAGAAGCTCTAAAAAAGTGGTAACTAAAATCGGGATTGACCCAAAATGAAGGGATGAAAAATGAATTTTTCACCTTTTAGCTTTCTTCTTTTTCATCTAACAAAATCCAAACTTGGTGTAATGCGACAAAGACAATTCGAGCAATAGCATGCTAATTACTCCAAATATGTGTGAGCTTGCATACACACACAAACATGCATATGTGAAAGTTTATTACAACACATTTTAGAGAAGGGAAAAATTAATGGATATCTTAAGGGTATTGATTTAGAAAATATTTTTAAAATTTTTTATGGGAAAAGATAAAAATAACGGATTTCTTTTTACAATTTTTTTTTTATATTTTTAATAAAAGTGGTATTAAAACATTTTTTTTAAAATTGTTCATTATCAAATGTCCTAAGAGCAACTGTTAACCCGGTTATTCTCTGTAATATTGAAAAATCAACAAGACAATCAAATGGGTATTACACATCAATAATCATTATATTATAATTTATTCTCGCATACAAAAGATGCATATGTCCCTATGTTTGAAATGTATTCATCCTTTTCTTCCATTAAAAAACAATCTTTCAAATGTCTTAAAAACAATTTGCGCGGACATTGATGTCTATTGTTCCCACGGTACCTCACACCATGATTATATATATAATAATTGGTCTACAAATTACAGTTTCTATACATCTCCGCAAACAGAAAAGCATTGTGATACAATACCTACAGGAGTCCTTTCTCCTCTATAAACATTTCCCTATACGTTGGTTGATACTTATATATATAGCAAGGCTGTTAAACAGAAGAAAAAAACATCGCACGCGACGACGTTTTGCTTAATGAAAGGAAGCAGGGCATTGCAACGTTGTCGCTCTAATAAGAAACCATTAAGTGAAGCACGTGATAAGAAGCTGAGAAGAAACATTAATTGCAGTTTTGTTTATAAAAGCCAACTTCTTGGATCAACTTAAATCAATTATAGGAATGGCAATGGGGAGGGGCGGGGCTGAAGGATGGGATCTTCGCCCCCGCCTCGCATGGATTTTTTTTGCCCCATCTCCGCCCCGCCCCGCATGATGGGGAAAATTTCTTGCGCCATCCCCGCCCCTAAAGGCCCTGCGAAGCCTCGCCTTACATAGTAAAACTTTATTTCTTGTTAATTTTCCTTACAACTATTACCATTTTTTCAAATAAAATGCCATGTTTCAATAATAAAAATATACTTGAAATTATAAATAAATTTATCCTATCAAATCAAACTAATTTTTAGCAAAAACTAAATAATATTATCCAAAAACTAATTTTTTTGATACCGGGTATTCATATTTCATTGGCCTAAAAAACACTAAAACAAATCTCATTTATACTAAGTAGTGTGCATTATTTAATTCCTCCCATTTTGTGACTATTTCATAGAGAATGGGACAAAGTCTCCAACTTGTACCTTATATTTTTTAATAAAAATACAGAAAACAAAATTAAATTGTATATAATTTTTGTGTGGAGAATGAGAACCAACAGCTAGAGCTAGTACATGATTGATGCCATCATATCGGCAATCAAACCAATAGGGTATTCCTCATCATCTCATTCTCCAAAAATTAAAAAACAAAAACCCAGCTTGTAAAATAGATATGGATTTTGACAAGCATAAAGAAGCAGTGTTGTTAAGTTGCCAAATGCCCACACAAAATTACAAAGACAATGACACACACAGCCTCAAACCTGTACCTCATTAAAAAAAATTATATTATGTTCATGATGAAAAGTAAGTTGAGAAAGACATATGAATCATGAATGAAATTAGTAATTCAAATAGTATATAAATTTGTTTCTAATAAAGAAAAAAAAAACGTTAAAATTGGTACCTTATTTCCAACTTTACTAAAGAGAAAAAAGAGGTAGAGCCACCTTAGGTAGAATAAAATAAGCTAATGATATTTTTTGTTTAAATAGTAGGGTTTTAGGGTATGAAAAAATTACAATTTAACCCTTATTAATGCGGGGCGGGGATGGGGCGGGGCGGGGTGGGTCTAAAAAGTGTAAACCCATCCCCGCCCCACCTCGTGGTGCGGGTCTAAAATCTCGCCCCATCCCCGCCCCACCACCTTTGTGGGGTGGGGAAAACCCGCACGGGATGAAGCGGGGAGGGGCGGGGCAAAATTGCCATCCCTAATCAGTTAGGAACACATGTTAAGCATATATATATATATATATATATACCACATATTATGGAGCTAAGTGAAAATTAGGGGTGGCAAATGGGTGGGCTTGGGGGGCATAATTGTGTTGGATATATAAAACTCATTTACCCATTAAAACTCATTTAACTAATTGCGTCTAACCCAAACCCAATCCAACCCAATTATTATGGGTAAACCCAACTCACCCAATTACCTATTTATCAAAATTACCAAAATGCCATTAAAGTGAAAACCCAACACTTTCTTGGATTCTCTTTTCCACTCTCTCTAGTCTCCACTCTACTTTCCCGGGAAAAAGAAAAAAAAAAAAAAAAAACTTTTCTTGGATCTAAAATTTCTTTTTCTTTCTCCTCCATTGCCTTCCCACTTCAATTCTGACCAAAAAACTCTCACTTCTCTCTGTTTGATTTCCGATAAACTTTCATTTCATTCATATTCCCTCTCTAACTTTCCCCAGAAAATTCCAATCCCTGGTGCTTCCCTCTCTCTCTCTAGAGTCTACTGGTTCGTTTGCGTACTTGGCTTTGCTGAACAAAAGGGCAAAAGAGCCGTCGATCTCTTTGGCAGTTCAATCTCATATGAGAAAGTTCGAGACAATTACAAGCAATACTGGTCCTTCTTCCGCCGCCCAAAAGAGATCGTAACTGCCGAGAAAGTCCCAAACTTTGTCGACACTTTCTACAACTTAGTCACCGACATTTACGAGTGGGGTTGGGGCCAGTCCTTCCATTTCTCACCGTTGATCGTCAGAAAGTCCAACCGCGAGGCCACGCACATCCATGAAGAAATGGTCGTTAATCTGATCCACGTGAAGCCCACAAATCGAGTCGTCGACGTTGGGTGCGGAGTCGGTAGGCCCATGCAAGCCATCGCGGCCCACTCACGAGCGAAGGTCGTGGGCATCACGATCAACGATTACCAAGTGAATCGAGCTCGTATTCACAACAAGAAAGTCGGGCTCGACTCGCTCTGCGAGGCCGTGTGCAGGAACTTCCTCAAGATTCCATTCCTGGACAACAGCTTCGACGGTGCGTACTCAATCGAGGCCACCTGCCACACGTCAAAGCTCGAGGAGGTCTACACCGAGATCTTTAGGGTTTTGAAGCCCAGATCTATGTACGTGTCCAGCAGAGGGTCTCTGTACTGTGTTTGTTGTGCTTCATTGTTCTCTGTGAGAGCTAGAGAGAGAAAGAGAGAGAGCAAGCGAGAGAGAGAGAGAGAAGTGTTTGGAGGCCGAGAAAATGAAGGAAAATAAAAACCCTGAAACACTGAAATGTTTGAGGGCTTTTTTTTTTTTTTTTTTTTTTATGGGAAGGGCTGGGTTGAATTTTGGTATATTGTTTTTAGGTTAAATGGACCTCATTGGGTTTTTAGTTAAAACCTAATAATCACTGTGTATAATTGGGTTGATGCACATTTAACCAAACTAATAATTGGGTGGGTTTGGCTTCAATTAGAGTGGGTGTGTTTGGATTCAATTAGAGTGGGTGGGTTTGGGTGGGCAAATGGGTTTGGAGCTTACTTTGCCACCCCTAGTGAAAATTAAGGAGTTAGTTATTACTGCATAGAATTAAGTTATTTTCCTTTATTTATCTTCTATATTATTATTTAAAGGGTTTTTTCTATTTAGATTCCTCATTTTTTAGTTCAAAAATGCATTTACACCTCTATGTTTAAGTAGAGACAAAAACTAAAAGACAATCAGATAAAAACGCAACTTTAACTCCCACTAAAATATTGTCTAAAAAGTAGGATTACTCTTTCTGTTAATTATCAAATTACTTTATCTACTTATAAATTAGATTCTCAAAATAAAAATTATTTATATAAAATAAAAACATAGGTTTTTTTTTTTTTTGCTAAAAAAAAAAGCCTCATCGAACGCATAAAGTGTAATGAGGCTAGTACTAGTATTTAAGTGACTTCTCCTATTTGGAATCCTCATTTTTTTTTTTTTTTTTTTTAAATGCCCCTACACCATTATCTTTAAATAGAGACAAAACTAAATTAAGGACAATTTAGTAATAGTACAACTCTAACTCCCACTAAAACATTGCCTAAAAAATAGGACCAGTCTTCTATTGAATTTCAAATATATAAGACAAAGAGTTAGAAACAGTAAGTATTCTGCAGATTATAGAGCTAATCAGATAAAAATGCAACTTTAACTCCCACTAAAATATTAATTAAAAAGTAGGACCACTCTTTCTGTTAATTTTCAAATTACTTTATCTACTTATAAATTAGATTCTCAAAATAAAAATTATATATATAAAATAAAAACACAGGTTTTTTTTTTGCTAAAAAAAAAAGCTCATCGAACGCATGAAGTGCGTGTAATGAGGCTAGTACTACTATTTAAGGGATTTCTCCTATTTGGAATCTTCATTTTTTTTATTTAAAAATGCCCCCACACCATTATCTTTAAGTAGAAACAAAACTAAATTAAAGACAATTTAGTAAGAGTACAACTCTAACTCCCACTAAAACATTGCCTAAAAAATAGGATCAGTCTTCTGTTGAATTTCAAATATATAAGACAGAGAGTTAGAAACAGTAAGTATTCCGCAGATTATAGAGCTAACCAGGAATTAAGGAGTTAGTTATTGCTGTGCGTATAGAATTCAATTATTTTCCTTTTCTTAATTTGGTCATGCTCTGTTACTCGTATATAAGAAAGAGTATCTAAATTGTAATTCATTCATTCACTTTCATTCATTTCAATAAGATTGCTCTCCATTTCAATTTAGAGATTGATCAGTAATTATTCTGAGTGAGAGAGAGTGAAATTTAATAAAGATGTTGATGAATGTTGAGATAATCTCGAAGGAGATTATTAAGCCATCATCTCCAACCCCTCATCACCTTAGGAACTTCAAGCTTTCCTTTTTAGACCAAATTGCACCTCCCACTTATATCCCTATCATTTTCTTTTATCAGTGTAAGCAATATGTGGATGTTGATCACTACAAAAGAACTGGTTCGCTAAAAGAGTCTTTAGCTGAAACCCTTACTCGCTTCTATCCTTTGGCCGGAACACTTAATAATGAAGATTTCTCTATCAACTGTAACGATGAGGGTGTAGACTATGTTCAGGCCCGTGTCCCATGCATGCTATCACAACTGGTAGAGAAAGACAACGGGCAAGCTTTGATCCAATTGCTACCATTTGAGCCCGATCGTAGTCGTAGCGATCAATTTGGAAAAGAAGTTCTCCTGGCTGTCCAATATAATATTTTTGACTCTGGTGGAGTAGCGATTTCCTTTTGTTTCTCACATAAGGTTGCTGATGGAGCATCAGCAATCAACTTCATTGCTGCATGGGCTGGTATGTCTCGAGGAGCTAGTGAAATTCTAAGCCCCAGTTTTGATGCTGCCATCCATTTTCCTCTAAGAGATATATCTGGGTTCACCCTGAGTACTACAGTGGCAAAAGAAAAGATTGTGACCAAAAGATTTGTGTTCGACAAATCAAGCATAGCCGCCCTAAGAAAAGAAGCCTCTCTTGCATTTGGACCAGAAGACAAGGGCCCGTCACGTGTGGAGGCCATTTCAGCATTCATTTGCAGGCGTTTCATTGCAATAGCTCAATCAAAATCTGGAAACAAAGCAAAGCTATTCGCAGGAGTTCATGCTGTGAACCTGCGCGAGAGAATGGCTCCACCCCTTCCAGTGAACTCATTTGGGAATCTTGTCACGGTTGCGTTATCACAGGTTAAGATTGAGAAAGACGATTGTTTATGGGAGAACCAACTTAGGAATGCAATTAGGGAAATCAATGTTGACTACGTGAAGAAACTACAAGATGGAGTGGACTACTTGAATTTTTTGAACAACTTTAAGAATCAACTCGCAAAAGGTGAGACGGTCTTTTGTAACTTTACTAGCTGGTGTAGCTTCCCTATCTATGAAATTGATTTTGGAATGGGGAAGCCCACTTGGGTGTGTAGTCCCAACAGGCCTTATAAGAACGTGGTGGTCATGATGAGTTCCAAAGATGGTTATGGAATTGAAACGTGGGTAAACATGAATGAAGAAGACATGGCCATGTTTGAACATGATCCGGAGCTCCTCTCATTTGTTTCTTCAACAGATCGAGAATGAAAGATCGCTTGCCTTGAATAAACACTCGCTTAAGCTTTTCATTTTGGATCTATGTGCCTTTGTTTTCAATCTTCTTTTATGGTACTGTCTTATGCTGTATTTTGGTTGCGTTGGTATTGGCTTAAAAAAAAGTTATTTATTTATTTTTATTTAACTTATTTTTGTTACTATTTAGCTTATTTATGCTTTTATTCATTGGATCCATTGCACCTTTTGATACTATTCATATGTCTTACGGTACTATTTAACTACATTTTAGCTTTATCTATAATAATTTTAGCAAAAAAAATTTAGTTTCAACTAAATAAGCTATTTCCAAACGAACTCTCCGCGAGTCAAATAAAATTTTTATGATTTATTATTTACCAATAATGGTAAAGTTTGTCATTTGGTGATGTTATTGAGATATACCTTCATTATGAAAAATAATTTTTTTTTTCTACTTCTATATTCTATATAAAAAGTGTATAGATGATACGTGGTAATTTAAATATGGAAATGTGGATAAGCCTTCGTATTTTTGAATATTATTATTGGATTTGTGTGGTTTACACTTATAAATGATATTTTTAATTTTATGTGAAACTTATTTATTGTGAGCACTTTGAAAATTGATTTGAACTTTATGGTAAGTTGTGATTAAAAATTTAGTATTGTATTTAATCATTAGTAAGGAATAGTCATATTGTAGCTGGTACTTTGCGAAGGACGGTCCCAAAAAGGAGACCATGCACTTTTGGTGACTCCTTAGCTAATGAGTGTACCATTGAGGATCTGAAAAAGAAATAAGTAAGTTCTTTAGTAAGGGAGTGTATTTTTAGGTTCCAAAGAGGGAGCCGCCATAAAGAAGGGGATGAAAGAGGGGTTCCAATCCCAAAGAAAGGGGATGAAAGGGGGATGTGGAACTAAGGATTCTATTGTCGTTATTTTTAATGGTTTTAATTATTTTACTAGAGAATTAATTTTGAGGATGTTTTATTTTGTTGGGATTAAAGCTCTGACAATTTGAGATGAAATTTTAGAATGTTGGTTGCATTTGTTTTAATTTTGTTATGCATTAGAGCTCTAACAATAAATGTACCTAAGTTTTCAACACATAATGTTATATCATATCAAATTATAATTCAAAATCAAATAAGTTACATTCTTAATATCATCATTACATAACATAACATGTCAATTTACCACCCAAAAAAAAAAATCACATACACTATATATTGAGCTTAGAAGTTGTAATTGAGTCAAATAGTTTTACCAAATTACAACAACTTTTTAGATAGAAACAACAATTAAGGGATAATTACAGTAAACCCACCTGTGGTATGGCCCGTTTTCACTTTGCCTACCCGTGGTTCAATCATTTACACTTTGCCTACCTGTGGTTCAATCATTTACACTTTGCCCACCTGAACTTCAATCCGTTACCCACCTCTGTTAAAATCAGGGGTAAAAATATATTTTATCTTCACTTTTATGTCTCTCTCCTCTAAAAAACAAAAAATAACAGAAAAAACTCAAACAAACAAGATCAAAGAGGGGGGTTTTGTGGCTTGGGTTCAAGAACACACTTGCTCTTGGTATGAACAGTTTTGAGCCAATCAATCCAAATAAAATTTTCATATTTGCACAAATCCTAAAAAACATTTACAAAAATCCTACACTTGAAAGTGCTCTACTTTAATTTTACAAAAATCCTTTCAAACACTTTCAGTTATTCACAAAAATCATACACGACTTCACCTTACTTCTCTCTCAAATCTCAAACCAAAACCAAAGCAAACCCCTCTTCAAAACCCAGACCCACCACGCCTAGCAACACAAACATAGACCCACTACACCCACAGCAAAGAAAATAAGATAGCAGAGAGAGAGAGGCTGATCGAAGTCACAATCGAAGCCAAACTCAACTTGCAGGAACCCATGGCCAAAGCTAGAACTTGCACTGCTGCAATATCCGTTTGTCATTGCTCCGTTCACCGCCACCATTGCTCTGTTCATTGCTACTACATTTGTCCGATTCATTCGCCTTCCTCAACTAGCCGCTCATGCTCACCCAAGTTCTCTATTCAGTCAGCCATCTTTATTCCTTCTCGCTGACCCATCTCTCTCTTAGTCACCCTCTCGCCAAGCCATCTTGCCCACAACGCAATCTTCAAACTCGACAAAGAGACCGAAATTGAAATTGAAATTTTCGCTGTAGCCACCAGCTACGACAGCGTCGTTTTTGGTTGATGGTGGATTGTGGGTGATGTCGTGAGTGGGTTGGGTTTGAAGAGAGGGAGAAGTTAGAGAGATAGAGATGAAGAGGGAGAAAAAATAATAAATAAATGAAGGAGATGGGTTTGGAAGCTATTGGATTTATTTATTTATATTTGATTTGTATTCCTCCAATTGATTCTCGTAGAAGCTTTTCAGCAATCAAAAACCCTAACTTTTTTATTTTTGTTATGTTTGTTTTTTCTTAAAAATTTGTTTTTCTAACGGCAAAGGGAAAGGTGGGTAACAGAGTCCTAATAGAAGTTACCACAGGTGGGCAAAGTATAAATGATTGAACCACAGGTAGGTAAAGTGAAAACAAGCCATACCACAGGTGGGTTTACTGTAATTATCCCTACAATTTATTTGTTCTTATCAACTTCTCTTTAATGTTTTAACAAGATATGCACCTTTTTAGTCATATCAAACTATTTTTTCTCTTTTTTTTTTTTTTTTTTGGTGATAAAGTAATAATAATGTTTCAAGAAATTGTGGATAGAGTCATAGAGATAAGAGACTTTAGAAATTGTGGAAGATACAAAATAATGCACAGAAAGAAAAAAAGAGTAAGAAAATAATCCAAAGGATACTTTATCAATTTTTTGGATGGACATAAAAAATTCATTTGTTGTTATCAACTTTAGACAATTTACAATTCTAAAATCTTTTTTTTTCTTTTTAGCTTGAATTAACGCATCGTCAAGTTTTGGATAAAAGAAATGACAAAGTTTAGTTATAAAATTGGTTGTAGCATAAGACTACAACCTTATTCAATATCTTTTTATTAAAGATGAATTTTGACAAATCCATCATTGGATCACATCTTCTTCTTATATTCTCCATGTTTGCAAAATTTCTAGAAAATTAAAGATCAATAGTTATGTCATCAATAAATTGTTTAAATTGCAAGTTTTTGTAGTTTAAAATTATGCATTAAATATGAGCTTATAGATCATATAATAAATAATATCTAATTGACACAAAATTTGACATGTGTATTAAGAGCATAAAAAACATGCAATTTAACGATTATATTTCCAAAATATGTAGTAATGTTTATTTTATTGAGCAAGGTTGTAATCTTATGCTACAACCAATTTTATAGCTAAACTTTGTCCTAAAAGAAATCTTTTTGTTTTTCTCAATTTTTTTAATACACACATCATTTTTTTAAAAAGTGATTGTTCAAGCTTGGTTTGACAAAAAATATATGTTCAAGTTTGGACCAGGCTTATAAAGAATGTTTAAACTCAAACTCGTCTAAAAGTCCGAGCTTGACTTGGTTCGGCTTGATTAAATAGTCAAGTCGAGCTCGAGCTCAATATCAAACTTTTTAAGCTTGAGACCCAACACAAATACTTTATCAAGCCCATATCAAAATTATTTGGTTTGGATTTGCAATTCTAACTCACTATTCCTAAAGACTTACTAAGATATGAGTTTAATTGTCAAAGCTTATATCAAATCTAAGCTCAGTTTTATTTGTATTAACCCTAATATTCATAAGCCTATTTATATGAACAATTTTTTTTTTTTTTTTTTTGCTTGTACTTAACTTATTTATTTAATACATTTCATTAAGACTCAAACTTAATTTGATTATATATAGACAAAAATTTGGATTTTTTTTTTTTTTAATTGAAGCCCAAATTATTTAGAATTCATTATTTAGAGCCTATACTTAAAACCTCACATCCTGTCGCGACTTCCAATTTGAAGACCCATCGCCTGTTTGACGAATAGCCCCAGCCTCTCCAGCCATCTTTGAAGTTTGAAGGCTCGACTCGAAGAGGCGAAGAGCTTCAACTTCAAGTGTATATCACTCTGTTTCTTTATCATATTTTTGAGGTAAATTTCATTTATCTTGTTTCTATTTTTTGCTATTGAGGGGTGATTAATGGTTTGGGTTTAAAACGGAATTGATAACTTTGCCCTCTAAACCCTTACAGAAAGAAAGCTTTTGAGTTCTGTAATTGAATTTGATAATGGCTCGGGAAGAACCGGACGTGGAGGCTGTGAACGAAGCGATAAGCTCCGCCCTCGTTTTCAATGATGAAGTTAAAGACGGTGGTGGCGTGCAGATCACGTGCTTCAGTGAAGTTGTGAACGACGTTGCTCTTCATTTTCAAATCCTATGCCTTCCCAAACAGGTCTCAATCCATCACTCTCTTCTCTCTCTTTTTTTCTTTTTTTGGGTCTATCGTTGTTTCTTTTTTTTTTTCTGGGTGCCTTTGATTTCACTAATTTGATAAACCTATCGTTGTTTCTTTTTGTTTCACCATTTAGGTAACTTTGTTTTAGAATTTTCCTGTGTATTTTTGAAACTGTTCGGATTGGATCAGTAGCAATTTCACAAAATTGGGAATTGGGAAACTTGAAATTTTGTGCATTTAATTGAGACTCTTACCCACATTTTGCTTCCAAGAAATTATTCTGCACACACTATGTAGGTGTCATGTACAAGAGAAGGTATTTTGTATCAAATGATACCATGTTAACGATAACCAACAAATAAAAGACGTGTTAGTTGGTAGTTATTTTTGCACACGTCTCTCATTTATTGGATTTTGATACAAATGATGTTGTATCATTTGATATAAAATACTTAGACCTACATTTAAAACACACCTTTGTGTGGGAAGAAGGCGGGTGCACTAAATAATTTCACCTTTGCATCGTGTATATACGTAATACTAAAATGTGCAGCATATGGACATTATTGGTAACTAGCATGTTATAACTTATAAGCTGTTGGGTGATGATAATAGATAGAAGTAAATGAAGGATTAATGCTTGCTTAACCATTGAGCACGTGCCTTTTGAATTCTAATAAACAATCCAAGTATTACTCAATCTATACTCATCATAATATCTTATAGAATGTCTATCTTATTCTGAAGAGTGCTGCTGTGAACGATTAAGTATAATTTGTTATTTATGTTGAGCCTATTTTGATTGTAGATATATGTGTGGATCGGTTGTGACTCTGCCAAATTGGGACGCATATATGCAGCTGCACCTACACGACCTGTATGTTCTTAGTCCTTGTACCCTGAGAAGAGAAGCTTGAATGTTGAGAATTGCATTTACATAATGCTTAATATTGTTATTTTCACAATTCAAAAATTAACCTTGTGTTCTACTGTTTGGCGATGTAAGCAGAAGGATATGATTAGTGTTACTTCCATACTTGGAGGAGCTTCTGATAATACAGGAGCTGGCATTGCTCGACGATTAGGTAAGTTCTGAATCATGTTTGATGTTTTTGTAATTATATACAAATATCTTGTGCTTGTTCTGACGTGCCATATTTCTCACAGTGTTGAAGACTGGTCTCAATATAATTTTGGCTTGCAACATTCCTAAGAATAGTCCCATGCTTGAGGTCTCTTCTCTCTCTAACATAAACTTGCATGGTCACACACACAAGTACACGTGTTTATCAGTGTTGTTACTCTGGATTTAGTGTCAGTATGTTTTTAGGCAAGCTATATTTTTTCACCTCAAACTCGGGTAAGTTTCTATTTGGTCCCTGAACTCATAACTTGGGCAAAATCAAAAGTTGGACCAAATAGAAACTCTCCCCAAAATTTGAGGTATAAAAATGTAGTTTACCATATGTTTTTATTAGTTAATTTAATACTTCATTTGGCTGTTTGATCTGGATCTCCTTGTGATGTGTATATTCATCTAATTCTTCCATCTCCTTTGGCATTTTAGGCAGAGGCTGAGAAGATGTTGGTACAAAAGCTAATACAGCTGGGTTACACGAGAGCAAAAGCAGAAGGATCATCCTCATAGCAGGGTGCCTGGCAAACCTTGCTATAAAATGAAATATGCATTGGATACAGTAGTCCAGTTGGCCCTGTTAGGCACGCTATTCCAAAAGGCAGGAGTCATAGGGTCCAACCAAAGAGGGTGTTATCTCTTTCAAATTCTTCTCTTTTGATTCTTCTTTATTACATTAAATGCAGTGTAAAATTTATAGGAGCTAGATGTTCTGTGGGGCATTGATGGAATCCCTTGCCAACGACAACAAAAAGAATGTCATTGACTATTCAAGTTCAATATAATCTCTATCATGGCAGGGAAGGATGATATAGGTAACTTGTTGAACAGCCAATCCTTGAAGCATCTCGATCCTTCTAGGTGCGTTAATTTCAGCAGCTTTCATTCTCTATGTATGAGTTTTTTTTTAAAGAGAACGCTCTCTATGTATACTAGGAACTTTTTTTTTAGAACATGGTAAAATCCATTTTATTAATTTGGCTCAACTATTTTTAGTCTGTTTGAAATATAGGGTAGGTTTCAATTGGTCTTTAAATTAAAAAACTTCCAGTTTTGGTCCTTAAACTTAAGGGTAGGTTTCATTCCTGAGCATCTTCCAAGAGATGCTCTCAATGTCATTTCCCCTTCAATACTGTAACCACGGCCGCCACCCCCCCCGGCGGGAAGATTGTTACTAGCCTCTAGCTTTTGTATCTCATGCCTGTAGAGACTAGAGAGCTTAATTTTGTAGCCCAAAATTTGGTAGGATGGCTGTTTTGTGTAATGAAGAGGGAATGATTTCTCTCCTCTATTCATGTTGAAAGTTTTGTTTTCCCCGGTTAGAGATGGAGGTGTTTTCCCTTCACTCACTCTCTCTCTCTCTCTCTCCTTTTTATGGTTAATGAAATACATATTCAGTTAAAAAAAAAAGTATTAATTTTGAGCAATGTATGCCATCAAAGTTGATGAGGATACTGTTGAGATGAAATTTAAAGGATGGAAGCTTGTTGCAATCACATGCTTAACTTACGTGTAAGGGATCCTAGAGAGTCATGCAATCATCCAATAAAAAATTCGAGCCACCTGCAATGAAGTTTTATTATTATTATTTTTTTGGTAACAAAGGAATAAAATGCATTAATAGTTTAATCTCATAAACATAAAACTTTCAAGCATCTTGTACAGCTGCTTTAGCAAGAATATTCACGCATCCATTGGCTTCTCTGTAGATGTGAGGTAGGTTGTGCTGCTCAAGCCTCTCTGTAGGCACCTGCACTCAACAATAAGACTCAAAAACGCATTAGTGGTCTTGTCTGAATTAATTAGGTCAATGCTGTTACAGTCAAGTTCAATCTCTAAGCATGTAATTCTCATATCTAGGGCCAGAATCAACCCATCTTTAAGAGCCTTCAACTCGGGTTGGAGGCTTGTTGTGACACCACTTGCCCGTGAGAAGCCTCTCAACCATTGCCCATTCATGTTTAGCTTGACCCAAGCATATGGTGGAGTATTCCGTTCAAAGGAAATGGCCTTTGTAACCCTTCAGTTCCTAGCATGATCTACCAAGGAGTAATACTCGGAGGAGAATATTACCATTAAATGCCACTCTATTTCGACTAAGCCAAAGATTCCAAACACCAATGGAGAAAGTAATATTTACTATGGATCCTGACTATTTTGATGAGTTACAGTTGAACAGTTTAATTTCAACCAAGAAAGGGAAAAGAAAAGGAGTGGGAGCAAGGATTTGGAATTCCCACTTTATTCCAAAAAGAAGACGCAGCTGGACAATCCCTAGTAACTAACAGTGGAGCAAAGAAGCCATGAGGAATGCTATTACTGCCACACTTAGCCATGGCAACATTCCCATAGGAAGAAGAGGATCTTAGGGCTAGCTTTGGTCCTCCAAATCCAATCAAAAGGTTGTTGGTTCCAAAGGTTAAAATTCCCATTAGTCAAATTCCAGGTAGGGTGATCTTCCTTATTTACGAAGGTGCAAACATTAGTAGCTTTGAGGGCTAGCGCAAGATTGTCAAGGATAGTTATTGAAATCTTATCAAAATTTCACACACGAACACCAAACAAATGGTCACTAAAAGATTTTGCTCCTCTTAAGGTTAGAGATCTCTTAGAGGTTCCTAACCAGTGATTTGTCGTTCCAAAAGTTAACTTATTTGCCATTATTTACCATCCATCTTAAGCCTTTTTCAAGTCAAGGCAACCTGATTTGAACATAAAAAACTTTTAAGAATTAACCTTTAGAATCACATGTTGAACATGCGAGTAAAATACTAAAATGTAGTAATTAACCTTTAAACTTATTTTTCGCAGTAGGCAATGATTTTGAGCCAACATTTTTTTAATTGATACCCTTACTTTTTGACACACATCTACAAAACCATGCTCATATCAAGCGAGCCAAAAATATAAAATCTATTGAGTAGTAATTAAGAAGAAAAGTAGAGGAGACCAGAAATATACATAATCATTATATAACATCAAGTTGTCCATTAATCTCCATCGCGCAAGTCTTACATGAATTGTATATGTAAAAGTATCATCTTTCAAAGAGTCTAGAAGAGTAAAGGCCCATATGCCTTTGACCTACACCTTCCACAACAACTACTCCTCCAACCTATATTAATAATTCCATTTTACAGACAGATTTTGAATTTTCAAAACCATGCAGCCTTTATTAGCTATTACAAAATTACACATAATGAGAAAAAAAAAAACAAACAAACAAACTTTAATACTAAACCTTACGGTAGCTGAGAGATTATATATTTTCTCTCACCTAATTAAAGCGTGTAAGAGGTTGGTGAACCAGGCTTATCCTACGCACTCCCATTTTGCCATCGTGGCACACGCTGATTGGTCAATTACAAACCTTCATTTCCTTTGCCAAAGGGTGAGTGTGGGACCCATTATTGCACCCCATTTTCTCGTCACGGCCCCGTTTTCTATTCCCTTTCAACCAAACCCCAAACAGCTTCAAACCCTCACCGCCATTGCCGTTACCGTTACCGTTACCTTCGACAACGTTGTTTTCGTCATCATCGCTGGAATCAACCTTGCCGATGATGGGCCCACCACCACCGATTATTTCATCAACACAGCTGGACCCACAGCTTCCTTGACGAATGATATGATTGATCTGGTCGGGACCCACTTTCAGATACTCAGTCAAGAAAGCTACCAGCTCGTCGCACTGTTTCTTCGTCTGTGCTAACTCCGAGCTCAGCATCTCGTTGTCCTTTTTCAGTTTCTCGTTCTCGCCCGATAAATCGGATACTTGTGCCGTCGGGGTCGTTGTTGTTGTCTCCACCGACCCTGGGTTCTTTGAATCCGGGGATGACGTGGAAGTGGACCCCAGGTCCTCGCCTGAGTTCGATGACGACGACGGGCCACCGCCGCCGCCGCAGGGTTTCCCGGATGCTGGAGTGTTTGCGGGAGCTGACGTCACTGTTTTCCGGCGGCGGATCTGTGAGAGGAGCTCTTTCTGGCTTCGCTTGAAATTCTCGTTCGCGAATTCCCATTTGTCCGGCACGATCTTTCGGAAACCCTGTATAACATTTCAATTCAATTGAATTAATTTATTAAAAAAAATTTTAATTACAGAATGAAAGATTAAGCAGGTTGTGTTTCTTACTTTTTGGATTGGAAAAATTAGGATATTTTATGTTTTTAATTTAAAATAAAAATAAAAATCCTACTATTTCTGGTTTTCTCACTTTCTCACGTGATCAAAATTTTTTTTTTAAAAAAAAAAACACATAATAGGGAAAAAAGTTGTAACACAGAAAAATACCACAAAAATTTTGAGAAATTCTTTAGACACAATTTATGTTAATAACTTTTATTACAAGTTACAAGAGAATTCAAAATAAGATCTACCACCGCGCATTCTTAGCACGATAATTATTCCACAAGTATTAAATACTTATAAAGTATAAACGACCCAAAGTTTAAATTTTCAAAAAAAAGTTTAAATTTATGTGAGTATTTTTAAAAAGTTGTTACATAAAATATTTATAATAAAAAATAGATGCTTATATTAAAATATACAAAAATAAAATAAAATTTTCACAAACTCGTGATCTAATATGGTTGACCTATTTGGTGATGCATAAATATTGTGGCCTGGATAAAAATAAGGGAAAATTAACAAATACTTTTATAAATTTTTTTTTACAATTTCTTATATTTTTCATAAAAGTAGTATTAGAATTTTTTTAAAATAATTATTAAAAAAAAATTTTATAAAATAATTCTTTAATATACATCTTAAAAACACAGTTATGTGGATCCTAAAAATAATCACAAAAAGTACATAAAAAATGTTGGCAGAAAGATTGTATTTAGTTCATGTAAAATATTTTTTTAAAAATAAATATTTTTTAAAAATATTATTTTTGAAAAAGGAAAAAAATTTTAAGTGTAGCGAAGTGTAACTCTTAGAAATTGACAAATTGCATGTCGATTTCGTAGCTGTCAGGTTTGAAAACACGACGATCTGAATTGGAAATCTCAAATCTCAAAAGAAGTAGTTGAGAGATAATCTCAGACCTACACGTGCTACATGCAGATTTGTGTTGGCCTCAAAAATCAGCGCAGTCTTCAAGATTTTAATAGAAAAATACAAACAAAAAGTCGGACCACGAATTTTTTTTCCCCACTCTTTATTATACTATAAAGTTTTATACGCCACATCAATTTTGTATGTGTCCAGAAATTTCTTAGTAACACAGAGTGGGGCCCCGCTGAGATATATGCTGCAGAAGTTGTATTTGTTTGACATGTCAAATTGTCACAAGGGTTTCGAATAGAAGCACGTACAGTACTTTTCAGAACGATTATATAAATGATATAAAAAGACAAATATACCCCTCAACAACCCTATGTTTTGTGGACTGAATAAGAATAAAACTGTATTAATTTTATAATAATAATTAATAACCCACTAATTGGACGGGAAAGCTTCTGTTATTATAATTTACTTTCTCATTCTCAACACGGCACAACTCAAGCCGGTGAATTGACATTTTTGAAGCTATATCACAGGGAGTTTCTGGTGTTTAATTTAATAGTCAATAGTATCGTAGTTTATATTATTTTCGACTGGCATTCATTTTCTCTTATAGAAAACTATGGAAACGAGACACAGAGAAAATGGTCAAAGAAAAAAAAAAAAAAAAAAAAGCATGAAATATTCAGCATGATATTCACTTCTGAAAGCTATCCAATAAATAATATAATCAAACCAATCAGTTTTGTTTGTTTATGAGAAGCATATAAGAAAAATGCATACACCCAACAAACAACAATGACACCATCTTTAATTTTTAATTAATAGATGCAGGTGTACACAGAGTGCTCACAAATCTCAACGGCTAAGGGCCTGTTTGGTAAAGGAACAAGCATCAGCGTAATTACAATTAGCTCAACTTCATTGTATTATCTTCGAACAAGAGATTTAAGATTTAATGTCTGTCTTGCTTAAACAAAAAATCAATTAATGCTTTAATCTGAAGATAATCATCAGCAGCAAAGGTCTAAACTATTTTTTTTTAAATAAAACCAACATAATTATGAGGAAATTGGTAACAGATTTAGAATTTGATATCTGCTTACACAATAAACTAATTGGTGTTTTGCTCAGCTAATAAAAACAATCATCAGTGCAGAGGGCGAAACTATCTCTTAAAAAAAACAACATAATTCAGGAAGATTGGCAATTCAATTAGTTTCAATCGAGGTATGAGATACCTAGGTTATTGTGATAGAATTAACATGTAGATTCAAACAAAATTGGGAGGATAAAAAGGAAAGAATGTAATAAGAAACTTACGTAAGTGTTAAGCTGGCGGACAAAGCTTGAGAAATTGTTGTGCTTGAAATAGTTAGGCAGCAAGTCCTTGGCAAAATCGGCAGTCTTCCAAACCACAAAAGTGGAACCATCTTCATTCCACGATATCACATCGTCGGTGATGGGGTCATCAACAAGCTGATACGTTTTCGTCAGAAAAGGCGCCGGAACTGACCTTTGCGCCATTTCTCTCCGACGTATTACACCTCACCTCACCAAAATGGCTTTTAATTTCTTTTCTTTTTTTTTCCCCTTATCGAAAATCAAAAATCAAATCTACTAAAAAAGGAAATTAACTTTTGGAATTTCTAATTACAAAAAAAGAAAGAAGAAGAAGAAAAAAGAAAAATGAAAGCTTAACAACTAAAAAGCAAGAGAGCGGTCAAGAATTCCCAACCCCAACAATAGAACCCAGAAGGAAAGAAACGAAAGTGAACAGGATTGGGACAAGGCTTGCTTCTACGATCAGCTTCCATGAGTTAGAACCAAAACCAGTTCTATTTTTTCAATTGGTAACAATACCATAACTTCCCAAAACTAAGTCTAAGGATAATATTCCTCTTCTTAGTTTTGACAAGGTGCACTTTTATAAAGCGGAGAGAAGCTGTTCACACTGACACACAAAAAAAGAAGGAGATGGGGTTTCTAGAAAATTTGAGAAAACCCAAAAAAAAGAGAGGTACCCAAAAGCCCACTAATAGTCGTAGAGAGAGAAAGAGAGACGCTAAAAAATACAGACAAACTATACGCTCTTATTCTTTCCTGAGGAAAATGATGAGTGAGAGAGAGAGAGAGATATGTACTGAGAATTGGTGTATGTGCTTTTGTCTTTGGTCTTTTTTCTTACGGGAAGTTTCTAAGGCATTTCAAAAAAGAGAATAGTGATTTGGGATCGGTGCTATTTGAACGCGTGGCATTCACCGTTTTTTACTTTTTCTAAAGAATAGAAAGAAGAAGAAGAAAAAAAAATCAAGAGGTAGAAGAAGAAGAAGAAGAATAAGCGGGTAAGACGGCTTTTTCTTTTCTTACCTAACACCTTCGAATTTCAATTGCTTCTTTTCTTCGTTTCTTTCTCTCTTTTTTATTTTACATTTTTGTTTATTTGTGCTATTTGTAAGTCTATTTTAGGCTTTTTTTTTTTTTTGGTCTTTCGCAATAAATAAATGAAGAAAACGCAAAAAGGAAAATGACATACCAATTGGATACCAGTCCATATATTCATTTTTATTTCATTGTTCATTTTCATAAAAGCTATACATCCTACCTAATGCACAACCACGTGCGACGCTACCCATTTTAATATCTTACGTATGTATATATAGTATGTCACTATGTCCATCTCAAATAATTTAGGCTGGGTTTGGATAGTGGCAGATCGTATGCGTTTTTTTTGCTAAGTCCTGTGTACTATTTACAGAACTTGTAAGCACGAAAAAATTTAAATCTAACTTTAAAATTGAGTCTCACAGCACTATTTATACATTTAAAAATTATTTCGCTACAGTGTTTTCAGTTTTCAGTAATAAGCGGTATCCAAACAGACCATTAATCTTTTTCTTTTTTTTTTAATTTGTGTTATTACTTTTTACTTCTTATTTTTCTTTTTAATTTATTAATATTTGTGGGTTTCAGTTAACTTAACAAATTATCTAAGGGTTCTTAAATCCTATCTACAAAAAAAATCGATTAACATTTTGGCATAAGGATAATTAATAATTGTAAGGACACGTTTTGCGGCCCAAATCCAAAATATAAGGGATATTGGCCCTGTGAGCTCAGTACAATATATTTGTAGAGAGTGAGTCAAAGAACTAGCCCCTAAAGAGCTTAACAACAGCTAGTATGGACTTGTAGGATGATCATGCAAGAATCATACACATAGGACTAAATAAATTCACGGTCCGAGGAGGCAAATCTTATTATAAATCAATGAAACTGATTACAAGTGCAACTTCGATTGCTATAGTATTCTCCCTTTCTTTTTCGGTCCCCCTTCCTTTAAGGGTCTCTCACATTATATATCTCCTCCCCGACAATCTTGGCCCTCCATTTGTCAATTGCCCAAGTCTCTACTCGAGTACCTGTCCCATCAAACACCCCTTCTAGCTCTCTGTAAGTTGCGGTAGCCAAGGAAACACTGTTTAGGGGTCTTCTCCACATAAATACGGCTAAAAAAGTAGCTGTTGTGCATTTAATATGGAGGTAGCAGCATTTCCTTAGATATTTTTGGGTTCCTTTCCTTCTCGTGTGGTCATGAAGCACGCTTCTAACACTGGAGCTCCTATGGAGGTCATTTTCTTCGTTGGAATGCGTATCTGAGCTATACTTGCCATGGCCAAGGAGGAATTCCTCCTCGGACTGCCTTCTGCCCTTTCTTTATTCGTGAGACTCTAAACTGGAATCTCTCATAACTAATTGTCCCTCCTCGAACATGTCAATATCCTCGGCCAGGGCCAAAGGCCCAATATATAATTTTGGGCCCTTATCCCTACATTAGTTCCTCAAAACTCAGGTTTTTCTCTCTCACCCGAGGAGAAAATGCGGGGTTTTGATTTTTAAGAGACAAAACCATTTATATTTCTGGTTCACACGTGCGGGGATGCCATTTTACACGCCTCATGATTGCTACTGACGTTTCATGGTTTGCAAGGCATCATTAATTGCTCCAGGCGACGTTATGTTCCCCACATCTAACGGCGAGGCGCAGATCCAACGGCTGACATTTTTCCTTAGGTTTTGAGCGGGATGACTCCCGCTCAATCCCACCCCCTATATAAAGCATCCGGAGGATTCATTCCCCTTATTTTACAAGTATTCAAGATCTCCAGAGATCCCAAGCGCTCCGAGTCACAAAGCTTTTCCAATCACTAAATTTCCTTAAATCTTTTCCTTAAGAAATTTCCAAAAGATTTTTCCTAAAGGTTTAGGGTTTAGTACACCTGTTCTCGTAAGTATCTACTTCTTCAAGCTTTCTTTTTCTCCTCAGCCGAGCTCCTCGACTTCCTGCCTTATTAGAAAACTTTCTCTTTCTCATCCACATTTGCATAGATGGGTAGATTTAAATACTTAGTGGATTCTACGGCCGGTATAGAGGGTTTTAGGGCCAAGCACTATATCCCATAGGGAGTGGGCTTACAATACTATCCCCCAGACCGAATACTTACTAATAGAGAGGTGGGTGAGGTTGTCGTTCCAATGATAGCTTTCATAGAGGGAGGAATGACTCCCCCATGGGTAGGATAACTAGAGATTACCTGCTCAACCACAGGTTATGTCCCCATCAGTGCGCTCCCAACCTGTTTAGAGTCCTAGGGTGTATAGATGCCCTGAACGATCAGATGAACCTAGGGCTCACATGGCACGACATCGTTCATATGTACGAGTGTCATTCCCTTGCTAGCGCGGGATATTACCTCAAATCCCAGTCCGATGTCGTTAGGTTGATATCTTGCCTTCCTAAGTCCAACAAGGGCTTGAAGGATGACTATCTGGTCACCTCCGGGGCATGGCACGACGGTCTTCCCTGCCCAACTCAAGCAGGAGAGCCAGGTGGGGTACATTAGGACCAATTTTTTTGAACAAGAGGTTTCACCCTTTCACTTTTAACACTTCGTCTCCTTCTAATGATAATCTTGATCGGTCTGATTGTGATTTCCTGCTCGGATGTTTTTGCAGATAAAAGCCACGTTGCTCCAAGGATCAGTTTGACCAACGTACCGACCCTTAACTACCTACTACGGTCGAAGATATTTATAAGTAAGGACGGACAACTACGAGCCGCTCACTTAATTTTGGACTATGAGCCTCTGTCTCGTATGTTTCAGGACGCAGGCCAGGTGATAAGGGCTGGAAGTTCTAGATTGGCTCAGATAGACATCTCGAAGCTGGGGTTTTTGGCTCGGAGAGATCTTCCGCTCGTACAGTTGCCCATTCAATGCGCCTTCCAAGAAGTAGCCGTTCCAAGAGAAGAGATAGCTTCTACACACTCATCCCTCGAGGCCGAGATTGACCAATTCCGCTTCGACGAGGAAGGTGAAGTGCCAACAAGGCCTGTATAACTCTCAGACTTTGAAGCTAATTTTGACTGACTTTCTGCTGCACAATCTCCGAGGTTGATAATTGCTCGAATCAATACCAATTCAGAAGTCGAAGAAGAAGACATGGACCTGAGGCAAAGGACCGGTTTGAAGGGCTTAATGGCCAACAGGAACAAGGGATAAACTTCAAAGGATGTTCCCAAAACACAAGTTCCTTCAAATCTTCCTCCTCCTCCCCCAGCTGACCTTGGACTGAAGGCCAACCTAGACTTAAGGAAGAAGATACCAGTAGAGGATTTGAAGGAAGGTGAGCTGGTACCTCCGAAGGGTGCCAAGCAGCAGAAGAAAACCAAGGAGCCCAAGGATAAAAAGGCCAAGTCGGTGGAGAGCAGGGACGAAGCCGACGTGCGTCGAGGGCAGCGCTCCTGGGCCCCTCAGCTAGAGGTAGAGGGTGCTCCCATCTCTTGGGATGCCACCATCTGGGAGTCCCAAAGGGGGCACGCCGGCATCCTCGCCGAGGCCCTAGAGTAGCCCATTTTCCTTCGAAGAGACATGGAGGGCCTTAGGCGCATTAGACAACCTGACCTCTTTAAGTCACTGAAGTGGGATCTGGCAATGGTAAGCCAACTTGCATTCTTTCTCGTTAGACGCTAGGCTGCACGTTTATTCATATGTGTGTACATTCTTGATGATCTCTTTGTTACTTTTATGCAGATCACCCAGCAGGTTTATATAGCTGAGGAGTGGGTCAAGAACACCAATGACGAGGTCAAGGCTGAGGCCCACGCCCGTCTTGAGGTGGAGAAGGCACTGGGAGCTTTAAAGGAGGAACACACTCAGCTGTCCGAGAAGCTGAAGGAGCCGGACAAGGCTCGCTCAAGCGCCTTGGCGAGTTTGAAGACCACAGAGAGGTAGGCCGAGGATCAGCGTCAGAAATTGCATGTATCTGAGAATAACCTGGCCACTGAAAAGCAAAATGTTTTGGATCTGAAGGCGGAGTTGCAAAAAGCCAATGATGCGGCTCGAGTGGCCAAGGAAGCCGCTGAGGCTGCGATGGCAGCATCCTACGAGTGTGGGGTGACAGACACAGAGAAACAGCTGGCAGAGGAGGTGGTCGTAGTTTGCAGGGATTACTGCACCGAGTCTTGGGGAGTTGCGATGGACCGGGCAAGAGTTCCTACAAACTCCAAGCTAAGGAGGGCCGAGAACTCTTCTTTCTAGTGGATATTAGAGAAATTCTAGAATCAGACCCCCTTTCTGAGCAACTCCCTATCACCCAGGCTTCCCTTCCTAATGCTGAGGTTTCTAGAGGGGCTGGAGTAGGCAAGGAGGCTCAGTCACCGATGAAGGCCAAGCCCTCCGAGGATGCATTCACAATTGAGGAGGTGGTTTCCCAAGCCAAGGATGCGGAGGCTAAGTCTAGAGCTGGTGATGTTGACTCCGAGGCTACTGATCTCAAGAAGAACCCTCCCCAAGCCAAGGCCTAGATGTAGGACCCTTTTTGAGTGTCTTCGTATCTCGTCTGTGCTTGTCCGTGCATTATCCCCTTTTTTTGTAATGGCCATCTGCCACCATAATGTATTCCCATTTTTGTTTAATGAAAATGTTTTTCCTTTTATCTCTCATACGTTTACCTTCACATGCTTCGAAACTTATTACTGTTGTAAATAGTATTGAACTATTGTTGTTTGTCTTTAGTGGAAACTATCACTAACAACAACATATTGCCTATACTTTGAGTGGTTTGATCAAGCGTCAGCAATGAAAAGGGGATAATGCACATCCGTCTCAAGAGCTGACCCTCTTGTAATGAAGGTTGAATCTAGTGTAGATAAAAACATACTATGTAAAAAATACTCTTCATTCTGCCCTACACTTGGATAAATAATCAAGGACTTCAACTTATTGAAAGCAATTAGTCCGAGGAGTAGAATATAGCCCTGGAACTATCTTGACACTTAGTGAGAAACAGATAGATATTATGGAGTGTTAATTCCCCCCCCCCCCCCCCAGGTGTGTGGTCTGAAGAGGCATACACATTTAAGGTTCTGTTAAAACACTTCTTAAAGATGTCATTGTGTGTTAATTTTCCCATAGCATCTGATCCGGGGACTTCAAGCATAACTATGGTTCAATTTAAACACTTATATAAAACATGTCAGAGTGTTAATTTTCCCAAAGTATCTGGTCCGAGGACTTCAGGCATTACTAAGGTTCAATTTAAACACTTATATAAAAGATGACAGAGTGTTAATTTCCTCAAAACATCTAGTCCGAGAACTTCAGGCATGACTAAGGTTCAATTTAAACACTTATATAAAAGATGTCAGAGTGTTAATTTCACTCAAGTATATGGTTCGAGAGACCTGACATAACTTGGGATCTGTTTAACACCTATAAAGATTGAATAATGAGAAATATAACGCCTTTAGTAAATGGACATATAGGCAAAAGAGACTTTCATTAATAATAATACATTCTCAGGTTGTTTACATTGCACGGGCGTGGTATTACATGTCCATCTAAGTCTTCCAAAAAATATGCTCCTATACCAGCCACCGAGGTGATGCGGTATGGTCCTTCCCAATTGGGCCCTATCTTTCCCCACACTAGGTTCTTTGCAGTACCCAAAACCTTTCTCAACACCAAATCAATGGTCTCAGCTTCACGTTGGCATCATAACCCTGCTTGAGTTTGTGTTGGTAGTATGCCAATTGAACCATTGCATTTTCTCTTCTTTCTTCAATAAAGTCTAAGCCCCTTTCTAGCAACTCATTGTTACTGCTCAGATTGAAAGAGCTAGTTCTAAGTGTAGGGAAGCCAGTCTCCAAAGGAACAACAGCCTCAGCCCCATAGGTCATCGAAAAGGGGGTCTCCCTGGTTGATCTGCGAGGTGTAGTTTTGTACGTCCAGAGCACATGTGGCAGTTCCTCCACCCATTTTCCCTTCGCATTATCTAACCTCTTCCTAAGTCCACTCACTATGACCTTGTTAACAGCCTCTGTTTGTCCATTCCCTTGGGGATAAGCCAGGGTAGAATATCTATTTGTAATTCCCAAATCACAACAGTATCTTCTGAAAGATTTGCTGTCGAATTGAAGACCATTGTCTGAGATGAAGGTACGAGGGACCCCGAATCGTGTGACGATGTTCTTCCATACAAACTTCTTGGCATCCACGTCTCTGATATTTGCTAGAGGCTTGGCTTCGACCCACTTGGTGAAGTAATCCATGCCGACCAGCAAGTATCTCTTGTTCCTTGCTGCCTTGGGGAAAGGGCCCACTATGTCTAAGGCCCATTGAGCGAACGGCCAAGGGCTGGACAGTGGATTTAGGGCTCCCCCCGGTTGGTGTATGTTTGGTACGAATCTTTGGCATTGGTCACACTTCTTTACATATTCTTGTGCTTCCTTTTGCATTTTTGGCCACCAATAGCCTTGTGTGATGGCTCTGTGCGCTAAAGATCTGTCTCCAGTGTGACTACCGCAAATCCCCTCATGTAACTCCTCAAGGAGTAATTCTGTTGCCTCAGGGTGTACGCATAGCAGGTATGGCCCAGAAAATGAGCGTTTATATAACTTTTGGTCCTCGGACAGCCAGAACCGAGGAACCTTCCTACGTACTTTGTTTGCTTCTGATTTCTCCTAGAGCAAGGTGTCTTCTTTTAAGAACAGTGCTATGGGGTCCATCCAGCTAGGCCCCACCCTAACTTGGTGGATATGAACCACCTCTCTGTTCAACTCTGTGGGCTTGCATAGGTCTTCTACAAGGATGATTCGAGGTAAGCTCTGTGCTGAGGAGGTTGCGAGCATGGCTAGGGAATCGGTGTGTGTGTTTCCGCTCCTAGGGATGTGTAACAGGTTGGAAGATTCGAATTCTGATTGTAGGTGCCTGACCTGACTTAAGTATCCTTGCATTCTTTCGTCCCTCGCTTCGAATTCTCCTTTCACTTGGCCGACGACCAATCTGGAGTCTGAAAACATATTTACGGCCTTTCCACCCATTTTTCGAACCATTTCCATTCCCATCAGCAGAGCCTTATATTCTGCTTCATTATTGGTGGCCGAGAATGCCAATCTTAATGATTTCTCGACGGTGATCTTTTCGGGGGATACTAATACTAACCCTACTCCAGAACTCTTCCGATTTGCTGCACCATCAACGTACACTTTCCAGGATAAGGGACCCTGTTGGGAGATCATGCCAACCAATTTTTCATCCATGTGTTGCGTTTTTGCTTCTTCTTCCAACGAGGATTCAGCGAACTCTTCCACTAGATCCGCGAGGACTTGACCCTTAACCGAGGTACAAGGCATGTACTTGATGTCAAAAGCCCCTAGGATTGTGTCCCATTTAGCAATCTTCCCTGTGTAATCAGCGCTCCTGAGTAGAGCTCTAAGTGGAAGCTGAGTTAGGACGACAACCGTGTGTGCTTGGAAGTAATAGGGGAGTTTGCATGTGGCGTGTACAATTGCCAGAATAGCCTTTTCCAGTGGCAGATAGCGGATCTCGACCTCATGTAGCGACCTGCTCATGTAATAAACCGGCCTTTGTGTGCCGCTATCAACTCGTATCAGGACCAAGCTTACAGCATGAGGGGCCACAGCAATATAAGCGAACAGGACTTCGTCAACCTCAGGGCTAGATATGATAGGAGGCTGAGATAGATAATCCTTAAGCTGTTGGAAGGCCAAGGCACATTCCTCGGTCCACTCAAACCTCTTCCATTTGTTCATCAATAGGAAGAAGGGTCGGCACCTATCCGCTAACTAAGAGATAAACCGGTTCAGGGCAACAGTCATTTCGGTCAATTTCTGAACTTCCTTGGGGTTCCAAGGTGGTTGTAAGCTGTTGATTGCTTTAATTTGGTCAGGGTTAACCCCAATTCCCTTATGGGTTACCATGTAGCCCAGAAATTTACCTAATCCCATACCAAAGGAACACTTAAAAGCGTTGAAGCGCAACTTATGTTCACTCAAAATTTTGAATATGTTCTCGAGGTCTCCTAAGTGTTTGGACACTACCTTGTTTTTTACCACCATGTCGTCTATATAGACCTCGATGCTCTTGCCCAACTGCAGTTCAAACATCCTAGTCATTATCTTTTGATAGGTAGACCTTGCATTTTTCAAACCGAAGGGCATCACTTTGTAGTAGTAATTTCCTGTGGGAGTGACAAAAGCTGTCTTCTCTTGATCATCCAGGGCTAGTGGTATTTGGTGGTATCTTTGAAAGGCGTCTAGGAAGCTAATCCGAGGATGGCCTACGGTTGCATCCACCAGCTGTTCTATCTTAGGCATAGGGAAAGGATCCTTTAGGTAAGCCCTATTCAGATCTGTGAAGTCCACGCACACTTGCCATTTCCCACTCTTCTTCTCTACCACCACAGTATTGGCCAGCCACTCAGGGTAAAATACCTCCTTGATCGCCCCCGCCTACTTTAGTTTCTTCACCTCCTCTCTGACAACATCAGAGTGGTCCTTGGACGAACGCTAAGGAGGTTGCCTTTTGGGAGTGATAGATGGATTAACATTTAAATGGTGGCAGATGAAGTTCAGGTCCACTCCCGGGGCTTCGTAGGCACTCCATGTGAAGACATCGACGTTTTTTCTAAGGAACTCTATCAGCGCTTCCTTCTCTGGAGGAGACAGCTGAGTCCCAACCTGAAAGAATTTCTCCGGATCGTCACTAATAATGACCTTCATCAAATTTTCACATTTTGCCTCTTCGGCCGACCCATTGACTGGTAACGTCGGAGCTTTTAATTGCTATAAGCCCCTGTCTGTATAGGCCGAGGATTTGACCTCGGGCTGATGTCGAATGGCAGCTACAGGCATTGCCTCACCACAGATTGATTTCCCAGGATCTCCTTAACCTAGCCTCCAGACGAGTATTTCACCTTCTGGTACAGAGTAGAAGAAACGGCTCCTAAGGTATGAATCCAAGGCCTAGCCACAATGGCAGTGTAGGGTGAATAAGCGTCCACCACGATAAAGTCCACCTCTACTATTTCTGAACCAGTCTGCACGAGAAGCCTAATTTGGCCTTTCGGGATAACGACCTTCCAACAAAACTCACCAGGGGTGAGCGGTAGGGTGTTAGGTCCTCGAATCTCAAGTTCAACCCCTTATACAGGTTGGGGTACATTATCTCGGCACCACTGCCTTGGTCTACCATCACCGTTTTCACATCATATCCCCCAATCCTGAGGGTAACCACCAAAGTATCATCGTGGGGTTGGATGGTTCCAATTTTATCCTCGTCCGAGAAGCCTAAAATCGGTTGAATTTCTAATCTAGCCTTCTTTGGCTTTTGAATAGCGTCCTCGTCAGATAGCCGAGCCACAGACATCACTCTAGAAGGGCAGGACTCAGTTCTCCTTGGAGCAGCAAAGATGACATTTATCGTTCCCAAGGGGCGTCTTGAAGAATCATTTCTCCAGGATTCTGAGTTTGCCTGGCCCCCCTGACCATTGGAGGGATGCAAGAGTTACTTTAGCTTTCCTTCACAGACGAGCTGGTCCAGGTGGTCCCACAAACTTCTACAATCTTCTTTGGTGTGTCCATGGTCTTAGTGGTAGTGGCAATAGAGGTTGTGGTTGCGCCTAGCGGGGTTTCCCGCCATTTTATTTGGCCATTAAAAAAATGGTTCATTCCTAATCTTCTCCAAAACTTGATGCACCGGCTCTCAGAACACTGCGTTTACCGCCTGAGGATTGACAGATCCTGACTGTCCGACAAAATCTCTCCGTGGTCAGTTGCTATTATACCGGTTCGACCTAAAATCCCTCATCTCTTGAGGGATAACCTTATCCTTTCCTTTCTCTTACTGCTGATCTTCCTCAACCCTTTTATACTTGTCTATTCGATCCATATGTTGGCACACACTAGTGACGGGTTTGCCATTCAGAGATTTTCTTAAACCGTGCTCGGCTGGGAGGCTGAGCTTGAAAGTACTAATGGCCACATCGTCAAAGTCACCATCTATCTCGTTAAACATCTCTCAGTATAAGTCAGAGTATGCTTTCAAGGTTTCTCCCTCTCGTATACTTAAGGACAGTAGGGAAGCCAAGGGCCGAGGGACCCTACTGCAAGTGACGAAGCAGGAACAAAATGCCTGGGTGAGCTCCTTGAAGGAACTAATGGAATTTGCCTTTAGGCTGTCGAACCATCTCATCGCAATGGGTCCCAGACTGGATGGGAAAACCTTGCATATCAAGGCTTCGTTCTTGGAATGGACAGTCATTCTTTGATTGAAATGACTCACATACTCCACGAGGTCTGTTCTACCGTTGTACATGGTGAAAACGGGCTGAGTGAATCGTCGAGGAAGTTTAGCCCCGTCGATTTTGCGCGTGAAGGGTGACTTGGAGATTTGGTCCAAGGCCCTGCTCACAGCATTGTTTCCCACACCTTTGTGAGGTGGGCTTCTGACCTTCCGTTTGCGATGATGTTCCTCTTCGTAAGAGAAAGACTCACTGGGCGGGGTTCGAGATCTTCGCCTATAACTGGCGTCCTTTTCGCCATCAGAAGAAACATCAAAGTTAGAGGGAGTTCGCCTTCGTCGTGCATGGCGCAGTTCCCCCTTTAACTGGTCAATTTCCAACTGCATGGCTCTGTTATGCTGGTCTTGTGAGACGTGACTTCTAACTCGAGTATGGCTTTTGCTTGTATGTGTAGTGTGCACGCTGCCTTCTCGATCTCCTCTCTGTTCGAGGTTGACAAAAGGGTCGCCATGCTTGCATCCCAAAGATTCTGCTTGGTGTGGACCTGAACCTACCATAGTTAACTGCTGCACTCACTATCGCACAAGTTCTTCCCATAGACGGCGCCAATTGTAAGGACACGTTTTGCAGCCCAAGCCCAAAATATAAGGAATATTGGCCTAGTGAGCCCAGTACAATAGATTTGTAAAGAGTGGGTCAAAGAACTAGGCCCTAATGAGCTTAACAGCAGCCAGTATGGACTTGTAGGATGATCAAGCAAGAATCATAAACATAGGATTGAATAAATTCACGGTTCGGGGAGGCAAATCTTAATATAAATCAATGAAACTTATTACAAGTGCAATTTCAATTGCTACAGTATTATCCCTTTCTTTTTCGGTCCCCCTTCCTTCAAGGGTCTCTCACATTATATATCTCCTCCTCGATGATCTTGTCCCTCCATTTGTCAATCGCCCAATCCTCTACTCGAGTACTCGTCCCATCAGACACCCAAGCTCTCTGTGAGATGCGGTAGCCAAGGAAGCACTGTTCTGGGGTCTTCTCCACATAAATGCAGCAAAAAAAGTAGCTGTTGTGCATTTAATGCAGAGGTAGCAGCCTTTTCTTAGATATTTTTGGGTTCATTTTCTTCTCGTATGGTCATAAGGCACGCTTCTAACACTAGAGCTCCTATGGAGGTCATTTTCGCCGTTGGAATGCGTATCTGAGCTATACTTGCCATGGTCGAGGAGGAATTCATCCTCGGACTGCCTTCTGCCCCTTCTTTATTCGTGAGACTCTAAACTGGAATTTCTCATAATTAATTGTCCCTCCTCGGACATGCCGATGTTCTCGGACAGGGCCTAAGGCCCAATATATAATTTTGAGCCCTTATCCCTACAATAATCATTATGGAACGGATGTCATAATTTAATATTCAATTGTATTTATTGAAAATTCTGTCAATATTTAATTTTTTTTCTTCATCTTTTTCTTTCAACTTCGTTTATTAGGTAATTTCTCAAATTTTCCTCTTTATTTTTTTGTAATTTTTCCTATGGTCAGCCTAGTTTTAGGTTTCCTAAGAATCTCTTACCTATCCTAGGATTTATTTTCTATAAATTAGTGGTTGTAACCTATTGGCAATTATACTTTGATTAATAAACGTTTTCAGAGAGGTTTTTCTCTTTCTTTCTCTAGTAAATTCTAGATTTCTTCTTGTGCATTCAAATAACCTGGTGTGGATGATAAATGAATTCTGTTTCTTATGACCATCTGCTAAGTCAAATTGAATTCCAACTCATCCAAGTTTTATCCATTTGATTTTCCAATTGATTTGTTCTTCCTATATTTTCTTTCTTGCCTCTTTGGTAGTTATAGTACTTCTTTAGAAATGTGTAATATCATCTCCAAAAAAGAGGGGACACCAACTAATGATCCTTCCTAATCTGCCTCCTTGTCATTCAGTAAATCTATTTATGTTGGGTATGCAAGTTTTCCTAAGATCTTTCAGTTGGTGTTCATTGTTTACAAATCGATTGTAGTTGGAAAAGGTGGTTAGGAAGCTTCTTCTCCCAACAAGCAAAAATAAGATCATAACTTCTCTCATTAATGCACATCTTTAAGTTCTTCCTTAGTGTTAGATGTCCTTTAATAAATAGATTCTTGAACCTCTCTAATGGGAAGAAAAAAAAAAGCCTCATTCATGTGTTCTTTTCTAGATTTAAAAGGCACAAAACAATTAAAATCTAAAAGGAAAATTAAGAACGAAATCACAATAAAAGATATATTATTACATTTTGTTGGGAATAATATACAAAGTAATAAATGAAGAACAAGAATAACACAAAAGACAAAACAAAAATAGATAACTCGAAGGCACAAAATTGTTATCATATGCAATATTTGCCCCCTACACTCTTGTTGCTAAAGGGTTATCGCAAATTTGACGCCAGGATACAACCAAGTTGTTGGGTTCTATAGATAGTAATTCTGGAAAATAATCACAAGATTTCTTGTGTTTCTCTCTAACTTACTATTTTTCAAGTGAACATAAACCTCTATTTATACCCATAGGGTTATATTTTATCAAAAGGCACGCATGGAGAGTTAAAATGTTTCATAAAACTGTTCACAAGGTTTGAAACCTTTTCAAACTTTCAAAACAGTCACCAGAAAATTTTACAAAAAATTCTATTTTTTCGAGGAGGAATCGAATAGCGATTGAATCATCTAGAGACTCCAGGATTATTTTCCTCATCATTTTGATCGATCGAGCAAAAGATTCGACCGATCAAAAATCCTTATTTTCAAATTTCACTTAGAAAATTCCAGAACTTGAATTTTCACTTTATGAAACAATATTCTCCAAACTCAAACATCATTATTGCAACCTATCCATGTATATACCTATATATACAACACATTTTACACAAATCACATTTATGAGAAATTTATAACTTAATATATATCTATATATTGTCACTTGAAATATATTTAAGGAGGATTATGACATAGTTTGCTTGGGTATTATTTATTAATATGTTTACACTAACAAAAATATAAACATTTAAAAAAGTTTAAGGGAAACAAATAGCATTTTAGTGTAATTTTTTTTCTTGGGGCTACTTTTAAATATAGTTATAATTTATGAGGAAACAAACAAAAAAAAAATCAAAAAAATTGTAGGGGATCATCCATCCCATTTCTTTCCTTTCTTTTTCACTCTAACCAACTAATAGAAGATCACATTTTCCTCTTCTTCTTCTTCTTCTTCTTCTTCTTCTTTTTAATTTTTATCCCTATTTTTCATTCTCTTCCTTTTCACCCCAATCAAACATAGACTTAATACCATCATTGTCGAATTGTTTGAAATTTTATGATTTATGTTTTAAAAGATTTTTAAAAAATCCTCAAAATAGGTGCAACGTGCATATGTGAAGAAAGAGAAAAAAGGTATGTACTTAAATTTATAGTTTTAAATCCTAGTTGTAGAGTTCTCTCTCTCTCTCTCAAAAAAAAAAAAAAAAAAAAACAAATGAGGGTGTACTACTTATTCCCTTCTTTTTTTTTCTTTTTTTTTTCTATTTTGAGAGGAATGCTATACTTATTCTTTTAAGTTGGCTAACTTAGATGATTAAGCTACCTTAGTTAGGTTATTAAGATCTAGAAGTTTTCATAATTCCTTTATAAGTAAAGTAGGTCCCACCTAATTAGGAGAAGTAATTTGAGAGGGATCAGGTTACTATATATATCGTGTGTGTGTGTGTATATATATATTATCATTCTATAAAGAAAAAAGAAACTCTTTATGTTTAATGCTTTGGTAATTTTAACATGTTTCCATTTTTTATCTCACAACTTAGATAGGTTGAATTCTTCCCTTTTTTGGGGTTGGAAAAATGTTCACGTCAATACATTTAGATATTGGAATGCAATTTTTGGGAATTTCAGGCATGGGGTTGCTTTTAATTGTCACATTATGATTGTACACACAATTTTTCAATATCCTTCTAGTAGACTCGATTTTGTTTGACCGATTTCCCAGTATTAACCCAAAAATGCGAAGAAAAGTATAAATTGTATTAAAAATTTTAACGATGGAAAAATACGATTGACTTTCTCCAACGTCCATTATTATATTATTAAGAAATCGTTGAAAAAACAAAAATATAAGGATAAGGATATGGGGCTATTGAGTACTCTATTATCTTATGCAGTATACATTCAACGCTAAGAGAGAGAGATTGTTTTGCCGAAGGTTATTATTCTTAAAATATTACATGTTTTTCATGCGTTTGTTTATATAAATATAGAGAGATAGAAAGAAAAAGGACATCTCTAGTATAGGTTTCTCGACTCCACGCCACTATTACTATATATATAAAAAGAAAAAAAGCCATTTTTAGTATATTTCATCGATTCTATGTCACGTAATGACAATATTTTAATGAGATTATCATCGTGAGTACAACACATTTGTTAAAACGTAACTATTTGTACCATTCAACTATATTTTATCTGAACTATATATATATATATATATATATTTAGCAACATGAACTATATATATTTTTAATCAAAGCAAATTAAATAGTTGAATACTTGTCATTTGTTGATGGAGAAAGATGACGTGACAGGTGGCCATATGTATGTAGCCGCGTGAGCTTGAGGTGCTAAAATCCTGCCGAAAACTATCGGGGCACCAATCAAACAACACGGCTTTGGCTTTCATTTTCTTAGACCTAAAAATATCTTTTTATTGGTGGCGTGGATTGAACGAAGCTTCCTTCTTCTCTATATCGTGCTAGCACAAATGTTGGAATTTAATAAATCCCCCACCCCATTCTATTGACTTTCCAATTTCCATGTCCCCTGCCTAAATTATCTTCTTTGTCAATCTTCTGCCTTGGACGGCTTCACAGATTTTAGTCTCATGATATCTAAAAAAGCTGAAAATGGTGTTAGCAAAGCAAGCTTAAAAATAGGAAGCAATTCTAGACAATATGTTATTTGTCATAAATTGATGAAGTAATCAACTATAAGTATTGGATAATCTTTTTTTTATAGACCCATCATCATTTTTTGTTTTCTTAATTAACATTTGCAATGGACCCGGGCAGTGCCACACATTCTTCAGAGGGTTCAAATGAACCCCGACTTCAAAATTTTAAAAATATACAAACACACACACACACACACACACACACACACACACACACACACACACACACACACACACACACACATATATATATATATATATATTTTTTGCTAGTTTAACTTACCTTAAAAAATATTTTTACACCATGACTTAAATCTTGCACACTCTCATCACAGATACCTCCGACTTTAAAGGTAAATAATAAGTGGATGTGTGCGTATAAATATAATATAACATAACATTATATAATTTAATAATTAGAAAATAGAGATGGTTTATTACATGTGTGTGAATTGTTATTATGTTAAAATAACTTTTTATTATAAAGTTAATAAAGTAAAGCTAGTAATTGTTCATGCATTTGATTAGTTAAGTAGACAGTTTGTGTATTGTCTATGTATGAATGAGTGTGGTTATATGGGTCAACCATTAATACAGTGCTAGTGAGTTGAGTTTTCCTATTTAGTTTAATATATTTTTATAAAAAACAATAACAAATAGATAATGACAACTGCACCCAAAAAAAAAATGTTATACAAACTTAAAAAAATAAAATGGTCACATCTACCCACATTGGCAATAAATAATAATAACTGAACTATCATGTAACGATTTCAAAATTTGAAAACTCGTAAAAGAAAAATGTAAAACTTCATGTATTTGATGAGTTTTTTTTTTTATCAATAACTTGATATATTCAAGTTCTCTCTTTATTAAATTCTACTTAATTTAAATTTCTTAATGACCCTGAAAGTAAATTCTTAGAGCCATCACTGCAATTGACTACCTCTAAGTTGTAATAAAAGTTATGATACAAAAGTTTGCACTGCATTCTAGACCGTCTGACTAGGAAGAGCAGGACGGGCTAGCCTGTATGATTGAAGAAAATTCAAGATGAAGAAAGATGACACTGTGTTATAGTTGAAATAACCTTTTGCTTTGTCATTCTTTAAAGTGGAAAAAAAGAGAAGCTTGTTGACTTTTCTGTTCAATTGAAAATAAAACTATCTATTATAGTCTTAATGTTAATGTCAACATTGTCAACAATAAAAAAAAAAGGAACATCGATAACGCCAATTAAGTAAAATACAAAAGTAAGACTGTCGACGTTTAAGTTTAGCTAGAGCGCTTATAAGTGTCGTGGGAAATTTGTAGTGTATGATGATACATTCACAATTGGCTGTTTATGAAATGGGACTTGCGTGTGAAAAAAAAAAGGACCATAGAGAGTCTACGAAGATTCTATATATTTCGTAATTCTGGGAGTGGGTGAAATAAAAGTAACCCAATTAAGGGTTAGTCAAATTTTTGCCAAATTCTTTGTTACTTTTCGTAAATTTTTCTTTTTATGGTCCAATCTTTACTTATAATCTGCAAAATTCATTATCATTTCCTTGTTTTAATTTCTTCGTCTTCATATGGAAAAATCCAAGTTTGGTGTGAATGTGATGCGACAAAGACAATTGGAGCAATAGCATGCATGCCAATTAGTATTACTCTGAATGAGAGCTCGCACACGCAGAAACACGCATATGTGAAATAGTAGTTGGGTTGGTCCTCTAAAAAAACTGTGCCCCAATATGGCAAAGTTAGGGGAAGTCAATTCCCAAAGAGGAAAAGGTTAATAATACAAGTCATTTTCTACCTCTTGCATGCATGGTCTCTGGTTTGTTGGATTATTTCAAGGGACTCTAATTAAAAATTGTTTTTTAGATGATAGTAAAATTACTAAAATAAAACCATCTATTAAAAAGTTTTTATAAAAAAAATGTTTAATTCAATATATTCTGCGGTAAAATCTATGCCGACGGACTTCACCAAAAACCAATTAAATTAATATATAATATATGATATAGATTCAGGTTATATCTAATATAACTCTACAAATAACTATATTTTTTAAACTATCGATTTTTATTAGGGATTTGTTTAGATACTGCTTATTGCTGAAAATTGAAAACTTATTGCTGAAAACATTGTAACAAAATAATTTTTAAACTATGAATAGTGCCCGTGGAACCTAATTTTAAAATTATATTTGCTGAATTTTATACTTGCGGGTCCCATGAACAATATATAGAACCCAAAAAAAAATACAAACAGTTTGCTATCCAAACCCACACTAAATCTCATGGTAGTAAAAAAATAACACTAATGATCATGTCATCATTTTTCTAAAATTTAGTGATGTAAGAGCATAAGCCATTAACTTTCTCTAGCTTTTTTATCGTCTTCTTCTACTTTCTTTGCATCTCTCTATCTCACCTACTTCTCCATTGAACTCCATTGTCTTCTTCTTCTTCCTTCAAATGGCTCCATTAATCACTTTCCCATCTATAAAACTCACGCATTTCCCATAAATGCAAAGACAAAAGCTTTCGGTGGAAAAAAAAAAATCATATATGAAAAATACCACTATATCCAAAAATAGAAAATTTTGTGGGAAGAATGTGAATTTTGCTACAAAATTGTGAAATACAAAAAATTTCATTACCTGCTGACAAATATGTAAGTAATGCAGCATCACTTTCATATATAAATACCACAAAAAACATTTTTTTAAGACATAAATCACAATATGTCACCTTAATAGATTTGGAATAAAAATTTTGAAATTATTTAGGGTTAATTACATTTTCCCTTTCCCCTCCCGCCCCACCTCCCAAAAAAAAAATCCATCAATGTCCCACTTTAACTTTTTGGAAATAGGCAAATTACTACAATATGCCATTACTAAATTCCATTATTATTATTATTATTTTTTTTTTTTTGGAATTTCTGAGCGATGATTACCTATGGGATTCGTAGATAGGGTTGAATCATGGAGTATCTAGTGAATGGAGTTTTGAAGATAGGCATGATTGCGTTGTAGAGGTGTTTGGGTTTTATTTTATTTTGTTTTCTTTTTGGGGGGTGGGGTGGTGTGGCGGTGGGATTTAATTTGTTAATTAGTGAGATTTCTTAGTGTAATTAGACTTTGAGTTGAGAATGTTTAATAATTATATATTTTTAGTTTCATTTGAAAGGGTGATTTTAAGGATTTTTGACATACTTTTGTTTAATATTCTTCCTCTTCAAGTGTTAAGATGATGATTCTCATAGTTTTTGATAATTCTCCCCTCTTCAAATTAAGAAATTAGGCTTTATGTTGTATTTAAATATATATATATATATATATATTAATTTGGGCATTTCATCCTGATAATTATTAACATGTTTATTATTTTAGACTGGTTTGATCTATATATAAAATTGTTATTTTATTGTTTATGAAGGATTTAATGGACATTTTAAATTTTAATATGAATAGAATACAAATTTTTAACTATGGGGTACATTTCAATCCCTCTAAACCTTAAAACCAAGCAATGTCTCTCATTAAGTATTGAATTTAGCAAATTATCCCATGTCGTCAACAAATAAAATAAAATCTAACATAATTTAGTAACGGCAATAAGTAACTTGCTAATTTTCCATATTTCAAGAGACATTGGTCGATTTTTTAAAGTTTAGGAGGAGATTGAAGTGTACCCATAGATAGGAGGGAAAAGTAAAATTAACCCAATTTTTTGTCACCATAATATATATATATATAATATATATATATATATATTATTTTTTCTTGAATTTGATTGTTGAGGGCGGGAAAATTTGAACCGTGAATATTTTTGTTAGAAAGAAGTGACAATTGAATTACAAAACTCTTGACATGTTACTATAATAGTTGTTACAAAAGAGATCAATTCCCAAATTATGATGATTGTATAAAATATATCCTTTAACTTTTTTTAAACCCCAATAATTTTCCATGGTTGTTAAGGCCATGTTTGGATGCATATTTTTCATTACTCAATTTCCATCACTCAATTTCCGTCACTCATCACTCATCACTCATCACTCATCACTTTAAAATACTACACTCGTTTGGCACCATCACTCAGTTACCATCACTCAATATTTTTCACACTATTTGTGGGCCCCATACCTGTCACTGGGTGCAGCTTTTTTTTTTTTAGTACCCAGAAACCCGAACCAGAAAGGAAAAAAGAAAAAAGAAACCTAGATCACCCGAACCTAGTGAAAAAAAAAAAGAAAAAAAAAAAAAAGAGGAAGACACCTGAGACTGAACGGAGAAGAAAGGAAAAAAAAAAAAAAAAAGACACCTGAGACCAAAACCAAGAGAAGAAAGAAAGAAAAAAAAAGAAAGAAGGAAGACACCTGAGAGTCTGAGACCGAACCCAGGAGAAGAAAGAAAAAAAAAAAAAAAAAAAGGTAGATTGGTCAAAAAGGTGCGGCTGAGTTATGACAGTGGGTCCCCCATATGTATTTAATTACAAAAATGTCATTAAGTTATGAGTTATGAAAACTGAAAACAACTAAAATGTGTTTTTAGTTTCCATAACTCATCACTAAAAAATTAGAGAATTGAGTGATGGAAACAGAGTGATGGTGGTGCCAAACGAACTTCTCGCTATGGGTCCCACCATTTTTGAGTTATGAGTTATGAAAACAGAGAATTGAGTTATGAAACAGTCCATCCAAACACCCCCCAAATCACTCCATACTTCCATAGTCTATAGGGTGGAAGAGAAACTGAATGTATAATATAATTAAATAAAGGAGACGGATGACTTCCCCACCCTTCTTTTTGAATATGGATATATATAATATAAAGTATATGATTGCATATTATGGAAATGGTGAAAGTTATTGCATTTATTTTCAGCGGATTGGTTGAAAGAATTGAAAGTAGAGGGAGGCAGGCAGTCTAAACAAACAATAGTTTCTCTGCTCACAGAAGTATCCATTGAGATGACAGACTCACAGAGGTATCCATGAGATATTACTGGCTGTTGAAAATTCCCTATAAAGTCAGAAAATAATTAAGGACTTATAGACTCACTCACCCATTTTTTCTTCTTGGTCTAGCATTTTTACCCATTCAATTTTATTGTGCAAGTTGGAAGAATCCGAGAAGGGAGAACCTGCTACGAAAATTGAATAGGCATTTTATATAAATTTGAACACAAATTTGAGCATCAAGAATTGCCCTTGGGAGGAAGAAATGGTATAAATTCTTCTAAATATAAAGGGAAAATTTCACTACGTTTTCAGGTTTATTAGTGAAGGTTCTCTTTATAATAGATGTGGGATTCTGTTTTTCAATCGTTGCTTGTACTTTTAAGTTATTCCATTGTCCCCTTCATAATTCAGATATCATTTTATTTTTCCCTTTGCAATGTATATAAAATAGAAAAAAATATTTTCAAGCATAAGCCACTGAATGCGAATTTCACTGCAAAATTGTGAAATTCTAAAATACAAAAAATTTCGTCGCGTGTTGAAAAATATGTAATTAATGCAACATCACTTTAATATATACAAACCATAAAGAATTTTTTTTTTTTTTTTTGAAGACATAAATCACAACATATCAGCTTAATAGATTTGGAATAAAAAATTTGAAACTATTTAGGGTTACTTGCACTTTCCACCAATATCCCACTCGAACTTTTGAAAATAGGCAAATTACTGCATGCCATTACTGAATTCCACTAAATTTTTATTTTTCTTTTAACAAGATGGGGTAATTTGCTAATTTCCAATATATTGAGAGGTTGGGGGGTGGAGGGAGCATTGCTCAGTTCTTAAATTTAAGGAAGATTAAAGTGGACCAATAATTTAAGAGGGATCCAAATATAGGTCCTTGATATGATTAATATTTTGGGAAGGGGATAGAGAGAGCCCTAGGACTCGTAACAAAAGAGGCTATAGACATTGTTGGCAGTTTCAAAAGAGACAAGCTCGGAGAAAGGGATGAAAGGGAAGGAGGAGGTTGAAAAGTTGGATGCCAATGTTTTCAAGAATGTTGAATTTATGAGCAATGGTCACGGCCACCAGTGAGATTTTTTGAAAAGGCTGAATCATGGAGTATCCATTGAATTGGGTTTTGAAAATAGGCAGGATTGGGTTGTAGATGTGTTCGGGGTTTTTTGGGGGGATTTGACTCATTCTACTTGTTAATTAGTGAGATTTCTTAGTATAATTAGGCTATGAGTTGAGAATGTTTTATAATTGCACTTTTTTAGTTTCATTTGAAAGAATTAAGGATTTTTGCCATACTTTTTATTATTACTATTCTTCCTTTTTAGGAATTAAGATAATGATTCTCATTATTACTATATTTTTTTATAATGATCCTCTCTTCAAATTAAGAAATTAAGTTGTATGATGTATTTGTTTTAATTATATATTAATTTAAGCATTTGATCCTAATAATTATTAGAACAAGGTTTAGCTACAAAATTTATAGTCTAAGATTTACAATCTTACTCAATAAAATAAATATTATTACGTATTTTGAAAATCTAACCATTGAATTGCATACTCTTAATATACATGTCAAATTTTGTGTCAATCGGATATTATTTACTATATGATATATAAACTTATATTTTAAGCATAATTTTAAACTACAAAAACTTGCAATTTGAACAATTTATTGATAACATAGTTATTGATATTTAATTTTCTAGAAATTTTGTAAGCATGAAGAATATTAGAAGAAGATGTCATGCAATGGTGGATTTGTCAAAATATACTTCTAAAAAAAAGATATTGAGTAAGGTTGTAGCATAAAGTTACAACTAATTTTGTAGCTAAATCATGTCCTAATTATTAACATGTTTCTTATTTTAAATTGATTTGATCTATATATCAAACTGGTATTTTATTATATACGAAGGGTTTAATGGACATTTTAATATGAATAGCACTCAAATTATGTGTGTGTGTGTGTGTGTGTGTGTGAACAAAGTTTAACTACAAAATTGGTTATAGTCTAAGGCTATAACCTTACTTAATAAAATAAATATTAATACATATTTTGAAAATCTAACTATTGAATTACAACTAATTTTGTAGCTAAATCATGTCCTAATTATTAACATGTTTCATTGTTTCTTATTTTAAATTGATTTGATCTATATATGAAATTGGTATTTTATTATATATGAAGGGTTTAATGGACATTTTAATATGAATAGCACACAAATTATATATGTGTGTGTGTGTGTGTGTGTGTGAACAAAGTTTAACTACAAAATTGGTTATAGCCTAAGGCTATAACCTTACTTAATAAAATAAATATTATTACATATTTTGAAAATTTAACCGTTGAATTACATGTTCTTTAAGCTCATAATACACATGTCAAATTTTGTGTCAATCAGATATTATTTACTATATGATCTATAAGTTTATATTTTATATATAATTTTAAACTACAAAAACTTGCAATTTAAACAATTTATTGATGACATAGCTATAAATTTTTAATTTTCTAGAAATTTTGCAAGCATGGAGGATATAAGAAGAAGATGTAATCCAACGGTGGATTTGTCAAAATTCACATTCAATAAAAAGATATTGTGTAATGTTATAGTCTTAGACTACAACCAATTTTGTTGCTAAACTTTGTCCTATATATATATATATATTTCTAAGTTTGTTTTGTTAATTAACTATGGGGTACATTTCAATCTGGGTAAGATTTAGGTACAGTACTTAGATATTGTTCCTTAACTTACCCTCTTAAGATTTTGTCATGTGAATTTTTTTTATGAGATAGAAATATATTTTTTTAGTTAATTAGCCACATGATTGAATTTTAAAAGAGGAACCTAAAGAACAGCACCTAAGATATCGTGCTTAAATTTTGTCCTTTCAATCCCTCTCAACTTTTAAAACCGAGCAATGTCCCTTGTTAAGTATTGAAGTTAGCAAATTATCCCCTGTGATCAAACTAAAAAATAAATAAAAATAAAAATTGAATCTAACATAATTTAAATGGCCAGAGGTAACTTAATAATTTTCCATACTTCAAAAAAGACATTGGTTAATCTTGAAGTTTAGGGGGAGATTGAAGTGTACCCCCACAATTAAAGGGTCAATTGAGTTGCAAGTTTCTTGACATGTTACTGTTACCATAATAATTATTACAAAAAGACCATTAGGTCAATTCCTAAATTATGATGATTGTATAAAAATATAAAATATATCCTTTAACGTTTTTTAAACCCAATAGTTTTCCATGGTTGTTAAATGACTCCATAGTCTATGGGGTTGAAAAGAAAATGTATGTATAATATAATTCAATAAAGAAGAAGGATGACTTTCCCACCCTTCTTCTTTATTAAGGATCTATAATAAAGAATGTGATTGCATATCATGGAAATAATGAATTTTATTGCATAAATTTTCAGCGGCTTCGTTGAAAGAATTGAAACTAGAGGGAGGCAGGCAGTCTAAACAAACAATAGTTTCTTTTGGCCATTGAGATGACTAGTATCTTTAAGAATTAAGATATTAGCGTTCACCGACATGACTAAATTACTGGCTGTTGAGAATTCCCAGCCTAGTCTACTGAGCTTGGGCCCAGTGTTTTGTATATGCGTCAGTCTAGTCTATTGGGTTGAGCCCAGTGAATTGCAATTACAATATACTCGTATTATTTATACTTCACATATATTATATTTATATAAGTCGCGCGCTTTGCAAAAATATTGTATCACAACTCACAATGGGGATAGCCCCAATGCACCCAAAGGTGCCCCAAGCCATGAGTTCAATGGGTTCAAGTGAACCAGGTTAACGATCACACACATGAGACCCTTTTTTTTTGTTATTTAAAAAAAAAAAACTCTTTATTGTACATACACATTATATGTACAAAATATACATTTTATTCTCTCAGTCTCGCTGTCTTTATTTTTTCAGACTTTCAAAAAATCAAATTTATTGCGCAAGTGGAAGAATCCGAGAAGGGAGACCCTGCTATGAAAATTGAAAAGGCATTTTGTACTAATTTGTACACATATTTGACCATCAAGAATTGCCCTTGGGACGAAGAAAAGGTATAAATTCTTCAAAGGGAAAATTTCACTGCGTTTTCAGGTTTACTAGTGAAGGTTCTCTTTATAATAGATGTGACATTCTTTTTTTTCTTTTTTATGGTTGCTTGCAGTTTTAAGTTATTCCAATGTCACCTTCATAATTCAAATATCATTTTATTTTTTTCTCTTTGCAATATATATAAAATAGCAGAAGACATTTTCAAGCATAAGCAACACAGCACACTTATGAAAGATACGTATTGTCCCGTTCGAATACTTTTTTTTTTTTTTAATTTATATTTTGGTTGTTAAAAATTCAGTTGAATTGAAGAAGAAAATCTGAACAGCAGGTCGCATTCAAGAAGGTTTCATATCTGGTGTGTCGCATTTGAGGTTTGAAGCAAATGCCACACAACAGATAGACAGCTTTTTGTTGTTGTTGTCGTTGTTGTTGTTGTTGTTGTTTTTTTTTTTTTTTTTAAATAATAATAATAACAAAATTAGCTTTTTAAATGATAAATTAGTTTTTAGCTTTTATCACACATTTTCCATAAAAACTATCAAAAATTATATTTTTTTTAATAAATTGTTAGGTTCATATTTTTATGTAATTAACATATTCTATGACAAAACGCAATTTACTTATTTATTATCTGCATTGTTTTCCATATGGTGTATATAACATGTTTGTTAAGTGCTTTCAAGAAAGACAAGTATGAAGCCAATCAAAACAGCCAATCCTAGTTCGTGCTATGGTTTCTTAGGATTGTGTGTTTTTAGATAGGCTAGTGTATTTGAATATGAGTTTGTGGGGATAAATGAGTTGAGTAGGAGTATTGGGCCGTGGGCCATGCTTGAGGATGTGGGGTAGCCCGAGAAGGGTCGAACAGTAAGATAAGCGTGTGGGGCAATGGGACAAGGACAAGGACAAGTAATGACTAACAAAGGTTGTCTCCTGAGGATCCAAACTTCCTCAGGAAACGTTGTAGGGGATTGGAGCCTGATCGCCTAGAGAATACTATGTAAGAGGGTACTATACTTCTAAGGATAAGTTTCAGATAAAAGAGTCCACAGTAAACCTAGAAATATATAAGAAGAAGACTACTACTACCACATTAAATGTTCTACACCTAACCAACTGGCCGTATATATGTGGAAATGACCCCTGAGTAAGGATATCTCAGCCCACAACTACTCATAAAGTTTCTAGGAGGTTTCTGATTGGACAAGCATCCAAAAGATTGCTTACATGAACAACAAGTGGAAGGATGGGATTGAAAAGAATAGGACTATTTAAAGAAACGACCCCCTGAAAAAGGGGGATGTAATCTAAAATGAGAAAAATAATAGAATATCTTGTACTTAGATAAACTTGAGTGAATATAAGAACACTTCATCCTCGAACTTGAACGAGAAGTGATATTCCCTTCAAACTGTGTTTTCTTATCTTTTTGGCGCAAATCCAATTTATTGTGGCCCATACATGATTTGCTGAGTCTTACCTGTAAGATCCACTTTCTAACAAATATATTGTTTTGAACTCGTTGGGCAATCATCCATTTCTAGTGGGCTGAGGGTAAAAATCTAGTTCTTACAGGGTTCATTCATTATATTCAGGTTATTATTGTATTGGGCTTACTTTTGTACTTGAGGTTTTGTCATGGATTGACAAAGGGAGATTGTTAGGGTCATGTGTTTTGATATTGTCAACCATGCCAAATTATGTGTCTTTTATTGAGTTTTGATGTGTCTTAAAATTGTAATTGAAAACTAAGTTAAAGACACAAAATTTACTCAAGAAAAACACATTTTCAGTATATACCTCGATAGCAACTAGATAGAAGCTAGAAACTTACTGTCTCCATTTTTTTTTTTTTTTTAATTTTTTTATGGGAACTTACTGTCTCCATGATAAAAGCTCGATCTATCAAGCTTCGCGGATCAGTAAAAATTAGCAACGGGAAACAACCCATAACTTATTCTTTTGAACCCCGAATTGAGATCCGTTTAAACCGGTATTTAAAGGACATCATAAGCCATCTATTAGAAGGCTTTTTAGAGAGAGAAATGCTCTGTTTATGCGGCTAGGGTTTTGTAACCAAGTTTTCTCTATTTCACCAAACCAAAGAGTTCTTGCTGCGTTTTTTATACGCCTCTGGGTTCTGTAACCAAGCAAATTTTCTAACTCCAGCATTGAAGATCTTATTGGTGTTTCAATGTGAAGCTGTTGCAAATCAACTACAACAATCAAATGGTTACTGTGGAGTTAGTTACATACTGGGATTCGTGCAAAAGAGTTAGTCACAGATTGGAGATTTGTGCATCAAAGGAAAGAATGCTACTACAAAATCAAGTCCAATTGGGTATTGGAGCAAATGTTCAACTATAGATTGGTATTTTGGAATAGGCCAGGGTAGTGGTAAGATTTTGTATACTTGTAACCACTTGATTATTGATTAGTGGATTATTGGGAGTGGTAACCTTAAATTCACTCGATATGGTTTTTGTCTTGCAAGAGATTTTCTCCATTCGTCAACAAATCACCAAGTTATTTTTTTTCTGCTGTATATTAGTTAATTAGTGATTTGTTGATGCCTCCACAATTTGCATGCAATTTAACCTAATTAATCAACTTGGGTAATTTAATTAATTAATAGGGGTCAAGCTATTTTAACCCAACATAAACAATATGCAAATAAGGTACTAGAAAGTAGAAACTACAGAACACTCAAATGAACACTTAATGTAGAGTTTTAAGAATAAAATATAACATGTTGAATAAAAGGGACAAAAGAGTAAATAATTCGGAAATAAATCCCTATTGAATTTACCAAAAAAAAAAAACTACGTTATGTTAGTACCTAACACTAAAAATATTTAAATTTGAGAATTGCATATCAAACTGATGAGTAATGTCATTAGCACTTTCATCTACAATATAAAAAATCTAATATAAGTTTAGTATAAAAAATACAATAAAAAGTCAAATTTTAAATTACAATATAAAAAAATCTAATGTAAGTTTAGCATTAAAAAAAATACATTTAAAAGTAATCAATAAAAATGTCAAAATTTAAATTTTATAATAGCTATTTGGTGAATGAGTTGTATCATGTAAGCTCTGAATTCGACCCCTCGGATACATGTCAAAAGTGAATTGTACTAAATAACTAATTTAGCTAAAACCAACACATGCCTTTGATATCACCATAGTTAGGGTTGAAAATGTACCAAACTGTTGTTTATGAACAGCTTGAGCTTGGCTTGGAAAAAAACTTGATTATATTTGGTTTTTTAGTCAACAAACCAAGTTCAAGCCCAAGTTTAGACTCAATTATTAAACAAATCAAACTCAAACATAATAATGTGCCCGTGAATAAGCTCGTGAACATAAAACACGATTTAATTGTATATAATGTTACACTTTTATATGCATATCTGTCTAAAAATATATGCATATAGACCTAAAATTGAATTATGTAATTTTGTAATTAGGTCCATATAATATCAAATTATTAATTATAGTTTATTGATAATATAAACAATCCATTTTGTAATTAACATTCATAAATCGATGAGGGGGTAAAAAATTTTAGTCACGGTTTACTACATAATGGAAAATAATAAGTCAATCAAGTAGATTGTGAGAAAATGAATTAAATTTGAATATATAATCTAGTTCGGTAAGAAACTCGAACTCAACTTGTGTTTGAAATAAAACTAAATGAACAAATTTAAAATCTTAATAATCGGTTCTGATCGTCTCGTGTACAGCCCTGATCCAAAGGCATTCGGGCCTAATAAAATTCCCCAAGTGACTTGAAGACACAGAATAAAAGATTGTAAGATGTGGGGCACATTCATAGGCCCCAGCTATTGGGCTCTATGATTATGGACTGTTGGCTTTATCGGGGTTCTAGAACTTAGGGGGTCCAGGTCGGTCCACAACGGACCAATATCGATCAGATATCCATGTTCCATGGCCCATTTATAGCTGGCAGCACTTGCTAATAATTTCGGTCCCGAGTCCTGACCATTAAAAGCAACTTATATCTTCGCGACAGAAAAATAATAGCTAATAATAATATCTACCTTCTCAAAAAAAAATCTTCTCAATAAAAAAAAATAAATAAATAAAAAACCCTTCTCAAAAAGATAAAATAATATCTAGGTCCATGTCGTGAGCTAGCACTGGTGATTAACTGATTTTCTTTGATCATTGAACCCAAAGAAATTAAAATCAAAATAAAACAAGAAATCCTTATCATCAAGCTTTCTTATTTCTAAGTTTCATTTATAATAACCGTTAAATTACCGATTGTCGATCTCAAAAATTTAAATTATTAAAATATGATAAATTTAATTATTTAACCACACAATTCTAACAGTAACATTTTACATTTGTAACTGCATATCCCTTACAGACGGTGCTCCTAGCAAGGATTCCGTCACCTAGACCAAGCTTACTGGTGCACTGGTACTCATGGAAGCACATCGTCCACATTGTAAATTTTGGGGTTTCCCCAGTGTGCTTGCAATGTAACTCAGTGTTACACGTTTATTAAGATTATTTGCTTTAGATTAACTCTACTAACAGAATTTCGAGAAGTTTAAAATACACTTCAATTAAAATTCTATTACCAATTTTTTTTTTTTTTTAAATTTAAAAATTATTATTCATTTTAAATTATATGATTTATCATAATATTTGGTCTTAGACTTCATATTTAAGCAATGTTGATGAATATGAGCATCATATATCGTATAACATATATCTATCATGTGGATCACTATGATTAAAATTTATCAAAAGTTTCAAGAATTATAACCTTACTATTTATTTTAAATGATTTTAATTATTTATTATAAATTTTGGATTAAATAAAAATTCACATTGTGTTTGTAACGGCGAAAAAGCAGTTAGTCAATAAATGGAAATAAATGAAGGTTTTACTACTTGCAATCACAATAAATTTGTTTAGAGACGGGAAGTCAAATCTTATTATGATATCCTGTGTGCGAAATCATAATGTTTATATCATAGAGTTGAATAAGAAAGGGTGCCACTTCTATTAATTCACAGTTTAAAAACTGGTTAAAAAAAAAAAAATACAAGTATTGGCCCTTAGGTCTAGTCCGATGTTGGGTTTACAAATGAATAGATTTTTTTCTTTCTTTTTTCTCATTTTTTTCCTTTTTTTCCTTTTTTCTTGCATCTGGATCTTCCTCTTGTTTTTATATCCAGCTACAACTTATTTGGATCTTACACTTGGAGGGCTAAGATTGCCTTCCTAGAACTCCGGTCCCCTCCATAACATACTAGCAAGTTTTACCTTATAATCTTAGCTGTGCTCTCACTATTCATGATCATTTCCTCATTAATGCAGTTAGAGGAATGATTGTCTTGTATTTAATGTGGAGGAGATGACTTCTATACCCTTCTTTCTTCATCTTTCTTGTATTCCGTGTCAAGTTTGCTTCCTTTCCTTTTTGATGTTTTAACTTTATGTCCTCCACATAACTAGTGCTCGTCCTCGAGATCCGAGGTGCATCCTCAGAAATAACCTTAACTGCCTATTTAAATTAGATTTGAGATCCTCGTCCCCATAATGTTTTTGTCACGTAACTTTTAACTTTATTTATTAAAAAAAAAAACTCTATTTTGTTGTTCAATTTATATGATATTGTTTTTAAAATGTTTTCTTATATATATATATATATATATATATTTTTATTTATACATAGATCACATGAACACACACACATATATAATATACTAGTTTATAACTCTGTGATTGTGCATATGCAAGGCTACAATTGAAAATAATCGAAGTTAATACACACACATATATATATATAGTATACTAGTTTACAACTCTGTGTATATGCAAGGCTACAATTGAAAACAATCGCAGTTAACACACATATGTGTGTTTATAAATTTGATTTATTTTTAGTTAGACAAAAACAAAAATGGCTTAGGAGAGTATATGAATCATTCAAACTCTCTTCTTCTAATTTTATATATAGAGTTAGATATATGACTAATTTTTGTTCATGGTCACTTAGTTACTACAATGCCTACATTCTACATGCAAAGAAATGTTTACAAAAAGTGCTAAAAAATTTAAGATTCATTGATGTCCTATCTTTTCCGTAGAGAGAAGCTAAGTTCAAATCAAATCCTTCTATTCCTTCACTTGCGGCAGGGGAGTAGGTGGAATTCTCTCAAAGGCAAAATTTTGCCAGCATCATGGAATGAAATCTTGGACACTCAAATGCCTTTTCTTTTGAGCAAAGAAAATACGCTCCTCCTATGAAAGATAACAAGCTGTCTAGTATACATTAAGAAAAAGGGATAGTTCATCAAAAAAAAACATTAAGAAAAGGGATTCTTATTCCAGAAAAACCTTTACCATAAGAGAGAGAGAGAGAGAGAGAGAGAGAGAGAGCTTTTTCGTTTTTTTCCTTAAGCTTGACTTCATTCATCAGAGTAACCAACCAAAATTACAAAACCTTACTTCAATCAGACACAAAGATCTTTCTTTTGACATTTTTACTTTTTTTTTTTGGTGAAATCTTTTGACCTTTTTCACCCAAGAGTTCAGACACAAAATCTATAAATCTAACCTAAACAAAGTGAAAAAGAGAAGACAAGCCACACCACCAGACATTCATGTATCTAATTATAGTAACAAAAGGAAAAGGAGTATATCAAATTTTGGTTTTTTTTTTTTTTTTTTTCCATAACACCTTTTCCTCATATGAATAATGAATCCAACTATAAATTCCCATTTGGTGAAAAGACGGTGATACCAAAGAAATCAAATCGATCATCGATGTGAAAACAGAGCCATCCAATATTTATATTAAAATCACAAAAAGGTGATCAATCCGATACAAGTTGGCTTCCATTTGATGAGAATTTTTTTTCTCATTTTTTTTCTTCACATTACTTTAAACTCATTAATAATAACTAAACCAAACAAAAGTGGGTGGGGGAATCATACGAAGGAAATTGATGTTGATGTTTGGTTACTTTGATAAACTCTGGTTTGGTTGGCACTTAACCCTGATAGAAACCGATCCACACTCTACCATTTTTCTTGATCGAATCAGCTAGAACTTTGCCTCACCGAGCAAGCAACCACCTGAGCCCACCGCCTTAACCTTGTCTTCACCGTCTGAGGATTATCACCTTCACATTTTCCCAACAAACAAACACACAATTTTATATTCATAGTTTCATATACGTACACATATTCAAAACGTGAGTCTAAAGCAAATATAAACAGGAACTCAATAAATAAATTACCGGGTCCTAATAGGGTGTGGTGAGGACTACCGAGAGGAGAGCTGGGAGTGTCGGAGTCCGACGCCGTTGACGAACACGGCGTGAGGGTTGACTTGGAGTTGGAAACGGTGTCGTTGTAGTGCTTGTTGACAGCGTAGTAGAGACCCAAGGCTGGCAAAGTATCAGACAAACGCTGATCCACGACATGATCAGGCGAGTCGATGAGCTCGAATCCGAAACCCAACTCGATACAACCCTTGAGCTCGTCGACGTCCTCGTCTGTCACGCTCTTGCTCCTGTTCCTGTTCTTGCTCCTGTGGTTCCCCTTGCGCCTCAGCCACGCCTCGTCGCGGTACGCGTCTGGTGACCACGAGTGCTGCTTGTACAGCGGCGATATCATCATTGGCTTTATTGATGATGATGATGATGATGATGATGATTGTTGTGGCGGCGACGACGATGATGGAGGTTGTGGTGGTGGTGAATAAGGAAGTGGGTGGAAGTCAGACATGGTTGAGTCCTCGAGCTCGAACACAGCCCCTAGTATGGGGTTGTGCGGAGGTCGGGGGACCTCGCGCGCTGGGTCTGCGAGCGATATAGGCTTTTTTTTTGTATTTGGGTCCTATATTTCGGCTTTATATTCGGGTTATATGGAGAAAGGATCGGTAATAACACAAAAGCAAGGAGGCATTGGTGGCGGTCCAGTTGAGTGGGAAGACTTAAAGCTCTGGTAGGTCCTAGTCATCATGATCTGTCCTTTATGTATTTTTTTTTTTTTTTTTTTTTTTGTTTGAGAAGCCTGTCCTTTATGTATTTACTATTTAGTAATGCTACGTACATTAAAAAAAATAATTATAATAATTTTCACACTAGCTTAGGGGATAAGTTTTTACATATTTTTATTTGAAAATATTGTTGACATTACTTTTTATTTACAACTAATAATATGTCATATCAACAATTATGAAATTTTTTATTAATTTTTTCTGTGTTTATAGACTCTCTCTATGCTCATTGTGGGAGGAGTAAGATCTGAGTACGGAATAAAACCCATGAACTAAGTCTGAGAAAGGGGAAGGGCCCACCCACGCACTAGTCTTTACCCAACACGTGGATGAGAACCCAAGGAGGAACCATGAAGAGGCCGACCTTCCGAGGAGTCGAAGAGCAAGCGTTCCTCAAGAATTGTTAGGCAGGCCACTTGCACCAAATAACAGAATGCCGAAGAAGATGGTAGAGACGTGCGAGCAAAGAAGAAAGGAAGTATCCAAACAAAGTAACCATCATCTTCGCATTCAATGCACTGCACCAACTCAGTTGACTGTATTAATGGAGGAATAACCTCTAACAATGCCTTAACAGCTTGCAGTACACTCTACCACTTTCAACAAAATCTTGATGGGACAAGCATTTAAAGGAAGGGCAATGACGCTACAAGTGAAGGGCTCAAATGAAATTTAGCTAACTATTTATAGAAATGAAGCCCTAAAAGAATAAAGAAAAAGAGGAAAGATTGAAAGGAAATACTGATATTGTGTAACAAAATTCTGTAATCAAGATTTGAATAATTTATGAACAACTACTCTTCGACCAGGCCCGAGGAAGTGTTAATTTTAAAAATCTGTTCTTCTTCTTTGAATTGTCTAACTTTTACCATCCATCGAAAGCTTAAATCATACTAGCACGTTGTGAGAGTGCCTTTTTTTCTTCAGCACTATGGCCCAAAGATCCTGGGCCGAATAAAATGTTCTTGATGGACTGGGCTAGATTCACCGCAGCTAAAAGGGCTGTTTAAGAACCGAGTGGTGCGCAAAACAGTCTTCCTACAATGCAAATAACTAACAAGCAAGAATATCTGTATTGAATGACATTTAACAGCAAAGGAATGCACAATAAGTAAAATACACTGTAAGAAAATGTTAGGGATCCTCAAATTAGTGAGGTGCATTTTATTAATTTCCCTTAGTTGTGATTACAATGCTCACTAAGACGTGGTGCAAAGTTCAACTAAGTTCAAAAGTTACAGACTTTGATAGCTATTCAAGCTTCAAAGACTTGCAAAGTTTGAATTTGTTGAATCCGAGCATGTACTATAGTGGCTGTCTCTGGGATACCGAGAACGTTTCCCCTATTTTCTCTTAAGTTTACAGAGTCTTTTCTTATAATTTCATGAGACTTTAGAAAAAGAAAAACAACTATGAATTCCGAAAATGAATCTCTATCTATTGGTCTGAATCCGAATACCCCTGTAGCATGGACCCCTTCCTCCTTTTATAGCACAGCTTCGGGCTCTAGGGTACTAACGATTTCTCCCTTTTGCCCCTGTGAGTTCGTGCCATGCCAGGTTGTTCAGGGTCATGTCATTTCCCTTTTCTTTCATAGTTTCTTGCTTTTGGTCCGACCAAATGAAAGTCCCTTAACTAGTTTTCTATTCTCAGACTTCTCTGTTGGCTGGTCTGAAGCTTATTTGGTTTTTTCTTCTCAGTGCTCCAGCTTTTTCAGTGTACTCTTCCTTGTCACTTTCTCCAAATGGTCGGAACCAGGCTCCTGCGTTTTGCTTCGTACCCTCTAGCTCCACTGCATGTCTGGATCATGAGATCCGCATGCCTTTTATTTTTTTATCTCTCTTTTGAATTTGCTTCAATCTTATTTCGCGTGTCCAGGGATCCCCTGACTCTGGTGGCTTTCGGGATCCCAGCCCAGTTCTTCTTTCTGGGCTTTCTTTGGCTTGGTGGTTCTGCCTGGTTTGGGCCACTCTTTTGTTTTTTTCGTGGGTTTTTGGCTTCCAATCTTCTGGGCCTCTTGCCCTTTTCTTTTTTTCTTTTCCTTCTTTTTTTCTTTATTGTGTGAGCCCAGCTTTCCCTTTTCTTTCTTAGTTTTTATTATTTATTTATTTTTTGTGTGAGATGAGCTCAACGTTTTCCTGTATATTCGCTGCCTCTTTGTTCATATTTGGCCAGTAGTATCCCATGCGTTGCATCCTTCTATATAGACTGATCTTTTTTGAGGTCCCGCAGACTTAGGTATGTAGTTCTTCCAACCTTAGCTTTCCCTCCTTTTCATTGATACATCTAGATAGGATCCCTCCGGGCAGTCTCCTGTATAGTTCTCCTTCTATTAGAGCATAGTCTCTCAGCTCCTTGACACTCCCTCCGGATCCTGTTTCTTTCATTTTTTCTTTTACTTCGCTCCTCCAATCCCATTGCTTGGACTCTCTGGGGGATATCTTTTGGAGGATTTTTAAGATGGAATGCTCTTGCCTTCCTATTTTGACCAGAGTGTCTTTTCCCTTGAATGGTACTTGGGATCCCAGGGTGGCAAGCGCATCTGCAAACTTGTTTTCACTTCTCTGCGTGTACTCTATGCTAAAGGTCAAGAATTCTTGCTCCAGCCTCTGCGCCCACATCCTGTAGGCTGCCAAACTTCGTTCCCTTAGTGCAAGGTCACCTTTCACCTGAGAGACTACAAGATTGGAATCTCCCAGTACTCTTATGTGTTTCACCCCAATACTGAGTGCTATAGTCAACCCGGTCAAGTACGCCTTATGCTCAGCTGCATTATTGGAACAGGGGAAACCAAGCTTGAAAGATAGAGGTATGGTGTCCCCATTCTCACAGCTCAGTACAACTCCCACCCCATTTGAGGTTGCTGTAGCTGACCCATCGAATCTCATTGTTCACTTCTTTCCTGGGATTTCTGTTATTACTACCTCGCTTGGGATCTCTTCACTTAGTGAGCTTTCCTCCTTCCCTGAGAACTGTGCCAGGAGGTCAGCTATGGCTTGACTTTTAACAGCCTTGGGGGTCCTGAGACCTATGTCATATTGAGAAAACAGGACCAGCCACTGTGCTATTCTTCCTGTTAGGAGGGGCTGATGCAAGAGTGCTTTTATGGGATGTGACTTAGTCACTAAAAGGATTTGGTGAGCTGAGAAATACCTCTTTAGCCTCTGGGATGCGTAAATGACTACTAGGCAAGCCTTTTCTATCTTGGGATACCTGGTCTCGGCATCCTTGAGTGTCCTGCTTACATAGTAAACAGGTTGTTCATTCCCCTCATCATTTTCTTACGCCAGCAAGGCTCCTATTACTTGGGCATTTGATGCTAAGTACAATAACAGGGGTCGCCCACGTACTGGTGCCTGGAGAGTGAGCATGTGATTCATAATCTGTTGGACTCTTTGGAAGTCTTCCTGCTGTTCTGTTCCCCAGGTGAACTCAATTCCTTTCTTTAACAGCTTGAATAAGCCTCCTGTGGCCGAAGCCAGTCCTGGCACAAATCTCCTGATGTAGGAGACCCTTCCGAGGAAGCTTTTGAGCTCCCTCACTGTTGTTGGTCTTTTCATAGTGGCAATGGCTGCAGTTTTGGCTGGATCCACACTTATGCCTCTGTGATGTACCAGGAACCCGATGAACTTTCCTGCAGACACTCCAAAGGCACATTTCATGGGGTTCATGCGTAGCTTGTATTCTCTGCATCTTTTGAAAACTTGTTCAAGTACCTGAAGGTGTCCTGTCCTAGTTTTTGACTTGACCACAATATCATCCACATTGTCTTCCATTTCCTTATGCATCATGTCGTGGAAGATGGCTGTCATGGTTCGCTGTATATGGCTCCTACATTCTTGAGGCCAAAGGGCATCACAGTGTAATAGAAATTTTCGATTGGTGTCCTGAATGCTGTCTTCTCAGCGTCCTTGGCAGCTATACGAATCTGGTTGTACCCACTATACCCATCCATGAATGAGAACATAGAACTTCCCGCAGCTGAATCCACAAGGAGGTCAATATTAGGCAGGGGGAACTCATCTTTTGGACATGCCTTATTCAGGTTGCGGAAGTCTACACAACAACGGATCTGGCCGTTCTTTTTCTTCATAGGTACTATGACAAAAGCCATCTGGGGTGCTGAATAGGCTTAATAAAACCAGCTGCTAGCAGCTTCTTGACCTCTTGAGTTATCTGGGCTTCTACATCAGTGTGAAAGACCCTAGCTGGTTGGATTACTAGTTTAACTCCTGGGTCCACATTGAGGGCATGGACCACTAATCCAGGATCCAGACCAGGCATTTCATCATAGGTCCATGCAAACACATCCGTGTATTCTTTGAGCAAAACCACCAATGGTCCTCTTTCTTGTGCTGCCAACTGACTGCTGATGAAAACAGGCTTCTAGGATCCCAGCTCAGCCCCCAAGTTTACTTCCTGCAATTCTTCCTCAGGCTGGATTTGTGTCTCTTTGACTGGTTCCTCTGGGACTTCCTCCTGAGCTATCATACATTCTGGTGGTCCGGGACCTTCCTGCACGATGCATTCAGGTCCCGCGCACCTTCACAAGCGATAAATTAATCTTCCCCCGGGTTCCCGTACTACTACACACTCCTGGGGTCCCGAGGTATTAGGCTCTTTCTTTTGCCTTTTCCTCCTCAGAAGGTCTCTTAAGTCATGGGTACCTCCTCCTTCTTCTTTCTCCAAGATAGGTGTTCCTGAGGTCCTTGGCATGGGACTCTCATCGTCAGGTTCTAACTCATCATAGAACATTGTTTCTACAAAGTTTACTTCTCCTTGGCTGAAAGGGTTATGATTGGCAAGGATCCTTACAGACCTCCCATTCAATCTCCCCTTAACACATTGATAGTACGTGGATGGTATGAGGCGGTGTTTATGGAGCCATGGCCATCCCAGCAGTACGTGGTAGGACACTTCTAAGTTGATTACATGAAATCTGGTCAAGGCTACTATTGGCCCCACTCTTAGGGCCAGTTGTATATATCCTTCGGTTGATTCTGCTGATCCTCCAAACCCGGTTATCTCCATGGGAGCCCTCAGGATCCTCCTCCCAGCTAGGCCCACGGCTTCCAAGGTACTCAGGGCTATGAGGTTGAGTGACGCCTCTGTGTCCACCAGTGCTCTTTTGATTTGGACACCGTTTATGGTGGCCATTAGATAAAGAGGTCTACAGTGGTCTAGATGCTCAACCTCCATGTCTTCATCAGTGAAGGTTATGGCATTGGTTGTCTCCAGGAAAGCTCGACTGGCATGTGATTCTGCTGTGAAACATTCCATTCCTGAATCTGCTGCTATAGTCATGAGAGATTCTGTGGCCACCCTTCTTGCTTCTGGTCCAAATCCTAACTGATTGAATAGTGACCTGAACTTGGGATTCTTCTGGAGGGTTCTGACTGTGTTCGGGTGGAAGGATCCTTTTGGCTCTTCTGCTTCTGCCGAGTTCCCGTGGATTACTACAGCCACCACCCCCTTTCCTTTGTGGTTGGGCAGGGGGTTCCTTTGTACTTCTGGCTCCTTCTGGGTGAGCTCCAGGGTTCCTTCTCTTAGCTTCATGTGAAAGAGCTTACGGAGGGTCCAGCAATCCTTGGTGAAATGCTTAACATAATTATGAATCCTGCAAAACAAAGAATTTTTCCTTTCTCCCTCGGTTGGTGGCCTAGATACAGTGAATGGCCTAACCACTCCATCCCCAATCCATTTGTCCAGGACATGGTTTAACTCTTCTACAGTACATGGAATCACCGGTGGTTCCTCGAACATTTTTTCATCAGGCCTCTTCCTTTTTTCTCTCACCGATGCCATCATGGCTTGGGACGCTGGCATCCTCTTCGCCTTCATAGTTTGTGCTGTTCTTCTGGTCCTCTATAACAGGTCAGCGAACTGTGTGTTACATAAATTTTCGAGGTTGAGTCTGTAATCAAAAAGCATGTTAGAGATGCAAGTCTCTACGAGTTCTTTTTCTTCATGGTCCCCATAACAGTCTAGGGACACATCTTCAAATCTTTTGATGAATTGGACGGGATCCTTTCCAGGCCTCTGCCTTACCATTTGAAGGCTTTGGAAAGTGACCTTGTCCTCATCAGAGTAATATTTTGCACAAAATCTCTCCATCATTTCATCCCAAGTCTTAATGGACCCAGGTCTCAGTGTGGTGTACCAAGTGTATGCCCTGTCCACTAAGGACTTAGCAAACTCTCTTAGGCACAGCTCTCGGTTTCCTGCGTAGGGGCCCATAGTGTAGACAAACCTACTCACGTGTTCTACTACACTTTCATTCCTTCCATTAAAAGTATGGAACTTTGGTGGCTCATATCCCTTGAGGTATAACTTGCCAAGGAGTTCTGGTGGGAATGGGGGATCCCGAGAAAATTGCTTGGGGATCCCGGAAAGTTTTTCCCTTTCTTGGTCTAGGAGGGCGCTAACATCTGCCAGTGTTAGGTATTGGGGGTCAGTTCCTCCTCCCATTACTGACCCTCCCTCTGGCTGGGTTCTATCTTGGTTGCCCACATGGGGGGCATTGTCCCTGACTTCCTGCGTCTTGCCTTCTTTGAGAAGGCGAACTTCTTGTTGCAAGTCTTTCAACATCGTAGTCATTTGAGCCATAGGGTCTAGCTCCTGCCTTGCGTTTCTTTGTTCTGACACGGCCTCCTGTTCTGTTAGGGGCACCTCGCCTCTTTGTCTGGAGGCCACTTCATTTTCTCCCACGGGCTCAGAGGCCGTGGGTGGCACATTAGCAAATTTACTGTTCCTTTGTCTTGGACGCATGCTTTGCGAAGGGATTGCTTCTTCCCTTTTCTTTACCCAGTCCCCAGCGGAGTCGCCAAAATGTGAGAGTGCCTTTTTTTCTTCAGCACTATGGCACAAGGATCCTGGGCCAAATAAAATGTTCTTGATGGACTGGGCTCGATTCACCGCAGCTAAAATGGCTGTTTAAGAACCGAGTGGTGCGCAAAACAGTCTTCCTACAATGCAAATAACTAACAGGTAAGAATATCTGTATTGAATGACATTTTAACAGCAAATGAATGCACAATAAGTAAAATACACTGTAAGAAAAGGTTAGGGATCCTCAAATTAGTGAGGTGCATTTTATTAATTTCTCTTAGTTGTGATTACAGTGCTCACTAAGACGTGGTGCAAGGTTCAACTAAGTTCAAAAGTTACAGACTTTGATAGCTATTCAAGCTTTAAAGACTTGCAAAGTTTGAATTTGTTGAATTCGAGCATGTACTATAGTGGCTGTCTCTGGGATACCAGGAACGTTTCCCCTGTTTTCTCTTAAGTTTACAGAGTCTTTTCTTATAATTTCATGAGACTTCAGAAAAAGAAAAACAACTATGAATTCCGAAAATGAATCTCTATCTATTGGTCTGAATCTGAATACCCCTGTAGCATGGACCCCTTCCTCCTTTTATAGCACAGCTTCGGGCTCCGGAGTACTAACGATTTCTCCCTTTTGCCCCTGTGAGTTCGTGCCATGCCAGGTTGTTCAAGGTCATGTCGTTTCCCTTTTCTTTCATAGTTTCTTGCTTTTGGTCCGACCAAATGAAAGTCCCTTAACTAGTTTTCTATTCTCAGACTTCTCTGTTAGCTGGTCTGAAGCTTATTTGGCTTTTTCTTCTCAATGCTCCAGCTTTTTCAGTGCACTCTTCCTTGTCACTTTCTCCAAACAGTCGGAACCAGGCTCCTGCGTTTTGCTTCGTACCCCTTGGCTCCACTGCATGTCTGGATCATGAGATCCGCATGCCCTTTGTTTTTTTTATCTCTCTTTTGAATTTGCTTCAATCTTATTTCGCATGTCCAGGGATCCGCTGACTCTGGTGACTTTCGGGATCCCAGCCCAGTTCTTCTTTCTGGGCTTTCTTTGGCTTGCTAGTTCTGCCTGGTTTGGGCCCCTTTTTTGTTCTTTTCGTGGGTTTCTGGCTTCCAATCTTCTGGGCCTTTTGCCCTTTTCTTTTTTTCTTTTCCTTCTTTTTTTCTTTATTGTGTGAGCTCAGCTTTCCCTTTTCTTTCTTAGTTTTTATTATTTTTTTTTTTTTTGTATGAGATGAGCTCAACGTTTTCCTTCTTTGGGCCTTAGTCTGTGACCAATTAATTTTGGACCTCAACACACGTTAAAGTTGACCTCGGAAGCCCCTTCTTTAACAAATTAATTGTATTGGGCTGTCTAACCTAAATCCACTGCTCTAAGTGGGCTTAGCTTGTTGGACCCGCCTGCACTCACTTAGGTTTTCTTAAACCTTTTTAAATATATATATATATATATATATTGTTATTGAAATTTTTGGCTAAATATTATACTAATAATATTCAGGTAGTAGTTTCTTTGTCCACAAAATTTGAAATAATTTATCAACTTTTAGAATAATTATTAGTATTATGCATGTGTAAATTAATAAAAAGAAATAGTAAATAAATTTTTTTTCTTTTGAGAAACATAGTAAATAACATTCAATTGGCTAATTTGGCATGAATGTAAATAGTATAAAGAACATGTAATTCAATTGTGGTATTTTTCAAAGTATTAATTAATGAATTACAACTTGTATCGTATAGTACATGACTCGTATAAACTATGAAGTATATTGTAAGTTAGAATATTATTTTCAGAATACTAAATAATTGTTGAATATAAGTATAGTATAAATACGACTATACATTTAATTTGAGTTGTAGAGGGCAAAACTAACAACCAAGCCCAACTCGGATGAGACTGGGTTAGGATGGAGGCCCAATACAACTAATTTGTAAAGGTGGATGGTTAAGGTCAACACTTTGATCTCTTGTAGCCACGAGTTAGTAATTAAAGAAAGGAGATTGGCAAGGATGACAGTTCATGTACAGAATTATATCAAGAAAAGAGAAATTCTTATTTAAGTCCTTCCTCAGGTTGGCTAAGGAGCAATTGTTCTTTAAGAATACAATTCTCGGTTGTACAATGATCATTTTCTCTCTTCATTTCCCCATTTCTCTCTCTAAACTTTTTCCCATCCCCTCTCAAGGAGGACCTTCCTTCCTATATATGCCTGCTTGGATTACATCTTAGCTTTCCACTTGGAGGGTTGTTTTTCTCTCTTCATTTCCCCATTTCTCTCTCTAAACTTTTTCTGATCCCCTTTCAAGGAGGACCTTCCTTCCTATAGATGCCTGCTTGGATTACATCTTAGCTTTCCACTTGGAGGGTTATTGATCTTTCTTTAGATACTTGGTCCATCACTACCTCACTGGCGGCAGTAGAGTAGGCTACAGGCTATGGGAGCACTGTTCAAGGGTCATTTTGCCATCAATGCGGCAGACAGAATTGCTATAGTGCATTGAATGTGGAGATGGTGGATGCTTTATCTGGAAATTTCCTCATGTTCTCACTCGTATGTCACTATGATCCTCCTCAGCCTCCACTCATATGACCTTTTTGGCATATCGCCCATCTCTCGAGAAGTATCTGTCCCTCGGGCAAGTTGTCCTCCTCGAATTCCCTAACCTGATTGTCCTGATTGGGTTGGGCTTGATTGGATGAATAGTTGGGCCCAATTACATCTCGGGTGGATCCTGTTGATAGTTCCTTCTTTTCGGAGTCTCACCCCCCACATGAGTCATTTGCATTCGAGCCAGTTCTATAAGATGCACTATGCTCCAATTACATGATATCTCATTGTGTGTATATGATTGGATTGAATTGTTTAAGTGTGCGATTTATGGGTGCATTGAGTCTCACATTTAGTGTTTATTATTAGATTGATCTTAGATATATAAGTAACAATGAAAAACCGCATTTCTAACATGACTAATCCTTTTGGGGTATAAATTATAAAGGCAAATGTGGCTAGCTAGAGCTTTGCTTGGGCCATTACAAATGGTATGTATCAAAGCCAACTTGATAACATCATGTAACTCAATTGCACTTCAACACAACTTGGACCTTGACAAGGATATTGTATAAGTGTGTATTGCATGGGCGTGTAAGTGCATTTTTCTCGGGTCATTACAAGTTACACTTTTTCACTTTTATTTACTAGTTGGGTGAAGTTGGTTCTACTTTTGTACTCGTATTGGGGTATGCCAACCATACCAACTGAGGTAAATGTAGCTTAAAGTCTTAAGGACTATCACTATTTGTTATAATGGCTAACTCTTTGACAAATATTAATTAGACAAATAAGAAAAAAGAAGAGATTTAGTGCTTAGTTTGCTCATGGGTGACGATTATTAAATAAAGAGTTATATTTAAAATAGTGGAGAAATAATTAATGTCTAGTTTTTTTTTTATGAGAATTAATGTCTAGTTAATGCTTAGTGTAAGAGTAATTTTGTACGTGTCCTATTTATACAAAATTTATTATGAAGTTAATAAAACCAACATTTTTGGTGCAAAATAATTAACCACCGTGATATGTACAAAAGGTTGGTCACCAACATTTTCTAATCTACTTTGGCGTCGAAAGAAATGGCATGATTATAGATAGAAGCTAATAATTGCAAATGGGTGACTTGGTCTTTTTAGCTGTTTATCATCACTAATAAATACTAAAAAAAGTAAATAAATTAGAGATCATCACTCCGCATGGAGTGGAACTTTGAAATGAAAAACCAACATATAATATCGGCCGTCTGGCGAAACAGAAATTACTTGCTGCCATCATATACATATTTATTTATAATCTGCATAGAACATTCCAAATTATTTTCTTTGTCAAATGTCGAAGGTTTGTCTAATAAAAAATGATTTCATCTAGAATTCTGAGCTGAAGAATTTGTTGTATACAGAATTTTCCTCCAGCTTCGACGTAAAGAGAAATTAGTCCAGTCAAAAAATTTAGAGATTGGAGACTTTTCTGTAGACCATGACTTTGTGCAGCTGGGTACAGAATCTACAGATCAAAAGAAGCCACATTATAATCATCAGGAATAAAAAATAATATAATATAAAAAAAACCCATGTTATGAAGTAAATGAGGTGTAAAACTCAAGTTTTACTCATTCAATATTAACATGTTACATCATCATATTATATATTAAGAAATAGATACAACCGCACTCAATCAATTCTAATACTCATTTGAAAATTCAACTTAATTGTAAGTTAATTGAGATGTTATTATGTATGGTATGGTGTATTGAGTTTAGAGTTTAGGGCATTGTATGGTTTATTAACAATTGCCCTAAATGAATCCCTTAACATGACCCTTTAGTAAAAAAAATGATGTGACAATATTTTAATAAATGGTGTAATCCTTATCAAATTTGGATTCCTTGTAAATTCGATTAATTGCAACTTTTTTTTCTATGCTAAGTTTTTTTTTTTTTTTTTATAATAATATTTCAAATTTATGATATCCGTTTTATAATTGTAAGGACCAGATTTGAACCCCCAACCCACTACATAGATGGACTCAGGCCCAAAAAGCCAAAAACAGTGAATTTGTAGAGAGTGAGTTGGAAAACTGGGTTTTAATTAGTCAAACGAACACAAGAAGAGATTCAAACGATAAGAAAATAAAAAAAGAAGGTTGTATTAAGGAAAAATCGTCCTCGGCAGAGTCCAAGAATGCATGTTCTTATATATTACTCTCAATTCTGTTTACAAATATGGTTCTGGGCTGCTACAATGTTTTTCCTTTTCCAATATTCTATCCCTTTTCTCACTGTCCCTCCTTTCTTTTATATTGTCTTTCCCTTTCACCCCCACCTTCCACGTGCATCCTAGATGGTTGGTGTGGATACTTGTCCCATCAGCCCCTCTCACAAGTCCTCATGTAGTAGCTGTAAGACTGAAATACACTGTTCAGGTATCACCTCCACATTAATGCGGTCAGCGAGTTAGCTGCAGTGCATTTAATGCAAAGGCAGCAGCTTTCCTTGGAGATATTTCATGGCCATACTCTGCTCTGTTTAGTTTTAGCACTTATCTTCATCCATGGAATGGTTTAGAAGGTTACCCTTGTCATGGTTCTTAGAACCGAACCAGACCAGGAGGTCGGACCATGAGAACCGGGAACTGGGATGAAAATCGGTTTTTTAAGCCTAAAGAACTGGATTTTTTGTTAATTCCGTGAACCCCTAATACCGGGGTTGGACCGCACGAACCGGTGAGAACCATGCGATCCAACCCCTTAGCAATTTTTTTTATAAAAACAACTTAACACAATTTTATTTTACTTAATTAAATTATCCATCTCTTACAAGGAATAAAAAAAAATTATAATTAAAATCCTTCAAAGATATTCAACTTTACTTCAAAAATTAATCATAAATTTTAATGTTTTCATGGTTATTATTTTATTTTGTTAACTTTCTTATTTAATTATTAAATATATGCTTGAAAATCATTAAATTTCCCTTACATATATAAATATATTAGTCAATTTTGCTAGTTTTATAAATTTAATATCTATATTTAGGCTTTAATTAATTATTAAATTAATTATGACATCATCACGGTTCGACCCCGGTTCGACCTCAAAAACCTTGAACATCTCCCTTTTACGGTTCAATGAACAGTCCGGGTCTGAAAATCTTGGCCCTTGTCGGTAATCACATCTTCGAACCTCAGCTTTGGGTAGCCAAGGAGGAACTCGTTCTCGGCACAGCGCCATGGACTGCTATGACCAACATTGTTCTCTTCACCTATTACCATGGGCCCCTTCGACAGTACTTTTCCATCCTCGGGTGATTCCTCGTCCTCGGCCTGGGCCTCAAGCCCAACACATACGTGGACGTGTATTCTTAGGCTTTCCGTCCCTACTATAATGATTGATCTTTATTATCAAGCCAGCACACCAATTAAATTTTTTTTTATATGCAAAGATTAAACTCAAATTTCTTATTTTAGTATTAAAAAACTTTTTGAATTGGGAATCACATTTTTTGATGGGCTAAGTTAATTGAACCTTAGGTCGTAGGCATATACCATAATGATGCTCAGTTTCCAGTGTAAAATAATAGGTGATGGCGTCAGGAGTTTGGTTATCAACATCGCAATAAGCAAGCCTCTCTATCAAATTCAGGGCGGGGACGTGTTATAGGCTTAGGAGGGCGGCAGCGGTGGCTTTACTTGGACAAGTAGATTTGTTTAGTTACCACTTGCCAAAAGATATCTTATCTGATTGCGATATAAAAATTGTAATTTACTTCATGTGTGATTCACTTGCCGGCTTTCTTCTATTTCAATGAAATGATCAATGATGTACTACTGTAATATTTTATGAGTAATGTTATCACAAATTTTATGAAAAAAGGAAATCTTACAAACTAATGCATCTTTCGATCATTAAAAAAAAATCACATTTATTTATTAAGTTAAAGTGGTACCAGTTAAAAAAAATTGGATTAGTTGTCTTTTCGCATCAATTTGCATGTTCTTTTTAAAGAAAAATTACAATTTACCATCTTAAAATATTTCTCAAATTATACTTTGCACTATAAACTTTTCAAACACATATTTTACACCTTAAATTATGATTTTTGTTACACTTTGTACTCGAATTATTTTTTTAAAATTTCACTTATGATTTAGGTATATAATTTAGTTAAATTCAGTTCAATTTTTATTGTTATCAAAATAATAAGCTACCAAACAATTCAAAAAAAACGCATTACCAAAAAGTCTCTTACACCGACGCGGTTGTTATCATGGTTGTCTCAATAATTACGTATCACAGCCGTCGTTTTACTATAAAATAAATTAAGAGGCCGTTTTAAGCCTCGTAAGTCGCCACCACAAGTACCTTTTTTTGGATTTTGCTTGAGAACAAATGTTGACCCTCATTTTATTGGGTCTAGAATCCTAACCACGGCTGTAGAACCGTAGAAGGGGTCATCATATCATGTTCTGTTTCCCACCTATTTCGTATTCAAAACTCAAAAGACCATTCCCATCAAAAAAAAAAAAAAAAAAACACTCAAAAGACCATAGAATTTCAACTTTCAAGCACTGCCTTCTAATTTGCTCTTAAAAAAAAAAAGCACTACCAACAGTCGATGCAACTCATTGGAGGAGCATGATATAAATTCAAACTTCCTATAAAAGTTCAAGAAGTCATATTCAACTTTGTTGTCAATGGGCACCAATCTTGTAACACGGTAGCACAGTAAGTTTGCATTTATTTGCAAAATTAGGGTTTGAATTTTCCCTTTTCATATTGTACTATCGAATTATTAAAAAAAAAAAAAAAATTTTAAAAATGCTAACAATGAATACCGTTAATGATTGAAAGATCGCGTGGGGAACCAAGTTGCTCTTAGAAGTTTCAGCCTTTTGGCAGTAGTTAATATTAACGAAGTTTTGAACATATTGTATAAAAACTATTATTTGATATTAATTTTTAATATTTATTTAGAAAAAAATATAAATTATATATACTGTGTGCGCAAAAATTCAATATTAATTTGATGTTTTTTACTTAACAAATGTGCAAGAAAGTTGAATTTTCTTTTGATAAGGAATGATGCATTAAAATATTCCTTAAACAATGTATTGGAGACTCATAAACAATGATTATAATTCGAATGCTTTTTTCCAAATGGGAGCCATATATATAGATTAGGCCCATTAGATGTAACATCATAATAATCTTTTATGCTATTTTTCAAAAACGTAAAACTGTACACAAATGTGAACAAAAACACACTCACCAATCTTATGAGTGTAATGATTACATAGGATTGTTTGCATAAGAAATAGAATGATTAGAATGCTCTTGATGGTGAATGAGAAAGAAGTTAACTCCCATATCTGCCACACATCTCGTCCAAGAAAAAGAAAGGGGTCTTTGAGAGATTAAATCAACACTCATCCAAATCAGTCTCCGTCGTCCTGAAGGACAAAGACGAGACATTGTAATAATGTCTCGTCCGTCCCTGATGACAGACGAGCTAGGCATTATAACAACGTCTCGTCCTTTGTAAAGATAAGACAGACAAGATGAAACGTTGCATTTGTTCCCAACAGATGCTATGTTTTATCAACCGTTCTATAGTAAATGATTGAGGATGGAATCCAAGTGTTGTAACTTCCATGACAGTTATAGAGTTTACTCCAAAGACCCGTGATAACAGGAGAAGTTATAAGGTAACCGCCTTAAGCGAATACTATATAAAGGACTCATTGGCAGAAGAGCGAGGTAAGAAAAACATTTTCAAAAAATTCTTGATAACCTTTTCTCTTTCGGTGATTAACAAAAAGACTAACTTTGTCATCGGAGGACCCTTGGCCGGCCTCCACCGGTCTCCTCTAATTCTGTTTCGTTTTCCAAGACACCCTTCAAGATCAAGACCCGGAGATCTTCAGCCCACTGATTTCCTTGGAACTATCAGCTCTCATAGTCTCCCTATTTATAAATAAGCACGCACTTCTTCATGAAAGATGTCACATGACATGATTTACATCTAATTTTCCCAAATTTTTTTCTTTGTGATGTCACTAAGTTGTTCATTTAGTCTTAGCCGAGACACAGGGACGGAACCATCCTTGGACTAGGGGGGCAATGGCCCCCTAGATTTAAAAAAAAATATTATTATATATGTAGGGACTGGGTTTGAGCACTTCTTCTATTGGATGAGTGGACTCAGACCCAACTAGCCCAATACAATGAATTTGTAGAGAGCAGGTCAAAGAGCTAGGTTCTAGCGCGTGGACAACAGTTAATATGGTATTCGTGACAATCAAATAGAGATGAAATAAGTTTATCAAAGAAAGTTTATTCTCGGTACAATCCGAAGAGCTCTATTCTAGTAAATACTAAATAAGAATGGTTGTAGGAGTTCTGGAGATTGTTACAGTGCTCTCCCCCCTTTCTACAGTGGGTTTCTCCTATTATATAGTCCTCTTTAAACGATCCTGGTCTTCCACTTGTTGATCATCCAAGCCTATACTTGAGTGTCTGTCCCATCAGACACCCTCTTTGGTGTTCTGTGAGTTGTGGTAACCGAGGTAGCAATGTTCAGGGGTCATTCCCTCATCAATGCGGTCAGAGCGTTAGTTGTAAGCATTTAATGTAGAGGTGACAGTTTCTCCTTGAATTGCTCATCCGCCGTGCTCTCATGGCTGACCCATTGTACCTATCCTTTTCCTTGGGATGCTCTGGGAGGCTGCCTTTAATGGCATGCCACTTTTCCCTTCTGTGATCTCGGTTGGCCAAGGACAGAATCGTCATCGGCGACGTTTCAGGGCACTTTGGACTTGCTTTTTTCGTCCTCGGCCGCTTCTTCCTCCTCGGCGTGGGCCTTGGGCTTAGTATAAAGTGGGCCGCGGTTGCTAAATTCTTCAGCCCCACAATATATATGTACTAATTTTAGCAATTTTGTTCTATAAAATTATATTTTGTTTTTCTTTAACAATATCATTGATTCTTTTAAGAGTAATGCTATACTCACAAATTTTTTTATAACATTTTTAAAAATTGTTTTGGTAGCAAATTTTTATTAGTTCGCATATTGGTACACCACTCACATCATTTTTTTACTTACCAGTAACCACTTATCACATTAGTAATTTATAAAAAAAAACTTGTAGTTCTAGCATTTTCCTCATTTTAGTGACCATAAAAAAATTTATAGATCTAAAATCTAAAACAAAATATACAAGCCAAAAAAAATAGCTCAACAACAAAAATTTCCAATAAAACTAAAAACAAAATTAAGCTCAATTAACTAATTTTATTCAAAATAAATAACCCTGCCCTTTAAAAAATTTGAAACAAAATAATTTTGTTCTTACCCACAAAAAAAAAAAAAAAAAAAACTCAACAGCTAAGTAGCAGAATCAGAGGTTGAAACCGCCATACACAGCCAACAGTAAAACTGCCTCCCCTAACTCAAAGTTCTGGCTCCGACCCTGCTGACACACATATACATACATACGCATACACATTTTATTTGGCCCCCCCAAAACTAGATTATTGATTATGTCACTTGTTACTCTTATTAACAATTGAAATTACTCGTGTAATGATCAACATTTAAACTTTAGTCCAAATACAAAAATTATAGGGTTTTCTCTAAGAAAATTAGATTTACAAAGCTAGAAATTGGGATTGGCCAACAACAACTTCATAACTTTTTTTTCCCTTGTGTGACCTAAAGATGTAGGGTTGCAATGTCACTCATTATGGTGTTTGCTACATGTTTATGAGTTTATATTAAACTTGGAAACTTGCTTGTTTTCATTCCTCCAGCACTTGTGGGAGATTGGACTAAGATTTCAAAATGATATATAACGAACTTTCTATAATAGAAAAAAAAAATTGTAGATATATGTCAACAAATTATATGTGTATAATTGTTAGTTTTGCAATATTTTTAAGTGATTTAATGGAGTTTCTTTCTAAAATAATGCAATTAGGAAAGAAAATTTACGAGTGATCATGTTAGATATTATTTTATGAACTAATGGTTGCATTTTATGATTGTTTACTACAAAACTCTCTCTCTCTCTCTCTCAAACCATCAACTACCTTAAGCTATCCTTATAATTTTTTATTATGGGGCCCAACAATTGTGAATGGCCAACAACCTTTTTTATTTTTTTTTTGGAGGTGATTGGCCAACAACTTAACAATTAATTCATTTATATTTTGTACCATTAAATTAAACCAAAATCTTGTATAAGAATGAAGTATAAGATAAAAAAAATGTATTTATTTATATTTTCTTAATGTTTTTAATATGGTATTGGAAGTTGAAACTCTAAAAATGTATAATCAGTGAATTTTCAATCATGAAAACATGTAAATTATTCTTTTACTAAAATGATTACCATTATTTGTATATGAAACTTATACTTTCAACAATTGCTTATTCTTCTATTTTTCGGCCTATAGTCTTATAATTCAATTGATACATTTTAATATTTTTAACAAAGACATCTAGATTCAAATCCTCCATCTTCCAACTATCAAAAAAAAGTAACAATAACAGTTTTTTTTTAAGAGAAGGTTTCAATAACGGTTAAGAATATGGAAAAAGGGAGAAGAACAAGAGATAGATTAGTGAGGTCCTCATTCTCAAAAAAAAAAATTCGAGGTCCTACATGTAGACATGTGATCATATTGGTACCCAAAATATGGGCCATCATGTTGGGCCCTTCTAATGTACAATCAAATAATCTTTGTAGTCACACATGGCCTTATGGGCTATGATATTGGGCCCATGAATTCCTAATCCAACCCATGACAAGTACGGTCCAGATTCCAGATCATTATAGCTTTTTCCCCTAAACAGGAAAAATGAATGGAAAAAAAAAAACGCCAAGTATCGCAATCGCAATCGCAATCGCTAGCCACAACACAACAGCCTCTTCCATTATTGTTTCCATAATAATATCGCTGAAAAAAGAGAGAGATCAAAGTTAGGGTTGAGTTTTTGTGTGATCGAATCGAATCGAAGTGGGAGTGGGAGAAGATGTGGCACGAGGCGCGGAGGTCGGAGAGGAAAGTCCACGACATGATGGACGCGGCTCGAAAGCGAGCACAGAGACGAGCTGTGTTCTTAGCCAAGCGCCGCGGCGATCCTCAGCAATCGATTCAGGCCGTCGGCTCTCGCTCTCGCATGTACCGCGACGACGCTCTCTACCAAGCCACTCAGGACCAGCAAGGCCTGTATGTTTGTTTGTTTGTTTGTTTGTTTCACTTTTACAATTTCACTTTTATGTGTGTTTCAATTTTAGAATTTGATTTTGCATAGCAATAGAATTGATTTACTGGAACTATAAATTTTAATTTTTTATTTTATTTTACCTGCTCATCAATTACAAGACGTTTTTCCTTTTTTATAATCAGCTAATCAATCCTATGTAGTAGCACTAAAAATAATATTATATGTTGAATTTCTAATTGCCTTTTGCTGTCAAATCACCTAGGAAGCGCAAACACTTTATTTAGGGTGTCATACAGGTGTTTTATGTTATAATTTTTCAGAAATTGCTCAGTTCATAATTGTAACCATACCCGTTCCGGTTTCCGTGTCTGTGCTTCCTAGCAAATCACCAATTATACCTTTTCCCTACATGGTTACCAGACGCCCATGGAGTGGCACATTACATAGTACTTGTATGCTTACAGCTGGAATCTTATTAAAAATGGGGGGGAATGGGTTGGTTTGGATCAATATGGAATTCTTGCCCCGCTCTCGTAAGAGGGTGTCTTTTGTTTTTCCCTTCACTTCCATTTAAATCTATGCTAATCTCTAACTTTCTTTCTCAGGATACCTTGGAATGGGAAACAAGATATATTAATTGATAGGTATGATGTTTTGCTCTTTCTTTGTTTTGGGATTATAACTTGGTTGTATATTCTTTGACCAATTAATTAAGGAGGGGTCAATTTTTTTTCTTTGCCTAAGTAGATTTGATGGCCGTGCTCTTCTTGATTTTATTCGGGATTCTGGGTCCCGGCATTTCCGGGTCCAAGAAAAGTCGGAAGAAGAAGAAGAACTAGAAGAGTTTGTTAATTTTGAGCGTTATCGGGATTTAATTAAGCATCGGCGTAGAGGATGTCGGTACTTTTTTATTTTTGTGATGATGTCTTTAAATTCTCGAACATTTTAAATAGATAATTTTTTCTTTATCCTTGTACTATTCATGACAAAGCACAACAAGTCAAAGGTTATCCACCTTTGGAGTCAATCATATGGCTAGGTTTTAATTTGGAATTTAATTTTACAAGTCAAACTTTGTACGTTAACAGTTACCGATGAAGAGGCTTTGCAACATGTAAACCAAGAGATGGAAGCGAAGGCTGTTGCTCCATTTATATCTGACAGGTTTGTTTCTAATTTCTACTCCCTAAATTAGCAATTTAGTAAGTGAGATATCAGGGTTGATGCTATTTAATAAACTGCATGATCAATGTTTAAAAATGGGTTTAATGCAGAACATTGACTACATAGGACAGGTTTCCATCAAATTCTAATGTTGATCAAATAGTTTTGATGCTAAGCATGTGCTGATTTTGTGATTATGTAGTCTTCCTGAAGTGGTCTTTGGTTTGTTAAATATATATAAACATGTTGGCAACATTACTTTTTCAAAAATAAAAAAGTGTTGGCAACATTAAAATTCCTTGGGTCTGAGTTTTCATGTGCTTTTGATTCTGCATTGTGCTCAAATCTGAATTCTTGACAGGTATTTCAATGATGTTGCCATTTGAATTCTGAAAATTTATTCCCCCCTTAAGAAAATTGTTATCAGTTCGGTTATAAATGTTCTCAGCTTTTGTCTTTCTGGGTGATCTGGACACCCAAAGCAGTTGCCTAAAGAAAGTAGCAATTACTTAATTCTCTCCTTAAACTTCCTCTTTTGGAGGTTGTGATCATGGTGGTCCTTGTGGGAAGAGACCATTTATAAAGATGTATTAACAAAAAGAATGAGATGGTGTAAGCTGTTACAAGTTCCATGGTCTAATTGTTTCAGTTTCTTCTTAATCCTAGTTATGCATTCCTTCAGTTTGCTTATGTGTTTTAATCAGAGTGTTATTTACCCCTCACTCTGTGTGTGTGTATATTTCTGGTGCGATTTGGGGTGAGAGAGAATATTACATTTGATTTCATCTCTCCTCTTTTCATGCATGGCTTGTAGATCTCAGCCACAGACTCAGCCTCCTGCAAGCAAAGGTTCTTATTCACAGGTAGGCTTCTCTTACGAAGGGGATGGGAAAGAGGAGGCCCATCTTTCTGATGATGATGATAACGACGAGGATGACGACGACGAGGATGATGAGGATTTCAATAGTGATGATAGCAACGATGAAGGGATGGATATTATAGCAAAAGAATTTGGTGTAAAAAGGTATGGTTGGCTCGTTTACATGGATAAAAAGGCTAAGGAAGAAGAGAAAAGGCAAAAGGAAGTTATCAAAGGTGATCCTGCAATTGTAAGTCTGTCACTATCACTGGTTGATGGATGCTTTGTTTTATTGTAATCAGTAATGCATACTTATTGATATTATTATTATTTAAATGTATTCTACAATACCTATATTGTATAGTCCTTGATCTTCTAAATGTTGTAGAGGAAGCTGAGTCGCAAGGAAAGAAGGAAGGCTTCTCAAATAGAAAGGGAGCGAGAAAGAGAAACTGCACGAAATACTGGAACCAGAGTGCTCCATCATGATCCCTACAGGTAGAAGAACACACGCTTGTCTTTTTTTTTTTTAGTATGCTGTGTTCTTGTGATTATAGTGCTTTCTTATCTAAATGTAGGGAATCTAGACGAAGTCCAACTTATGAAGCTTATCCTCGTTCTAGAAGGTATGCTCTTAAATCTTAATAGGTCTTTATGGAAGGTTTTTAATCTCAGGGTTTCTTTCCCATGAAAGTAATACTTTATGATTTTTTTTTTATATTAAAAAATAATGTCTTGTATCTGCAGATCGAGATCAAGATCCCGGTCACACTCCCCATCATATTCAAGGCGTTATTCTCGCGGAGGGCATTCTGATGATGTTCATCGAAGCAAACCAAGGACACCAAAAATAGAATACATTACTGAATTTGGGAGCTCTGGTGACAGGGATCAACCAAAGCTTGGAGGATTTTCTCCACCATCATCTCCACCTTCTCAGGCTGACATGTTAAACCGGTCGGCGCACTCGACCTTTAATTCTTGCAAAGATAGATTCGACAGTCTTTACTCTGCTGCAGCTTATTCCCCATTTTGTTATGTGAGGCAAAATTTTCTGGTTTAGAGTAGATCAGGCTTAGGGTTATCAGCATAACTGCCAGAGGAGAGAAGGATACTTCCTTTCTGAAGCTCATTGTTTACCCTGAAATGGACTTTATATAAAAGCTTCTGACTTGCATGGAACTGATGATTTTGGTATCTAAAGCTTCTTCTTTTGTGCAGGCCATCATCTGGTCGCATACTTGAGGCACTGCATGTTGATCCTGCATCTGGTATATCCCTTGACAAGGAAAAGAGCGCAAAAGTGTTGAAACCATCAGTAAGGTATGTCATGGTTGCTGAGTGAAAATTTTATTTTCATGCTTTGGTTTAAGTGGATATGCATGTTTGGATAAGAGGTTTCATAAATTTTTGCTTCCTTGTTTACATTGCCTTTGCTGCCTGAAAAGCTCTTCTACATTTCTTTAATATGATTTTTTAATAAATTTTTTATATTTTTCACTCTTGTAAACTTGGTTTTCTTCTCTTTTTCACTTTGCTACCTGGAAAGCTCTTCTCCACTTCTTTAATATGATTTGTTTTTAATTTTTTATATCCGAACTCTACCTTATGTTTTTTCATGAGGTAGCTTTTTGTATATACATCTTTCTTACTTATCAAAAAAAAAAGAAATTATATTTGTCACTCTTGTAAACTTGGTTTTGTTCTCTTTTTCACAGTACAACCTCTGCTATAGCAAAGTTAACTAAGGCAAGTTCTTCTGGGGGTCCCTTAAAACAGCAACCAGGAGAGAAGAAGGAAACTCCTCAAGAACGACTTAAAAGGATCATGAGCAGGCAGCTGAACAAACAAAGTATGGCTTACTGCATAAGCATTTCTGTGGTGAAGCAGTTATCTTAATTTATGTTATCCGACGTTGGCAGAAATAGATATTCCCTCCGTTCTTTTCTTAAATCTTTTTCCTTCTTAAATTTAAGTTTAGTTTCGTTGTAGGAGGGAGAGAATGGGGAACTGTTTTAATTTCTCAATACTAATGATTGCTTAACTGATATTGCTTTTGCAGTTAAAAAAGATACTGCTGCTGAGATGGCCAAAAAGCGAGAGCAGGAGCGCCAGAGGCTGGAGAAACTTGCAGAAACAAGCCGGTTAAGTCGATATAGGCATCGGAGCCGCAGCCACAGCAGAAGCTACAGTCCTCCTCCAAGGTAGTTAATAAAGCAATGTGCATTTAGAACCTATTGGTTTCCTTTGAATATTTCATTTTTTTAGTCTGCCAAATATTTTGAGTACAAGAAAGGCACTAATATATCTTCTTATATCAAACATGCATCAAGCTTGACTTATCGAAAAAAAACATATATCAAAACTTGATAAATTTTCCAATAGATTGAATAACAAAATGGTCTATGGAGTTGAAGAAGATGCCTGACATTGCAATTTCTGGCAATGAAGGGAAATGAGAAAATTTACATTTCCACATTTTGTTTTAGGATTTGACAGATGCTTTATGTGATTGTTACCTCTGGTCAGTTAAAATATGCATATGCATGTATTGAAAAGGACAAATGATGTGTTTACTGCAGAAGATACCGACGTAGTAGAAGTCCAAGTAGAAGCAGGAGTTCCCGAAGACATTATTCCCGCTCTCGTTCCCGATCTCACTCTCTCTCACATTCCCATACCCGTTCCCGTTCCCGTTCCCGCTCGTACTCTCGTTCGCCAAGGTTACCGCTGTTTTCCCTTTCCCATGTACTTATATACATTGAAATCCTGGATACTGATTTGAAGAGCTAATGTTTCAGGGTAAGAAGCCGTTCAAGATATCGATAGAGACATTGCTGTTAAATTGGTAGTCAGTATATTTTGATCTTGTGTCTTGAGTCTTTGGTATCCCCAGAATGTAACAGTGGGCAGCATTCCGATGTTAGGATCCTGTTATTGTGAGGGTAGATTAAGTATTGAGACCTTTCCTTAATTAAGTTGTGATCTTTCCTTTGTAAACTCTTATTGATTGTTTTACTTGAATGTGTATGTAATATATTAATTAGTATTTTGATACCTTTTTTGGTTTAATTAGTATTGAAAACCGCCCATCAGACTTTTAGAACCCCCTAATCACGGTGTTAGAAAGAAATCCATCTTGGTTTTCAATTCTATAGGAGACCCTGAGACACTATGATCTATATTCCAAGTGCTCCAGAACTGCACAAAATGTGATTATCTTGCTCATGAGATGGAGGTTTTGATCAAAGTGGTTGGGATTCTATGGGCATGGGCTTCAGAGTTTTGACTGTGCAATAGTTGTGGTTGTTGAAGGAGAAGTCGGTCATTAAACTTTGGCAATAGTAAAACAGAAGTGGCTTTTGCTTTGGCTTTGAAATACGGTAGCTGCCAAGGGCTGCATCTTAACTCTTTTGCAGGGTGCAAGGTATGGCAAATTATTATCCTGGTTGATGGTTGGGGGGCCACGAAGTGCAAGTGGGTTTTATGTGCAATAACAAGTTAAGGACTGAGAAGCACAGGAATGAGGTCAGAATTAAATGGTTGTGCAGCGCCAAAGGAGGGATGGATTAGATTCAATATGGATGCTGCAGTGTCTGAAAACTTTACTGCTTTGGCGGTGGTGGTCAGAGATAAAAATGGTTGTGAAGCGCCAAAGGAGGGATGGAATAAACTGAATGTGGATGCTGCAGTGTCTGAAAACTCAACTGCTTTGGCGGTGGTGGTCAGAGATAAAAATGGAGAGACTCAAAAGTCTGGGCTAAAGTAAATGAATTGTGCTCCCTGCTGCAAGCTGAAGCTTCAGCTGTGCTCTGGGCAATCCAGCTAGCTCTGATTAAAAATTGGAAGCAAATCATCATTGAGGGAGATTCAAAATCTTGTCTGGACTCCTTGATCTCGTTTGAAGTTTAACCCAACTGGTCCGTTGCTACTATGATTAATAATATTCCTGTTTTTAGTAATTCTTTTTTGAATTGTAATTTTTGATGGGTTAGAATAGGCTGCAATACTGCTGGCTCATGTGGCTGCAAATTATGCAATTAAGTTTAGGTCTTCCTGTTTCAATAAGTGCAGTCTCCCGGTAGGCATTGCTGATGCATATAAGGTTGACTGCACTCATTTTTTTAGTTGAATGATATTGTTGTTTAACAAAAAAATAAAAAAGAAAGGTTGAGAATGAGAAGATATCTTATACATCCAATATATGTATAATTTTGACTAAAATGAAAATAACTCCAAATTTTAAGGGCAAAAAATATATTTAGTCTTTAGTCTCTATCACAATACGTGAATTTCATACAAGGATCTACATATTGTGAGAGATGTGATGCACACCATGAATGCATGAAATGGCTACTGGTAAGACGTTATTGCCCTACCCATGTGGACTATGAGGGGGCTGAGCAAACAGGAACCGACTAAGAACTTGAACGACTTAATTGACTGACCCCCTCATATTTAATTCATTCGGGACTGGGATGGATGAAACCAATCAGAAGTGAAAATCACATAAGCAAAGATATAAAAGCTGCACAACTACTAGGACTCATGTTAGAGGAGTTTTGGCCCTTTTGGGCTTGAGATACCACTTATGCAGTGGCAAGGACTAGTAACCCTTAAATGGGGGGCTACCAATTGCTTGAATCACTGTAGTGAATACTCAATGGATATGGCATATCCTATAGAATATTGAGAGGGTGTTATAAGCTTATAACTAGTATGAAGGGAGAAATCCATTGCATGTGAGGCCTTAAAAGTTGACGGGATCACAATTTTTTTCATAATTATCGATATGATTTGTTGTTACTAACGCATTAGTAGTGGGTTTAAGTGAAAGTAACAATTGTGAATATATATATATATATATATACATATATATATATAAAGCATAATTCTTTGATAATTATTTCATTTAGCCTTCCACTTCATCTTTTAATTAGTGTCATACACACCATAAATGGCTTACCAATGTGTAAATGGTATGTAAACTAACGTGTAGGCTAATAAATATTCAAAATAAAATGTGTCCTGTATATGTTATCCTAAGTTCCCAACTAATAATTTTGTTCCACGAATTTTATTTCAAGATACAATAATTTAACCATGTGATGCATTCCTTGAAAATAAAATAGAATACATTTTGGGGGCATTTGGTTTGCAAAATGTTAGATTCCTTATGGTAAAAAATGTCATGTCCCCAGCATTACTTGACAAGCATTTGCAAGGGCGATCCTCAGGCTGCTATAGTTTCCAAAGGAAAAGTGGTTGAAATATATGCAGTGGCAGGAAACAACCTTACTAGAACGTGGAACTCATTGTCAGTGACATAAAATTAACAAAGCAGATGCAGAGGAATTGGTTGAGGCATATTAATATAACGGTCCTGGTGAACCTGCAGAACTGGCCGATGGCTTTCCAAATCATACGTGAAAAATCAGTCTGGCATGTCCCTAAGATGCTATCCTTTGTGTTTCTTTGCACTGTTTTATATCCAATTATTATGACTGGCATTGTTTTCTCTCTTCTTGCACCATAACTTTTGTATCCAAAAGTGGGAGAAGGCTTGGGACCCAGATTCAGATTCTGGGTCCGTTTTCTGTGTCTATCTGCTGAAGCATCTGCATCCTATTATTGCTTATTTTGTTGCAAAAATCGTATAGGTTTGACGTAATAATTACGTACCATGTTGAAATGTCTTGATGATGTGCTGCTGATGCATTAACAAAAGAAGATTGGATAATCCATAACAATGAGGCTGAGGACACAAATTAAATTTGACACAATTTTTCCCCTCAACATTTGATTGGCATAATAAAAATAGTGTCATACTCGGGAAAGTGAAATTCCAAGATAAAAAATGTTGTGAAAAAATTGCGTTCTGTGTCACCTTGTTAATGTAGTGCTGACTAAAGTAGTAGAAAGTTCTGTAGCCTTATTGGCACTCAAATGTTGCCAGTATTGAACTGGAACTAGAGTTAAGAGGAAACTTGTTCTAGTGAAATTAATTAAGGAAACATGTAAAGCTTCTGGATGACCGATAGTGATACAGTTAGGCAACTCAGATGAGGTCTCAAACAATATATGCACCTCTGACGAGCTATTCTTAAAGAATTTTTTTTTTTTTGCACAGTTTGGTAATTGGTGTCCCTCAACTGATCTTTGGGTTCATTTAGGAGACAGAGAAGCTGTGTTTTGCATCAAACTTCCACTTTAGTCTTAGTCTCTTTTTATCATCCACTACCAAGTAGTGCGTTAATGATGAAGGCAGATGGTGCAGAAAAAAACTGGCATATCTGGAACCTAGGTAGACCCAATTTTTTTTTTTTTTTTAGAGAAACAGGTAGACCCAATTACATATGAATTCACTGGAGGACGCTTTATGTCAGTATTGGAGAACAGAAAAAAAGTATCAACTTTCTCGTTTCAAAACAAATGGCGTGTAATTTGTTTTGATTATGTACTTGTGGTGTCGATGAACAGAAAAAAGAAAAGACAAAATAAACCACTTTTATTAATTGAAACAGCTGAAATTAATGCTGGTTGCATGGCAGTGTTATTGAAATGTACGAGCACATGGTATTGTTGACTTCTTGTTACTATTCTACGATCAACTGAAGAACCGTGTACAAGATGTTACTATTCATATTATAAAGAAAATTGTCTCATGCAACGTCTATGTACACGCCACCTCTCAAAGTAGCTGTGAACCCACCCCCCCCAAAAACCAAAAAAATAAAACACAGTTGAGGGTCGCACAACATATGAGAAGTTGGATTCACGCGGTACTTGTTTGTACAAGAAATTTTTTAGGTATTTTCAGAGTATAGTAAAATGATTTTTACTCATTTCACATTTATAGTAAACCCTATATGAATTTAATAAATGAACTTTATTATAAATGTAAAAAGAGTGGGCATTATTTTTCATGCTCCGCGAGTATTTAAAAATTACTCGTACACTAGAGTATGTGTAATAAACACTACTCCTCATAAACCATAGGAGGGTACGTAGGTTAATCATTTGTGTAAGAGAGGAAGTTGTTTTCCTGTGAGTTCGTGGTTGGAGTTGGTAAGACTAAGACACTGAGTTTCTGTAATGTTGTAATAGTCTACACCCTCCAAAATGGGTATAACAACATCAAGATTGGATTATATAAAGAAAAAAAGTTGTGATTTATTAGATGCCTTAATGATATTGGGAGAAAAAGAAGCTTTTTGGAAGTTCCAGTAACTATTGATTAAAGCTATTAATGGGTTGATAATTCAGTGGTACCTTTTAAAAAAAAAAAAGTAATTACTGATTTTAAAAAAGGTTCCATGTTTTATATTTTGGTCCTGACTAGCTGGTTGGCTAAAGAATTAGTAATAGAAATTAGAAAAATACACTTCAGGCCTTACAACAATTGCATTAGGATGTGACAGGCTACAATTTTCCCATTCTGGCCTAGACAAAGTAATATGATATCCTTGTCAACCCACATATACTCTTTAAGTAATAATTGTTTCTACACTAAAAAAAAAAAAAAAGGTAATAATTGTTTCTTAGATGCTGCTTGAGCTTAATTCACAAAATACATGGTATCTTAATCGACCCACCTTTCACATCTTGGAGGGCTATGAATCAAGCTGCTATTTGGTAATATGTTCCTTTCATATCATGTATTTTTCAAAGGGCACAAAGAGCAACTGATAGAGATGTAAATTTCAATATATTGAAATTTGTTGTGTGATTGTGTGTAATTATTGAACAATGAGTGGAAGCATGAAAGTAAGAGTACATACAAAGGTTTTTGTGGTTCAACCTAACGGCCTACGTTACAATAATAAAGCTCTGGACGGCTACATATTATATTAAGCATTTATGTTACAATGATCCAATATAGGGTTTATATACTAGAAAATACTTGACTGATCATAGGCTAATCTTAGACTAACTTAAAGTTAATATGCATGTTCTACAAGTACATAGACCTACAATTAGTTTGGACCACATTAGGTCTAACAAAAGAAAAGCTATGGAGCTGAATAATGCAAATAGCCATAGCCCATAGCATAGATATTAGATATATCATATGCCATAGCCCATAGCATAGATATTAGATATATCTTATATATACTCCTTTTTGAGGCCTTTTCATCTTTTGCTTCTCTTTGGCATCACTTGAACTGCACGGGATTTGATCTAGGTTTTGTTAAAGTAAATCGATCAGACTTGCATCTAAAAACTTTGCACTTTATTCCATTCTTATTGCACGTACGCATCTCATGACTCAAATGAAAGTGATGCTCCTCTCTTTACCTTTAACCTTATATATATGTGTATATATATATATATATATATTCACCTTTACTCATACTTGCCTATTTGATATTGAGAAAGAAAGTAATCAAATTCCACACGAGGGGCCAGTGATCGCACTTTAAGATCGCTTTAACTTTAAAAGTTGGATGCTAAATTGACGTATTGTGTAGTTGAATTCAAAACTTAATTATCAGCTAAACCCTAAACCACGAAATTGAAATTGTACATAGAGATGTGATTTACCACTTGTATATGGACCGTATGGTTGTATGTCACTAACTTTGATTATGGCTGTGGTTAGCTATATATTACGGTGGACCTACTCTCTAATAATTAAAACTTAAAAGCACTCAGCCGAAAGATTTCTTCATAGTATCATAGTATGTGTTCTTGGGCCCTTGGCAAGCATCATCTTTTGCTCTATTCTCACTAATCTCAAGCTACATTTTTTTTTTTTTTGACACAGCAAAGAAAGAAAAAAAGCTACATTAATTTTTCTAGTACAAATCTTTTAGAAAGAGCCGCCAACATCAATTGGCTCTTCTAGCCCTTTTAAATTTTCAATGACCAAATGATGAATCCTTTTTTATTTGTGAATATATTATGAGGAAGTGAAAATTTAAATTTAAAATTCTATCTGTTTTTAAGCTTTACCAACCCTACCGTATTTGATTTTAACAGAGAATTAAATATGTTAGAAGGAAAGTGAAGCACATGGGGGTGGTGTATTGGTGTATCCCTCTTGTTTATTATATACAATCTTCAATCCAAGAGTCCATAAAATAAGATTTTAAGTAGGTTAGATCCTTACCCTACAAAACGATTTTATTCCTCTAAGCATGCATTTGATCTTTTAGAGCTTCTATATTATATTATAATCATAATTAATCACCTCTAATCAATTGAAATTATCTTTAATTATTTATCCTAGTCTACCTTTGTGGCTAGATCTTAGTAAAATATGATATTCTAGATATTCTAGTTTGATTCTTCTCACTCTCCAACATCATTGTGATGTCACATTTTCTTCATGCATGGTTGCATATCAGTTGTATGCCAAAAATTGTGTCCACATGAGGATGCGTATAGGCTCATCCATTTCCATAAGCACATTAAGTTGAGAGCAGTTTGATCAAATTTCTTGTAATGATAACAATTAGCAAAAGGGAAGTGAAGGGGGCAAAACATTTGGTTTCTCTCCTTAACTCAATTGTTTTGTACCATAAGCATGTTACTTGAGAAACAACATTAAGGGTGTGTTTGGATGCCACTTATTGTTGAAAACTAAAAACTAAAAACACTGTAGCAAAATAACTTTTAAATGTGTGAATAGTGCCGTAGAACCCATTTTTAATGAAAGTTTTGTTGAAAAAAGAAATTTGTGGGTCTCGTGAACAGTGCACAGGACCCACTGGAAAATTAGCATAAACGCTCTTCTAAAAAAAAAAGAAAAAAGAAAAAAAGAAAACTTGAAACTTGAAATGCAGAAACATGGCCACTATCCAAACGGATACCAAACCAAGATTAATCCCCCTAGTACATAATCCACCTAGAACACCCCCCCCCCCCCCCCCCCCCCCGGCAAACTTAGAACGAGTATTGTAGATGCAGAATATTATTAGGTTACGCAATTAAGTTCAAAACACATGGTTCTATTGATTAATAGAACCAAAAAAATGCATTTTGTTCTTCTTCATAATTAAATTCAATACAATCATATATTTAAATATTAATTAAGGAATTTAATGTGCTACAACTAAAATATTCTAATTCTATCCAGCTAAAGAAATGGTCAAGAAATAAAATGACCACTTCAAAGCAGAATTATTTTATATAAAGATCTGCTCAGTAGTGGTGTTTGATTATGTTGGACTCTCTCAAATCAAAATATGATCTTTTAACATCTATAAGAAAGTGATGCATTTGTTATTAATAGGGACAGAATAAAAATCATATTCATTCATTTTTCCTAAGTGATTCAAAATTTCGTCCAACTATCAATGAAGCTTCGTACTTGTATATGTGTGCTTCTTAAATTAAGCAACCAACTGAATTTATAATGAAAACTTGCAGATCATAATTCATAAACAAAAGCCGACCCATGCCGTCTAGACTTGTACATCTTTTTCTGCGTGTACGTAATTGCAAGAAGAAGAAGAGGCACTGAATCTGATAGCTTTGACAAATCAGTGTTTAAGGGAACATAATATTGTAGGATTGGGGAAGACAAGCAAGCAATGTTACCCACTAAGTCCACTCACCGAATATTGATTCGGCCATTTTCTTCTTCACTATGGACCCTACTATGCAGCTAATTTCAAATACAAACACAATGACACCCTCCAATTATTTCAATGGAGGGTACCCAATTGGTTCCACATTGTTAATACCACTATGGCCTTTTCCTAGAGATTTGTTGCTTCTGATTTGGATTGCTGACCTACATTATTTGGTCCATGCACACCCTCCTATACACACACAAAACCAATACAAAAAATTTGTAGCTCGTGTTGTCAGTAAAGAGACCATGCCACTTGGTCCATTTATTTAAATCCCACCACAAATAAGCCAACTCTTCCATCCCTCTCAAAATCTCTTTTTCACTCCCTGTCTAGAGCCTTATGAGCAAAGCTTTAGTTTAGGAAATCCTGTTTTTTTAAAAGATAAAAGTTAACGGATGCTGTAAAGAATTAGTTTAAGAACTATTTTTAAAAACATTTTATGCTAAAATGATAAAATAATTAATTTTTTTATGAGTTTTTATATTTTTCAAAAATGTAATATTAAAACTTTTCAAAAATAATATATTAATAATTATCCGAAAGATACCTATTAATACAATTTTTCTTAAAAAAAAAGTACAAAAAAAAGGTGCTTTGAAATAAGGTATTTTGGTTTGAAATTTTCAATGGCATGTGGCCCATTGAAGCATCAAAAAAAAGTCCAAGTGGTCAGACCGTCAGACTCGTCCATATGAGTAGTGCCAAAGTTACTTCCAAACTAAGATGCTATGCAAGTAGATAAATTGTTTAAGATTGGTCCTATTTTACACAACACGAATATTTTTTCTTTCACACCTGTTTCACTCAAAAGGATAAGCTGTGTATCGTGACTTCCACCTTATAGAAGGGGCTACATAATGTGAAAGAAATTAATTGTATATAAGTTGCTTTCTCTTTCACACTAACTTTTGTCACAGATTGAGTTTCATTTCACCGCAAAGTTTGATATGTCTTGTGAGAAAAGATAGTATAATTACAGAAACCAATGAGTGAAAAATATCACGTCCCTTTGCTTAATGAGGTAAATGGGTTGTGGAAGATATTGTTTAATTAATTTGCTATTACAGGAAGCTAAATTAAAATCTACAAGACAATTAATAAAGCCGTTGACCACCAATATTTACAACTTACAAACCTAATGATTATGACCGTTAACCCAAGAAAAAAAATATATTTTTTCTGTGATTAAAGACCTAAGATCAAGGCTACCCTCACATGCTATTGCTAGCTTCTTTTGATTCTATAAAGTCAATCCAACATTTGAGAAAATTCAAAATTGTAAATCTGCAATTTTTTTTGGAATAAACAATGTTTTAATCACGTGCTCTGTTTTCAGTTGATACCTTAATTGGAAGAAAATATTCAATTTATTTGACGCATTGGTTGTAGTTTTTTAAAACACCATTATTCTTCTAAAACTACAATTAATTCATATCTCATTTATTAAAATGAATTCGGCCCAAAATTAGTTTTTAAAATAAGTCAAATAAATTATAAGATCGTTACACATCCTTAACGAGATGTTACTAAGTATTTGTGAGATGTAGAGGGTTAAGGGTCAGGTTTTAAGTCTATAGAAGAAAGGTTCGCACACATATACACTTAAATTAGACTAAAATATAATTTCTATTTTATATAAAAAATAATAATAATAAACTACAAGAACTTTATTTTTTTATTATAAAAAAAAACCGAATAAACTACCAAATCAAACCTTTGCTAAAAGAACACCAAATTGTCAACCATGCAAACTTGAAAGTTGTAACTTTTTCTGAATTGTCAACCCCATACCTCTATTGAAGTTACCACAAAATTTAGTTACCTGCTCTCTAGATTTACACTCGTGAGTTCTCTAATGGCTTTTAGATAAAATCACCTCGAAATTGGATCAACAAGTAGGAACAGTAAAATAGATTCCTTTGAATTCAAAGGATATTTAGCATTAATTATATGGGGAGGGCCATTTAATCTTTTGCAAATGCTGATAAGGCGCCACCATGTGCATCCAATGTTTAAAGAGTCGTTCAATTTTTGACTGCCGCCCTTTGCCTGCACTCAATTATACATATACACCATTATTAATGGCCACTTCATTGGTCAATTTTTTTTATTACCTATATTATAACTCTGTCAACATCAACTCCGAAGATAGAATTAACAAAATTAATCATGGACTTTGATTGTGAAAAACTAAAAGAATCTTAAGGGGAGTGAGTTAAATTTTGAGTAATACATCTTTTTCACACCCTATTGAGATTATAAATTGTTATTAATTTGTATATGTATTATATACACTTAGTGTCCGTTTGAGAATATTTTATCTAATTTTTTGTTGAAAAATATGCTAAAATATATTTGTCTTGAAAAAATGAAAAAAAATATTTGTGGTGAAATGTAAAATTTTAGAAGTTGTAAATAAAAGCTAAAAATTGAACTTATAAGCTGATGCCAAATGTCTGTTTGAAAATAACTTATTTAACTTTTTGCTGAAAGTGTACTAAAGTATACTTGTACTTTAAAAAAATTGAAAAAGTGAGATTTCAAAAACTGTACATAAAATATAAAAGATAAAAAAAATGTTAATAGATGTCCTTAGGGTAATGGTTAACAATTCATATAAAGAAAATTTTTATGAGAAAAGAAAAAAAGATTAATATTTTGACAACATTTTTTTATTTTCTATAAAAGTAGTATTAACACTTTTCTAAAATAAATTGTTAACCATTATCTTAAGAAGGTAGACTTTTAATCTTATCCATTTATATAAGATATTATCTTATTTAATAAAATAATGTTTAAAAGTGGAAATATCTTTGGCATAAGTAGACTAGCTTAGGTTATTGATTAAACTAGAGCTCTATTAGTAATTGATTGTTTTTCGAGAAGCATGCATGTTAGTGATGGACACTTGGAGGATGATGAACACAAGGCTAGCTGAAGCTCCACGTGAGTACAAAAACTACTACCTAAACGTATGTGAGGTCACTGCCCCAATTATGCTTCAATTCTCGAAAACTTTGTTTCAACATTAATTAAGAGGGTGTTGCAGTTCCAACCTCTCATCCAGCTTTGCAAGATAGAAGCCTATCGGGCAGCCCGTGGAGGCCATTAATTTTTTTTTAAAAAGAGTTTGGTTCTCGCTTTACTTTGTTCTCACACAATTTTTTTCTTTGAAATCTACCACCAAAGTTTTTATGTGAATTTAAAGACTTGCACCTTTTTACTTTTTCCCCAATATTTGACTAAAAATCAAAATTTCTAGGAGCTCCACAAGATATTGTACGGGTGAAATGAAGAATAAAACAGTAGTAAATGTGAAGAAGAATAAATTTGAGCTTAAATAAGATGACTGGGTATAAAAAAGATGGCATGACTTTCCCTTTGGTTTACTGAAATTTATATAATGGTGTATCAATGACAGTCAAGACATATATAAGTGTTAAATATCTTAGTGGCAAAATAACTCTTCTAATAAAGTTAAAAGTAACTATATATGTCTTAACTGAGGGACTCGTCAACATAAAAGCTAAGAAAATTGTCCTAAAGCATTTTCCTCTCATGCTAAGTTTGTGACTAGTTTTCAATATATGTGAGTAAGTTTACTTTGAAACCTACTTGAGTGAGTCTTGTGTGGTTCAAATTCGGATTGGCAAAGAGAATATATTTTGAAGTGCCAATCTGACAATAAAGCATTCTTGAATTGCTAATTAGTGAGGAGAAAAGCTCGTTTAAGCAGAGCCTAGTTCGCTCAAACAGATTAACAGTCCGTTTGAGAACAGCTTATTTAGCTAAAACTGAAAACTTTTTGTTAAAAAAAAAAAGGTTGAAAGTTTGTTGAATAGTACAATGAGACTCATAAACAATACGAAAAAGTGTAATAAAACCTATGAATAGTACAAAAAAAAAAAAAACTAAAACTCAAATAAATCGAAACTTGCATCACATTCCAAACAGGCTCTAAGTGGTGGCACTGGCATCAAGTAGAAGCATTAAGGCATTCATTCAACGACCACCCAATGGGCTGCTCAAGCAGCTAATTAAAGCTCGCTCAAGCAAAGCTATGAAAAGAAACATTTTATGTAGAATTCCAAAGGAAACTGGTCTCACACGACTAGTAAAGGTCTTGAAAGATTTTGAGTGTTTGAACCAACCAAGGTTACTCTTCAAAAACACCTATTAAAGGGTTATACCCCATTGTCTATAAATAATACTTCTATATTTAGTTTTTTTTTACTACTTTTTACTATTACAGAAATTTACAATAATTTTATATTATAGACAAATTTGCTATAATCCTTTAACAACTTTGGGGGAGGGAAAATTTATGCTACGAAGACAAGAATTTCATTATGTTTCTAAGTCATTATTTATTTATGAAACTTTCACTTATTTCTTTCATTGTCATTCCCACTGAGTTGCTCCCAAATTAGCCAAAAGATCCATATACTTATTTCCCTCACCAAGATATGTTCAACAGTCACCTGTCAAGTTAATCCCAACAGATTCCCACTGAGTTAGTCTCTATCCTTTAGTAGTAATCCACATAATAGTCAAATAAGAACATGTTTCTCCCTTCTTTCTTTTTTAGTAAAAAATATGTTTGTACCTAAATAGGTTAGAAAAGTAATATCCATTTTCACTGGAAGGGAAATGAACATGAAAGATCGACTTGTTAATTATTTATTGAGGTGTTATTTGGGACAACAATTACGAAACCAACTTTACCCTGACCCTGAGGAGCAGCACTAGACTCTTTTTGACGACTAATAATTAATTTGATTATTATTTAGAAAGGCATAAAGGAAAAAAGAAAAAAAAAAAAAAAAAAAAGAAGAAAACAAAAGAAGAAGGTGGAAGTAGTATTAGTTAACGTTAGAGTACAACAAGGTGCCATGATGATTGTGTGCTTTGCTTTATCTCCGCTGTCTAACAAATGCATGATTACTTATGGGCCATAGATCGGTCATACCAGACACAAAAGGCATAACAAGCTTTAAAGCTCAAGTTGTTTAACAATTAACAGTAAAAATAAACCAAAAGTTTGATGGATTAGATTAAGGAATTCAAGACAGATGTTAATCAGGGCGTCTTTGCTTTTTCCTTTTCCTTCCCTTACTGTCAAATCCTCAAACAAATCTTATCTCTCCCAGCCCAAATATACCGTTTGCCCCAAATGTCGTCAATAAAGTTGAGATATATATATATATATATATATAATGTGTGTGGTAAAAACTAAGAGCAAATCACTTTTTATCGTGATGAGTTAAACTCCCATAGCTTCGTGCTAGATAGCATCGCCAACTTTGGTACTAATGCGTTCCGCAGGACTTGAACTCAATCATAAAGACAAGGAGAACGAGATGCTTGATCACTAAACTCCGTTCTAAATAAGCTCAACAGCCTTGGTACTAATACGCTCTGCACCACTCAAACAGACAAGGTACTTGACTATTAAACTTCCCATACGAGGTCATAAAACAATAGATATTAAGAGTATTAGAGAAACCGCATTAGTTTGTTAAATTTTCTATTTATTTTGCAAGGAAAAGCCTACTTTTTCTATTTTACACATCCACTTTTACAAAACACTCATATCAGTTTATCTATTCTACACATTTATTCAATAAAATATTCATTCTGTTTACATTTTTTATTATTTCCTTCCCTCTCTCCTTTCTGGAACCCTCCCACAGACCCAAAATCACCCACACCCACCCACCATCAACGATCAAATAGAACAAACCCCAGATGGAATTACAAAGAGAAAAAACCAAATACAAGATCGCTGGACTCATTGCTAGAGCAACAAGAAACAGGAAGCTAGTTCGTATAGAAGCTTGTGCACAAATAATTGGCGTTCATTACTCCGTCGAAATTCACCATCTTCTCCAAAAAATCAAAGCATAAACGAGTGTTGTGGGGTTCCACATCCGACGAAGTCAAGCCAATGATTCTCCTTTTCTTTGAGATCGACGCCCTAAGCAACAAGATCGACGATCAAACCCACTAATCAACCCCATTCAACCCATTGATCAACCTTATTCAACCCAAATGGAATCTAGAGGAAGAGAGAGAGGAAGAAACCCGATCAAACAACAAGAAACCTAACCAAACTCAATCAAACAACAATCAATAGAAGTTAGAGGAAGAAAGATTTATGAGATGAGAGAAAGAGAGAGCTGAGAGGAGAGAGGAGAGAGAAACAAATACTAAAATAATAGATAGATGAGTTACAGTAATCGTGTAAATATACACGGTTACGATAACTAATGGGTAAGCTAATGTGTATATTTACATATTTTTACACCCACTAATATGAGTTTTTTTTGCTCAAAATGT